>CM030844.1:12995582-13320582 GCA_018105865.1 Metaphire vulgaris
CGTTCCGATGAACTTAATTTTCTGATTTACAGTCGAGTTAATAGAAAAGAATCTATCGTTTCCCGGAACTTCGAAATACTCGGAGGAGCTTCGCTAGAAGGTTAATGTCAGTTTCATTGCCATTGGTTCGTCCCTGGGACGCAGACTCTTAATACAGCGGTCAGACGACGACGTTCTTCGAATGATTTGTGTAGAAAGTAGGGCAGGCAAAACGAATATTGTAGAGCGCTTATCGATTATCTAGGCCTAAGCACTGCGCTTTTCATTCGCACCAAGAGGAAAGACAACACTGGAACAAATAAACTACACTATTTATGACAACTGTGCACTGTGAAACATTCCAGACCCACTCCTGACTGGGTTGTATATGATGCATCCGAAGTAATTTCGGTTAGAAGTCTGATGATGTTCTTATTTCAAAGAATGGACTGATACAGTTTGCCTCTAGATCCAAAGTGATTGTAAACGTAGGTTGTAGGGTGGGGTGGGGTGGGGTGGGGTGGGGAGGGGTAGAACTGCTGTTGTTTGGCGTTCTGCCAACGGGACCTTTGCCCCTGCGCCGCCAATAATATTGTAGCGGTTGTTTATCGCGTTTCAATTATTAACACATGGGGCAGTATATTTTTGCGATCGGCTAATTTACGGTCGGAGTTCTTCGCAATTGCGACCATATTCCCCAGAAATTTAAGCTAGTCATCGTTCGTCTATTTAGACAAAATTATATTATTATTATAAGGATTTAGAGGCCGTTTATCGTCTTCGTTGGACGTAGATCAAATCGGAAGCATGTTCAAAATGCCGACTTTTATTGCTGCTCTTCCTCGTCGCTCGCCCTGTTCTTTTCTCCTGAGCCTTGGATATTTGACTTTTAAGTATCTGCCGGTGTTAGGCCGTGCGTGCCTCGATGGTTCGTTCGGTAGAGGAAGGGTCAGACCTGCCCAAGACGAGCCATCAAACTAAGGTTCGATTCCAGGGCAATGATAGGTCTACAGTCTGCGTTTGGTTTTGAAATGACGACTGTGGTGTTAATACCAAGCGCTATATAAAGTTTTAATATCATTGTAATGTATTAAATGCCAGAACATCTGCTGCATACACGAAGGGCAATTGAATAAGAAACAGAAAAGGAAGATGCAAAATGATTTAAACACTTGAAATGCGCAGACAAAAGAAAAAGGGATATAGGAAGGCAGAACTGAAGACAGGACCTCTTTCCGATCATAAAACACATCTTAAAATTATATTTCATATGACCTGAAAATGAAATATTTTCAAGTATTAGCAAATTTTCTATGCTCTTTTTCAAGACGTCGAATGCTTTGGCGTGTCAGTTGATTGGCAGCCAAACCCTATATGCGCTTGTTTCACTGCGGAAGCTCTCTCTCTCTCTCTCTCTCTCTCTCTCTCTCTCCCTCTCTCTCTCTCCAAAGCAAAGTGCTATCTCACGTTATCGAAAGGAAAGGGAGAGAATGTTATCAGACAAACGCAGATAATCCCAAGCACTCATTTTTCTCAATCTTGTGCCAATTTTCTGTCATTTCTACATGTACAGTATCGACCGTCGCTTCATCTTTCATCTTGCTTAAGACAAAAACGTTGTTTGGTAGAAAGTATATAGTTTATATATTAAATATGGTTTTTCGTTAAAAATTACTTCCGCAACACATTTCATTTTTGTGATTTAAAGCAAATTTGGCGTATCACGCTTTAAGATAAGCTTCGACAATTAAAACAGTGTACAAAATAATTATTCGACTGCCGTCTTATTGGCAAAGAGCCGTGTATCTGCGATATTGAGTTGATACAGTACTGTATAGGGCAGTGTTTATTCTAGCCACCTTGACATGGGGGGTTGAAATTTTTGGAGGGACAAGATTTGTCTCTCCACGCTTTTGGGGAGAAATTTCCATTCCCCAAGCCAACATATACAAATTTTGGGGGAATTTTAAAACTTTGGGGGAAATCCCCCCAAAAGGCCTAGAATAAACACTGGTATAAGGGACTCTTTCCTTAAAAACCTAATGAAAATCATCTGTGAAACTGCATCCTTCGCACTTAAAATGAGATGCAATTGTTATCAACCGAGTGGATTTTATTCGAGTCAAAATAATGTTTAAATGAGAACCCGCGTTGTCCTTTTATAATGATTTACCTTCGAATCATCCCCATGAAAATCATTGTTGCGAAAGTAATAGAGACTTAAACGACTGATCTACGAGAGACTGCTCCTAGACGAGACTGTTTTCACTGGTAATATACTTCGGCCAAATTGGACCAACGACTGCATGCTGTGTTTTTTTTATAATGCCGTTATTACATCCAGCCGCCCAGACATTAGAGGCGAAGGCATCTTTACGGCTCCAGCTCCGCTGGTCCGTCATGAGGCGCCATCCGACTCCACCGTGGCACAAAAATTTGCAAGATAACGAGAGGGTTGTTGCTGCATCGTTACATTAAAATTTTATGCTTTTCAGGCAATTTACTGATCTATATCCTGTCATTTTCTTAGAAAGGTTTGCGATAGAAAGGCATTCATAAAAGAAACACATGAAACACATGAAACACATTGCACCACTCTTCTCCTGCTGAGTGCTTTTTTCCAGTGGGAACGCATGGGAACGGCATACCCACACCTTTTAAGCCAAATTCTCTCATAGACTGATATGCAGCACTGCGTGCTTTACTTACAATCGGTTCTGTTATCTTGCACTTGCTGAGCAAAAAAGGCCATCCCCAATTTTTGACACTTAATGGAGCACACGAGCACAAAAACCATCGTCATTGTCACTACTAAAGGTTTAAAACTTTTAGGGGTCCGTAGAAATTTCTCTCTGCGGCCCTGGAAATGAGTTCTCAAACATTTTTTCCAAGAAAAAAGCACTGCTCCTGCTGTTAACCAGCGATACGTTTCGAAGACGAGACAGCAAACCAAAGCAATATCACATTAGTTTGAAAAATTGTAATAAATTGTCAGACCGTTAAGTAATTGCAATTCTTCTGCATTTCACGAAATCAGAAAAGAGACTGTCTTGGTGAAACAATGATTGTGAGCGTGAATGGTCTTGACAAATTTCTCCAAGACTATATTTCGTATTATCTGAATTTTGCACGAATTAATGATGTTCCTGTAGTGAGCGATCATCAGCATTGGTAATCTTCTGCCAAACAGCCAGCAATTATATGTATTTTTCTTTTAATGGAAAGCGTTAAATAGCGTTAAATCTAACTTAGTCAATTGCTACGGAGCACGCCACCAAGTTCCACACAGAATCGTATTGTCTTTAAAAATATGGGGCATGCCAAAATTTATTTCTGCCGTTTTTGAGTGCTATGGCCATACAGTTTCACAGGCACCAAACTGGGTACCAATCAGATTGGAGAGACGTTTGATCCATTTAATTTACAATCCTTTTAGCATCGCAAAACCTAATTACCGTCATCTTGATCATAGTATTAAGGAATGCTCACATGACAACCAACAAATTAGTCTAATTAAACCTAGCAATACTCTAATAATTATTCTAATTCATTGGCGTAGCTAAAAATGGGGCCCGGCCCCTTATTTGGGCTAGGTTTAGTCGTGGAAGTTGCGCAAAGCCATCAGGGGCGTAGCGACGGGGAGTATACCGGTATATACACCCCAAAATCAGTCTACCTTAAAGTTTTTTAATGTGATTTACATGTGGTTATATATGGTTTATGTGGGTTATAGCTCAGATTTATACCCACCCAAAATATTTATACCCTCCCAAATCAAATTCCTGGCTACGCCCCTGAAAACCATCGAGAATTTTTGGGGTGGGGAGGGGTGATTGTCAACAGAATCGATATACATAGTTGCAGTACAGCTTTTGGCCACTCATGCAGTAATGAATCCCTTCTGATTCATTACTGAGTGCATATACTGTATAATTAAAGTCTTTCAAATATGAACCAGAGCTCACAGTCTAATACTATTATATTACTCGAAATTTCTGCGACTTGGGTTCCGCCCCACACCCTGCCGGGGAGCTTAAGGACACCCTCCCCCAATGCCCACCTATTTGGACTAAATAGCATGCGCGTGTCTGTCCATTAGCTCAGGGACAAGAGAAGAAGCAGTGGTCTTGGAGGGAGGTCTTTGAGCAGGCCAACTCTAGCGGGGAGGCTGTTGTGAGGGATAAGGTGATTGCCGAGTAGCTGTCATATAACCTGCAAATTTGCTCCAGAGCCCATCCCCCTCGCTAGGGCAAACTATTGACCTTGAATTTTTTTCAGTTCTCGGATTGCCAAAATAAGGTGTCATGTAGTCTTAGAACCCGGCCTATGTCCTAAATCTCAACGCTTGAGTCTAGTAGAAGCCCACAATTTTTCATCTGGGCTTAGCCCCCACTCTCCGTTCACAGAGGTCACAACGTGTCCTCGAGTCCATTGTCTGGCCTGGAAATGTCGGTCTGTAGAAGCCTTGGTTCCCCTCTTCGCTGGAACCCTGGCTACGCCGCTACGAAAAGAGATTTTATAACTGAAATGCTGTAACGAAAATTAAGTATTTTAATTGTCATTAGCGTCATACGGATATTTTGTCTGATGAAGCGTACCGAGTATTAAAAGTAACGAGTATAAAAGAACCGAGTATGAAACTGCCTATGACAAAAGATGCTGGAAATTTATTCGGTATCAGTTAGAGCACAAAAAAACATTTCTAATACGAAGATAAGCCATTTATATGTGCCAAATCAGTGGCGTATTTAGGGGGTACGCTCCTGAGCCTTAGCGTACCCCTTTGGTTTTTGGCCTTTGGTCTTTCGTTCTTCCCTTCGGTTGCACTTAAAGACTGCTACGCGGACGTTAACCTTTTTTTACTTGTCACCACGTTTGAGAAGGGTGATAACCGGTTTTTCGCTTGCAGTACATAGAATCAAAGTTATTTTTCGAACTATTCAAATTTCAGCGTACCCCTTTAAGCCTTTCTAAATACGCCCATGCGCCAAATAGCCTAACTAGATGGCGTGTTCGCTGTTCCTCTATATAACAAGCGTTGTTTGACGAAATTTTCTGGGTGTTATTCGGCCTCCGTCTGGCCGTCGTATAATAAGCCAGCGTCGGTGTGTTCTGTCGTGGTATTTCGCTGCTGCTGCTGCTACTGCTGCTGCTGCGGTCGTCGGGTTGACCAGAGATGTCTGTGATAGGGTTTGGTTTCACACGTCCACAAGTCCTCCGCTGAAGTCAGTAATCAAGGAAAATCGAATCAGCTTTGGTCCGCGATGAATTCGTGTTTCGTGCTTACAGTGGGAAAGGAATTCCGACGCAAAAGAACGCCCACCCTCATCACAGGATACGTACACGTACCGACAATTTGTCACTCGCAACAATGGCACGCAATAATCGCGTTGATCCGTCGTGCCGAGAAACATAACACACACACACTCGCCACGTACGTCACCAGGACATGCATCAACTTTCACGAGAATTCGTATTAAGTTTTACATACGTGCCCTTCGAAAGGGGGCGCTTGTGCATAATTTGCATGGCGTAACCAGACAAATTAATAGAGGAGGAGTAGGACAGCAATGCACTTGAGGGTCGAATGAGGTAAAGACATGTTTGGAATTTGCATAAAAATTTCAGGTGCACTTGCATGCAAATGCCAAGAAAAAGGCTGCAAGCTTTTAGCAAGCAGATGAGCGAAACTGCCCTTCATATTGTACTGTAATTTCAGCACGTAACTCCGGGGAAAATTTACTCCACCGGAAATATAATAGTAAATTAGTAATAACAAGGTTTAAAGCGGTTCAGTAGGGTCTGCCCTGTGTGAGAACCACTGTTGTACTCTTCCAATCTAGTATCCTATAGTACTGAGATTTATTTTGAAGTCATTTACGCTCGTAACCATTACTATCTTCTCGTCCAGTTCATTCCATCTGTCTGCCACTCTTGCACCAAAAAAGTGCTGTTTGTGTCTTCCAACCCGTTTCTTAAACAGTTTCATGTTGTGTCCTCTGATTCGATCATACTGCTTCATTGTAAAAAAAACCCTTTCTCTTGGCATTTCCACTTCGTTAGTATTTTGCATGTCTCAATTATATTCCCTCTCGTTCCACTTCCTGAAATGTAATTGGAAGATGATTGTTTAAAGTGTCATTGGACATAGGCCTAAAAAGATACAGAAGAAAAACACAGTTTTACAAAGTCGCAGCACGGGAAACATCAAATATACTGCTCTTCAACTTCTAGAGTTATTAGAATAATCACATATAATCACATATAATTATAAACCATTGCGATGCTGTGGAATTATTCGTTTTTAAAAAATCGACGAATACTTTGAATGCCATATTTTTCTTGATTGTTCAGAATCATCGAGAATCAGCCGCGGTTAAAGACGCTCGACCATCTGGACCAGTTCCCGAATCTCGAGACACTGTGAGTGAAATGTTTTACCAACTCACTAAATTTAGGAGCTAACCAGTGGCGGCAAGTGGGGGGGGGCGTTCGGGTGGCAACTTCTAATCATGGGGGAGGGCAACCATTTGTTGTTTAATGTATGTAGCATTAAGTATAGGGTCCCAACTGGAGGGGCCACTGGGGGGGGCAGGGTTTCAATAGGGGGCACGGGCCCCCCTGGCCACCCGGTGGAGCCGCCACTGGAGCTAACAGCTTGGATTTAATACGGTAAGCTTCTCCGTATACCCTTTATTCCGTCTATTCTACTGGAATAGACCAGCGGCGTAGCGAGGGCATCTGGCAATCAGTCAGTGATTAGTTGATTTGAGAGTTGAGGAAGAATTTTCATTTTGTTTTTAAGCTAACTGCAGACTGCAAAGTAGACATATGCAAAGTTGCAAAGCAAGCAGATCAGCTGAAAGCTATAGGTGATTATTACCAGAAATTAAACTATTAAAAATTTCCGATTAATCGAACAAAAAAATTCTAACCAGTACCAGCACTGATACTTGCTGCACAGCGAACTTGCGCTTTATAAAATGTTCGTAATATATATATATATATATATATATATATATATATATAATTTCGCTATTCAGATGTGGTGAAACTATGGCGTTAGGTTTATTAAATAATGCAGTTATTAATCAGCGCACTATTTTCTATTACTTAAGTCGATTGCTTTCCGTCACCAGATATTCTAGTGCCAAATACTAAAAAAACTGGTGTTCGCAGGTTTTTACTTATAAAGAACATGACAGCTAATGCTATTAGCGTTACGGTCGTGAAAGAGTAGTTCGACCAGCGATCAAAACTGTTTATTTTTACATAGCTATTGATATAATTATTTTTTAATGCAATTATAAGATTTTATGCTTGGTTGTTAATGCGCGTTTGACACGTAGACATTGTGTAGAACCGTGAAATGGTTCATTGTGCTTAAGAAGGCATAAACTTCGTGAGATGTTTGCTTTGAAATAAACAAAAGCTAGAAGTCGAGCGAAAAGCTCAGATGACTTATCACTTAATTGTCACGGATGTCACGACCGGAAAGATCTCGCTCAAATCAAGTCACGTAAAAAGGCGACCGGTGTTTTTGGTTTAGTCCAGTCATCATCATCACTACTCGAAGTGATTCTGTTTTCCTTTAGTACGAAAGCCGATGCTCTTAAAACAGTTATAAATAATAATAATAATAATAATAATAATAATAATAATAATAATAATAATAATAATAACTAGAACTCGAAGGCTCGCTTCGCTCGCGCGAGCTTCGCTCGCATGAGGCGAGCTTCGCGTCGCTTCGCGTCGCTTCGCGTCGCTTCGCGTCGCTTCGCGTCGCTTCGCGTCGCTTCGCTTCGCTCGAGGCAACGACCAATCCAATTCCAATTCCAGAATGACCAATCAGAACGCTCACTCAGCCAACCAATCAGAACGCTTGAAGGTAACCAATGAGAACGCTCACACAGCCAACCAATCAGAACGCTCACACAGCCAAACAATCAGAACGCTCGAACGCAACCAATCAGAACGCTCACACAGCCAACCAATCAGAACGCTCGAAGGCAACAGACATACAGATAACGATTTTAATGTTATAGATAATAATAATAACAAGGTTTAAAGTAGATCAGTACGGGTTGTCCTGTGTGAGAACCACAACTGAGGTCGCAATTTCAAACTGTTCCCAATTAAGGGAGGGTTTTGGCTGATAAAAAGTTGCTTAGCAGAAGACGTCTAAAAATATTTAGTTAATCTATAATATTAAGATCCTTGCTCTGTATGTCTGTTACCTTCAAGCGTTCTGATTGGTTGGCTGTGTGAGCGTTCTGATTGGTTGGCTGTGTGACGTTCTCATTCGTTACCTTCAAGCGTTCTGATTGGTTGGCTGGGCGAGCGTTCTGATTGGTCGTTCTGGAACCTTAGGCTTCGCGAAGCGAACGGCGACGCGAAGCGAACGGCCACGCGAAGCGTTTGACGAAGCGTACGTTGCAGCGTCATAATGTGTACAACTCGCGAAGCGAACGGCGACGCGAAGCGAACGGCGACGCGAAGCGTTTGACGAAGCGTACGTTGCAGCGTCAGAGCTTGGCTACGTGGCGTATGTACATCATTGAAACGTTGTTCAGCAGCATGAATTCAATGATTGGGTTTTAGTATTATCCTGCACTGCGAGCGAAGCGAGCGCGAGCGAAGCGAGCATCTTTCTAGTATTAAATAAAGATTCATCATTTTAGTATCTTTGCGGGTCATTTCGCACTCCTTGGCGAGTCGGATCTGGTCCACGGGCAGCCAAAGGGTGTGAAAAAATATGTCCGTGTGCATAAGTAAGTAAGTAAGTAAGTAAGTAAGTAAGTAAGTAAGAGAACGTCAAGATTATAGTGGTAACTTGTCTAAAAGACTGCGCGAACACTTTAAACAAAATTAAACTAAGTAGCTAGTCTTAAAAAGCCAAGACTTCAGTCGATTCCTGAAAATATCTAGCATATTCAATGTATTCATTGCGTTCTATAGCGAGTGATATATTTAAGTCTAAACAGGACACCAGCGAAGCGCTGCACGTAGATGCGTTCCCGTTTGCCCCAGTGTTTAATCTAGACTCCTAGACTCCGGGGGGAACTGACAAAGCTGGGGGAATTCTGCTAGGGGGCTGCTGCTAGTTGGTGTAGTATGCCAAAATTTCCGAGGGGAATTTGAAATTTCAAGGGGAAGAGCAATTCCCCCCCCCGAAAACGGCCTAGTTTAAACCCTGGTTTGCCCTTGACAAAGTTTTGTCTTTACACCACGAAACTTAAAACGCTGACGCAGATAGTAAATCAGCAAATCGACGCAATGGAAATGCCACTTGTACGGACCGTCCACTGTCTTGCGCATGCTCTTCAGGTGATTTAGGAGGCTAAGTTAGCCGCCTGTGTGAAAACCACTATAATTACTCTCAACAGTTACAGTAGTAGCCCAGTTTTCCTAGATAACGTTTGAATCGATTTATTGTTTCTGCCACCCATACACAGTTTCTGTTACGGCCGAGATTCTATGGAATGCGATGCCCATTAAAATGCGAGCCGGTAGAGGAAAGATTTGTATGTTACCCAAATATTTCTTGTTTCGTTTATTCACATAGACTTCGCAACAGGTCCTCCAATTGCGGGTCGAAGCTTCAGATCAAAGCTCGATCATACGCGTATGACTAAATAAAATACGTTAAAATACGTGTGTATGAATAAAAAATATAAAATGCGTATTTTATAAGTCTGCACGGTTACTTATAATTTGTTTAACTTAGCGAGCAATATCAATTGCGACGTCACGCCACGTCACTGTAACTGATCCAAAAATTCACTTAGTTAACACTTGTTCCCCTTTTAATTTCTCTGTGTAAATGGCTAACAGACTGATGTAATTGACGCAATTTCATGGCCATGTAGGCCTAAGGTATTTTTGCTAACGTATGATAGCGCGTATGATAGAGTCATAACGTTAAAATACGTGCGTATGATACGTAAAATATAATACGTATGATGCGTATGATCGAGCTTTGCTTCAGATGACGCTGCCAGACAATATGCGAAACCCTTTTAAGAAATGAAACGCTTCTCCAAGACTGACAAACAGTTGAATTATTATTCTTTCGGAGCCTCGATGGTGTTTTTCGTTTATGTTTGTCGCTGGACTGGAATTTTTCGTGGAACAGCAGAGAACAAGAATTGCGGAAAGTCTCCCTCCCTCCCCCGCGTTGTGCCAGAGTCGTTCGTGGAAGTCTGTGTAGATAGATTACGGACAGAATTTGATCTGATTTTTTAGGTGACAGCTGTCAATCTACTGAACAGTTTGCTAGGAATGCACGATCGATAATTCACTCTGTCCAATGTTTTATTGCAGGATAATTCGAAGAACAGGACTCGAAGGCATCGATCAGAAGATTCAGAAAAATCTTTTTCTACGAGAATTGTAAGGAAATCTGTTAAATCCAATGCGTTGCTCTTTATTCTATATTAGAAATTTCCGATTTATCACATATTTCCGAGGTGTTGGGTCTGGATATAATTTTTAGCATAGGAACATATCTTAAAGATTTATAAGATGCATTCAAATTTTAGTACTGTTCTCGGCTATTAAGCGTATTTATTCAGCGTTCGATTGTTTTGAAAAGTAGTGGGGGTCGAACTACTTCCTCCCAACAGTTTCAGTCTATAGCTGAAGGCTGGACAACAACAAAACCAACAGTTTTTACCTCCATCGGGTCTCCACAACCAATGATGAGCCGATCCTCCAACAGATCACCAAACACCGTCTTAGGTCTCTTTCTTATTGCAGAAGATTTTCCGAACCGTGTCCTAGACGATAAGCCCCCCTGAATGTTTTCCCTTCGACGAAAGAGCGACCAGTGAGAGCCAATCATTTACCGTAAACTATACGAACGTTTTCACACTTCTGACATCTCGCACTCGAACCGTGTGACCATAAATATCACCAGGACGCGGTCGCTTAGATAGCGACATACGACTGATAACATCTGTACTTTAAGTCGATGGCCCAGTTCGGGATTTTCTCGAGGCGAATGGCCGTCGAAGAAAGCTTCGGGGACAAAAAAAATTGTTCTTTCTTGGAAATCTCCGCTGGCCGAAGGGCTATTCACGGTTCGCGGGGACCGTATAATTTCAGTCTCAAAGATTACGATGAATCGAACCGGTGCAGTTAATTAAAATGAATCTCTTGAAAAAAAACTTGACTTGGGGGATTCATCTTTAAGGGGATTCATTTTAATTCACTATACCGGCAGAACGTTGGCTTCTGAGCGAACGAAGCGGTTGGATCCAAATTCAACGGCTGACACTCATTGGCTGATAACGCGGTCACTCATTGGCTGATCCGAGTTTGGATAACGCGGTCTTCGTTGGATACATCCTGAAATTTATATCCGAAGTTGCAAAGTTTAGTTAATCCCGGCAACACATAAGATCCATTGCGAAACCATTCTAAGACAATCAATTTAATCTGTTTTGGTTTTAATTAAATTTTAACTAGGACCTTGTTCTCCACGGACTTTGTAAACCACGGTATGAAATCCCGAAAATGAAGACAAGAAATGACAGTTAAAATAACATAATAATCACAACAGTTTACAAGCTTTAAATGAATTTGTGAATACTACATATGATTTATTTAGATTTCATAGGCCTGATCATGGATATTATAATTAAATGCATCTGGAGAGACAACGTAAAGAATTTTAGATACTATAGGTAATAACTACAGTAGCTAAAAACAAGACGAATAGAAAAAAGCGCTTCAGATATTATGACACAAACAACCGATGTTATCAACCGCAAAGCGTGTGTCTAGTGTACTTTACGGTGACTAAATACCGCTAAAGTGACTGCTTGAATTTACTGCTACGCGTATAATAGACTTTTACTGGTCTAAAGGCTAATGACATAATGATAGATTCCTGTGCGGCTGGTCAGAATAGACAGCTGTCATAAATCTCACAAACTACTGTAAATCACGCTGGTAAGTAAGTAAGTTAGTGACATCTCGTGAATTTATTTGTCTTACAGTATGCATTAGACAGTAAACAGCAGCTGATTAATTAATTCGATCAAAGGTAAAGTAAGTATTCAGTATTTTATTTATTCATTTTATTCATTCACTTTATTCATTTAGAGTAAGTATTCAGTCAATTCAAAACTTTATGAGAAATATTAAAAATCTGTTGTGCGTCGAAATCTGCGCTAATGTGACATAACACAAGAACTAAAACAAATAAGCAAATGGCTTCTTGAGAGAGAGAGAGAGAGAGAGAGAGAGAGAGACAGACAGACAGACAGACAGACAGAGACAGACAGAGACAGATAGAGACAGACAGAGAGAGAGAGAGACAGAGAGCATACTGGACCTCGGGTCATTCATCCTCGCCTGGCGTTGAGGCCTTGATCCGCCTGACACACCCGAGGACAGATGTCAGAGAATCAATATTGCTCGCGGTGAGAGAAATAATGACGACGGAAGGAAAAGGCGAATGGAAGAAGAAGAGGCGGAAAGAATTAAGAGAACCCCTACGACCTTGTATCTGCGGATGAATCTGCGGGATTTCGATGGCATAAACTGACACGGCGTCTTTCTCTCGTCTCGAGTTCCCCTTTCCTTCAGCTAAACGCCACTTTATAAAAGTTCTTCTTTGAAAGGAATAAACAACGCATAACGAATAAGTCATCTTGCCATTCCGGATTTAGAGCTTGCTTTCAGAGAAGACGTGCTGGAAACGAGAGAGAGAGAGAGAGAGAGAGAGAGAGAGAGACAGACAGACAGACAGACAGACAGACAGACTCTGCAATGTGAATATCTGCATAAATCTATCAGCAGCATAGATACTTTTAAGTTTTAACTATTCGAAGTGTGTTTAATGGAGATGGAGGCGACCGCCCTCATTCAGCCGATGCCGTGAAAATTGCAGGCGCTAGCTCTTCATTTAGGGTCTTCCAACGCCTTTCATCCTGAGGCCACTTAAGGCTCAAGTTTGTTGGGCACTGGAGCCGCCAGAGTTCTGGAATAGGAATAGGGGCACCAATGACTCTACAGACTTTCCAATTCCGAGTAGGAGTGTGGGGGAGCGTCGTGAGCTCCCAAACGGAGTCTGGAGCGGAGCCCCTCCAGTGAAACTGTTTTAGGTAATATTGAATTAAAATCTTGAGACATCTTTTCTACAATCATTCTAACCACCAATCCCCAAATCCACCAATGACAAAAGGTTTTCATCAATTTTGCACAAATCTCATGACCAGTTCAGGCTCGGACCCATAGGCCTATAGCAGGACCGCGATGACAAATATTTGACACATTACTGCAGTTGTAACCTATTCCTACTTTTGTTTTGGTCGATATGTTGCTATTGGCGGTATCCGGACGATTCATCTCAGGACGATTCATCTCAGGACGATTCATCTCAAGGAATATTCATCTCAGGACGTTTCATCAGTAGGGCTATTCATCTCGGATAAAGTTATAAGGGTTAGGGTAAGAGTTAGGGTGATGAATAGTCCTCCTGATGAAACGTCCTGAGATGAATAGTCCTTGAGATGAATCGTCCGCGTTGAATCGTCCTGAGATGAATCGTTCTGAATTCCTATTGACATTCCATATTATTGAGTGTCCAGCCGTGATACTACTTAGCACGCCTACATTTATCCTATCGCCAATCACCCTATCCTTCTCCCCCCGATAAAAATTATCATCGTTTTTGGACAAATCCCACAACTGGTTCCAGGTCAAATAGGGGGGGGATCGTCCCCCGAGTCATTCATGGCTAAACTAATGCCACTGAGCGACCTTTATCTTTTGTTCTTTGATCTCGTATTCTTGAGTTTATATATTTGTTTTCCGTTTTCTGTAGAATTTTCCAAGAAAATCAAGGGTCACTGTCGCTGACAGACGCCTTTCAAAGTCCGTCACTAGAAAAAATGTTAGTCTCTATGCACACTGTTTAACTGGTAATCCTCCAGTTTTGGTGCGTAAATTATTTTAATTATTTTAAATTATATTTATAACATTAAAACCTCTCTATATAACAACAAAAGTATATATTTATTATCTCATAAAGTTAACATAACAGCAAATTACCCATTAAAAAAGTGATATTCATGATTTCAAACTGGATAGTTCTCTGAGATTATCTTCAAGAAGGTCGCAAAATTATGTCCTGATCGCGAAACTTGTGTTGCGGAAGACAAATTCACGAAGGTCAGAAGTGCATGAACAGCGCAAGCGACGTTCCAAACTGGCGCCGCAATTTGTGTTTCGCGCGCATTCGCATAGTTTCGACATTCTAAAGTGTGAATATCACTATCGTCAGGCTCGACGAAGTGATGTTGATGCACTATATATAACATCGTGCATAAAATATATATATATATATATATAATTATATATATATGTCATTGCCGACACGGTCAATGTTTGCGTAAGACGGCCAACCATCAGAAATTATATGTGTACCAGGGAGAATAAATCTCCGAATATTATTAATGGTTCCAGCGTAGCGGCTGGGCGGTTAGGAACCTCGATCAGAAAGCACTTACTTAACCCGTGCCGCGTTAATAAAATAATTTACGCACATAAACCGGAGGATTACCGTTTAACTTATCGTATCAAATAAAAGAGAGACACAGAGACCTCTAGGCCTCAGGGGACCCTAGGCCTCTAGGCCCCAGAAGATCCTAGGCCTCTATAGGCACATGTCTGACCGAGCGAGGAGGCACGATGTCTATATGTCTATCGTGTAAGATCACACAGCTGTTCGCAAGTGAAATAGAAACTTGAGTCGTGTTGACCGTTACTTTGCGCATATTCGCGATATTTGACGCAGTGAATTTTTAAACTAAATCAATCAATAACGCTTCCCGACATAAATATATATACTGCGTACAATTGAAAATAATTCTGTGCAGATTCATCGATTCTGCAGTTTAAAATAGCACGACTTCCCGAATGCAATGCACGCCTGCGACTAATCATCGCAGACGCCGTCGCAACCTGTCGCCATCTGCGCTCTTTATTATACAGAATCCTAGATCCAAGACAGGACCTCTGCGACTGCCGAGACGGGAACTGCTTCTGGAAAGAGGAGGAAGAGCAGAGATTCCTTCTAAGACAAGGAGCGTTTATCATAACAAAGGACATCACTGACTCCTTTCAACTGGTTGGCGAGATCATCACTGTTGATTGCGATGGTAAGTCGCCAATATAAATAAAAATAAATAAATTAATATATAATTATATATATAATGTTCTCTGTCCTGGGACAGGTTCTGGGCTCCATTGTTTCCATTCCTCTCTGCGTCTTGCTTCCTCATTGATTTCTGCATATATGTCTTGTGACGCTGTGCATCGACATGTTTTCATCATCCAGTCCAATAGCATCTTCCTGGGTCTCCCTTTTGTATTTCTTTCCGATATTCTTCCCTCAGTTAATGTTCTGAGTAATGATTCTTCTCTTAGTACGTGTCCAATCCAGTTCCTCTGTCTTTTTTGATGGTGCTGATTATCGATATATTATATACACTGGAGAGAGAGAGAGAGAGAGAGAGAGAGAAAGAGACAGACAGACAGACAGACAGACAGACGTACAGACATACAGGCAGAGACAGATGGAAAGAGAGGGAGAGATATTGTTGCTGAACAGTAAAAAGTCATAACATAATCTCTTGTTCCGTGAAATTAAGAACACGGTAAATCGAGCGCAAACGAAGTCAGCATTAAGATTAAGAGTCACGGCATAATGTTTGACAGAGACCAGGTTTAATTTGATTTCGTGCTGCGTCTCGGTTGTTAGTGGTCTAATTGAGAGACTCAGTTGAGTAACGAGTCTCGTCGATGGTCATCTATATACAGTACATAAATAACCAGAAGACAAGTGTATTACAGAAATTGCGCATTTCGACAAAAATGTTTACTATACTGTAATTTGAATATATTATTAGGGGTTGTTCTCTCAATCTCTCTCCTTCTCTCTCTCCTTCTATCTTTATCTCTCCTCTCCTCTCTCTCTCTCTCTCTCTCTCTCTCTCTCTCTCTCTCTCTCTGTCTCTTTGTCTCTCTGCCTGTGTTTAGCGAATTTCGCAGAGCTGGATCGAAAAAACGAACTTGACGAAATTATGATATCCTTATTCGGCTTTTGGTTTTAGCTTGCACGCCGGTTTTCGTTAGAATGGATAAAACAGAATGAATAAAATAGAATAAAACAGCCGACTTCAAGCTGTTTGACTGAACGAAGATGATTGCAAAGTACAAATGTCGAGCAAAAATCAGGGGCGCATCCAGGAATTCAGTTTGCGTGGGGGCACTTAACGTTCTATTTCACATCATGCCTTGTCCCCGCATGAATTGATATACGTTGTCTGAAAGTAGGTAAGTGAGTAAGTAAGTAGGTAAGTAAGTAAATAAGAGTTTAGAGTTATTCCGCTTTTTGCATGATAAGAAATAGGAAAACAAAAATTCCGGGGGTGGGTATGGGACGCGCATGTTTCCCCTTTGTAATTTGAATTTACCCTCTCTCTAACCAAGTCCGCCAGACTCCGCCTGTGGAAAAAGTTTACCTAAACGGAAAAAGCGAGGTAGGAAAGAAACGATGTCAGATGGAATGAAATTTGTCTGTATTTTGTTCAGCAGAAACTGAAATTGAAAAAGAGTACGCAGAAGCAAAAGGCGGAGAAATCGATTACGAAAACGAATACTACTCTCCCAGTTCGGAACCCGAGGAATACTGCTTCTGCTCCTCTAACCTTTCGGACAGCGTCAGGTTTTCGCCTTCCTTCTCCTTCAGTCCATCGTCCCGAGTCTCAACAACCGACATCTCACTGATGATCCTAAAAAATCTAAGTTTCCAGGACGCTGTATCCAATCGTCGGATGAAATGCTACGCGAAGACAAAAGATGAGGAAAACTCACGGATGCAATGGCTTTTAAACATCTACAGTAAGTCATCGATCGATTGATTGATCGATTGATTGATCAATCAACTGTCGTAAAAATAATCATGAACAGTTTTTAGCATCAGTTCTGCTAATGCGTTGGATTTTAGTGTAATTTTTTTTCTCTCATTGGATTTTGGAGGGCAGCCTTGAATAGTGTAAATAGGTCCTCTGCGGGTAAGCAACTGTTCTCAAATTATCTGTGTAAATTGAATGGGGACTGATTCCGATCAAATTGAAAGATGATAAATAGTCTTTGAGCCATTAGTATAGGCAGTGGCGAAGCTAGGATTTTAGGCACTAATGCAAAAATTATTAATGGGCCCCTTCAACTTAAAAAGTCACAACATGACGAACAGAGCACTAAGGCTTAAAAAAATTTAAAACTTAATAATAACGCATCGTCTGTCACCGAATTCCGGAAACTGAAAACTGTAAAACGCCTTTGTTTTGTAGCTCTGTCATATTTAATACCTAGGCCTACCAAATTTATCTTGTCGAGGTTATATAAACAAAAATTTTGAAATTGCATTTTTCTCTTAAACATTTGCGTGACGACCTGAATTGATCGCCTGCTAGTACCGGAAAGTTCCGGGTGCGAAAGTAGAAATGTCGCCTTCCAAATTAAAAAAAAGTCGGTCGACAACTCCAACTCTCCCTTCGCGTCAGATATGCGACCGCTAGGAAAGGCAGAGGCTCTACGAGGTTCTCAGGATTGCTGAGTTGATGCGAAACAGTGTTTATTCTATCCACCTAGACACATTGGAGATTGGAGGGAGTTTAACATTTTTGGTGGGGAACAGACATTGGGAGGTCATACTACTTGCCAAAATGTCAAAAAATAATTGGAGAAATTTCAAATTGGGGAAATCCCTCCATCCCCCAGAGAAGGTCTAGAATAAACACTGGATGTGAAAGGTTGAGGACCGGACTAATGGTTCGTGGCGTTTGTCGAATAAAAACGTCAGTCAGCCGTTAGGCTAATGTTTTAGACTTGGAGCAGTTGACGTTTCTGGTTCTAAGTTAATGATCTTCTTTCCAGTGGCAACATTTGATCGTGTCATCGCCTGATTTCCTGACACGCGATGCTCAACACCTCCGCGTCAAAAACAAAATGATTCTTTGCGCAAACAAAAAGAACTTTGCCCCCCCCCCTACACAACATTAGACTCATCCATCAGATAATGAGGCCCAGTTTACTACATAAGTTCTGATGGCAGTTATTTCTACCCGTTTGCAAACAAAGCTGTTTAACAGATTAACTCGTTTTCTCGTCGACAAAAATTCCGTGGCAGATTTTTCAAAAGCAGTGGATGTCTGACTATTTCCATCACAAAATTTTCCAGATACTGTGGAGGACGTTGCACCGCTAAAAAATCCATCTCCATCGGAGGGTCAGTTCCAAAAAGGGCGGCGGTAAATCCCTGAATATCCAGGAAAATCGAAACTTTGGACGATACAATATAAAATTTACATCGAAACGTGACAGCGGCCAATAGAGAAATTTCACACAATAATTGTCTATCGACCCAGACGTGTTGTTGTCCCTCACGAATACCCAAGGCAGTCATCACTGGCCTTTGCAGCCTCACAATGGCGGGATCAGTGTCTTCACTCCCTAACGAAAGATTTATTAGTGCCAATGGGAAGGACAAAATTCGATAGAACCTTGCAACATGGACAACTGGACATGCGTATATCTTTGTGACAGTGCAAAACGTTGCCTACACGTCGCCGCGTGAAAGGATACTCAGGCTTATATATGCGAGTATCAGTTTTCGTTCCTAAATTACGGAATTAAGGCCGTGAATTTTTGCATTCTTTAGAAACCAGTTCTGAATTTAGACATTCCTGTTTGCAGATAATTATTTAGTTTGTCCTGTGTATCACTGGCCAACGTGGGTCTTTGACTGATCCCTCTGACTCAGTGTTTATTCTAGGCCTGTTTTTTTGGGGGATCTCCCCCCAAAGTTTTAAAATTCTCCCCCAAAAATTGTATATGTTGGCGTGGGGATGGAAATTCCCCCCCCCCCAAAAAAAAAAAGCGTGGAGAGACAAATCTTGTCCTCCAAACATTTCAAACTCCCCCCAATGTCAAGGTGGCTAGAATAAACACTGCCTCCGACTGATCTCTGGAATGACCTGGTCTTTTGCGGGTGGATTTGAAGTACCATCGATTGATACCCTTAGGTATTAGAACTGGTGCTATAGAAATGCATTATTATTATTATTATTATTATTATTATTATTATTATTATTATTATTATTATTATTATTATTATTATTATTATTATTATTATTAGGCCTGTTATTTTGTTAGAGAAGCGTCTATTGACTGCGTCGTTGATTTTTCTCATTTTATGTCACATCGTTAACATCGCAGGTTTAGTGTCACCGAAATCCTTTCACTTGTCTATTTTAGGTCCTCCCAGAATCCTAGAGCTGCGATTGAACAAGGTTGACCTCTACGATTGGTCTCTGGACTTTCGCGTTGCTGCCATACCATGGCCGACGCTGACATGGCAGAAGGATGGCCAGCCCCTGCCAGAATCTGACATCTACCTGACGCTGGCGGACAAGATAGTGCTGCGCGAGAGCGGTCAGGTCAGATCGGAAAATGGCAGCTACACTTTGCGTGCTTCGAATCCACTGGGAGTCGACGCGGCCAGCGTCTCTTCCATATCTGATCAAGGTATTTCAAACGTCTATCATTCACACTAAGATCGCAAATTAGATTACTGTAACTCCCTCTACGATAACCTTCCCAAAGCCTCCATCAATAAATTGCAATCAATTCAAAATGCACTAGCTCGCGCTGTTACTAAGTCACCGAAGTTCTTCCATATTTCACCCATACTAAAAATCATTACACTTGCTTAAAATAAATAACTGAACGTATCCAATATAGGATAATAACACTTACATGTAGTTCACTTCAGTCATCAAACATGTCTACCTTAGAGCACTATTAGCACCTCAGCCTCCTCGACCCACACGATCTTCTTCTCATCTCACTCTTTCACGCCCGCTGAATCAGTCATCCCTGAAAACCTGCAACCGTGCCTTCTCATACGCCGCACCTGAACTTTGGAACTCGATCCCAGCTTCCCTCCGCAGACTTGGACACTTTCAAACAATAAAATCTGAATCCTCATTTCCTATAATTGCCGCATTATCTTCTCAAGTCTTCAGGTCTAAGCTTAACTCCTTCCTTTTTCTGAAATCATTTCCTCCATAGCTGTAACAACCTAGCCTCACTGCCCCTAGGAAACAATGACCATTACCTGCCTGATCATTCACCTTTCCCATAGCTATTTTAAGAAAGGCTGAGTACCTAAGAATAACCAGCTATATACGGACTGCTCGCTATCCCGATATCTACCCGACTGCAATTTACGAAAGGCCGTTTATAGGTTTCCACAGCGTAGGATGGTCCATTCCTAATTCCGACTGCAGTCTGCGATGAGTATATAGCTTCTATAAATGCCTACTGTGCGAGAGAAAATAAGCTGTCGTCTAACTGCGCGGCGTCAAAACGAAACACATCGAATATTTACTGTTAGACGTGACTTTTATATGCCGTCAATTTCAGCTGAAATTCCACCTGGAGTGGCGAAGTACAAAGCGTCTCTTGACTACCATCGGAGACTCGACGATGTAAAAGAATCTGACTATCATCAGAGTTACGAAGAGGTTACTTTTTTATTCTGCTTCGTTCAAACTGCTGCTTATGACCTATTCAACACCACAGGTTTAATGTCAACATTAGGAGAGTAAAAAATGAACGAAATAATATGTAGCCTTCATTTAATACGTGCATTTAGGCATGGACACGTCAGTAGAATGGGTGAAAAGAGGCTGCCTTACAAGGCTCAAATGGAAGAAATTAGAGGCAAAGAACGGGGACCCAGGATAAAATGAATGGACAACATCGGAGAAGACATGTACTTGAAATGAATTTCAATCACAGAAGGAAGAAGATCGACAGAAGATAGGACTTCTTGGAAATGTTATGAGTTTAGCGATAGCCGCTACCGTTATTTAATTTATTGACAATGCTTTCAAATGCGGACCGATGTGTACGTATTGGAAAAACTTAGGTAAGCCCTGTCAAAAACAGGTTTTATTATAATGAATAGCAGATGCATAGAGAAGCAACATCACACCAATTCCATAGTCATCTCCGTCTTGTGAATTCATGCTGCATGTCAAGATTTTGGTTAGCATGGGGAACAGTTGTATGCTGCTAGAGTACTCTTATCCGCTTTGCACACACAAACATCGTTTACACATTCGGTCTTTAAAAAGAAGCTTAGTGCGTGTTCTGCAATTTCCTCGAGTGAATCGCAGAATTCAGGCACTCCCAAGATGCACTTAATTGCCGTCTGCCTTTGAAAGAAGTGCAGGCGTGCGCTGCATCTCGAATGCTCAATGAGAATGCATGACTAATAATTGGAATCTACAATGTATACTGTAGGTCGATGACTTTGCTTCTATGACCGAACGGTCAGCGAACGATTTTCGTAAACAAGCAATTGGAAATGTCAGCACTTGGCCGACATAATAATAGACAACAACAACAACTACTACTACTACTACTACTGCTACTACTACTACTACTACTACTACTACTACTACTACTACTACTACTACTACTACTACTACTACTACTACTACTACTACTGCCGCTGCTGCCGCTGCTGCTACTGCTGTACTACTAGTATAACAGTAGACGTAGTAGCAAAGTGTACTTTACTGCTGCTGCTACTATATTAGTAGTAGAAGTAGTAGTACAGTACTAGTAGTAGTACAGTGTAGTAGTATTAGTATTGAATTATTATTATTATTATTCGTAGTAGTAGTAGTAGTAGTAGTAGTAGTAGTAGTAGTAGTAGTAGTAGTAGTAGTAGTAGTAGTGGTGGTGTGGTGGTGGTGGTAGGCCTACCACCACTGGGTTATATCAGTGCATGGAAAGAGAATAACTAGGATATATTTTTTTGAAATGTGCTAGAGCGGTTCCCAAAGATTTTAAGATCCGTCTTTAATTGTGTTTTTTGCTGAATCGTCTTAATTTTTCCTACTACTCTCTTTGGGGGGGGGGACAAATTCCACGCAACTGTGACGTTTTCAAACGTGGATCTGGTAATCGAAGGCCTTTGACGCCCGTTTCTTCTAATCAAGAGGCACAATCTACATGCACGGATATTCTAATCTCGTCATGAAGGGGAATGTGTGAATCTCGGTTAGCAGCACTGCGGTCGAATGCGTCGCGTCTTAAGGCAGAGGTCTCTAATGGAGGCGGTGATGCATCGACGGATCTCGCCGGTCGACGTGCCTTCGACGTCAGGGGGCCGGATTAAGGTCCGACTGGGCCTGAAGGCTGTGAAAAAAGGTCGTCGCCTATACTGAAAATTTCTGACAAGCATAAAAAAGGTTATCTCCCTTCCAAAACGTGCTGACAAGCCAAAAAAGATGGAAAATCGGTGGGCCTATTTTTCATGGTGGGCCTGGGGCTTGCAGCCACCTCAGCCCCCGCCTTAATATGGCCCTGTTCGACGTCTGTGAGCGCTCGGCAATTTCTCCTTCGCCGTCGACGTCTGAAGCCATTGAAGGCCAACGCTCGACCAAAACTTTCCGATGATTATAATATATTAGGACTTCCGATGGGCTGTTCGTGTTTGTGCTTATTGGTCGACACAGTGCTTCTGTGCGAACGCTGTGCTCCAACAAAAAACGTACCGTTCATCGCCACCACCACCCTCATCCTCATCATCGTCCTCATCAACATCCTCCTCCTCCTCATCAACATCATTGTCGTCGTCATCATCATCATAATCATAATCATGATCGTCGTCGTCGTTCTCCTCTTCATCATTATCATCAGCATAATCTTGACCTTGGCCTGCTATGACTATAGCGCTATACAAGTTGGCATGTTAATAATAATAATAATAATAATAATAATAATAATAATCATCATCATCATCATCAACAACAACAACAGCAGCAACAACAAACACCATCATCATTGTCATCATCAGGTGAAATTGCGTCTTCAGCGGGTGGCTGTAGTAATCAGTTCTCTAGATGCGTAACGTCATTTATGGATGGTCTCAATGCCTTTCGTGCAAATCTTACACGTCTGCAGATACGAAAATCGCGCGAAAACCAAACTGATGCGAGTCACGTGAACGGCGGTTAAATGTATCTCTTAACTTCCATACTAGAAACTGCCGTTGCTAGGCGACAGCGAAACAAAATGGATAATTTCGGCATTTGAAACATCGCCTATAGTCATCACGTTGCAACATTCGAACGAGTTTTCATGGTCTACACCAGGTTCATCCACTCACGTTTTAAATAAAAAAGATGGCCAAGAAACAATACGAACGAACGAAAGAAAAAAGAAAGACTGTCGGCTAGTCTACTGTAGATCAACACACCCTTAATTCTACACGAGGCTGTGTATACATTGCTGATCAGAGATTATTAGAAAGGATTAATGAAGATGTCACCGAAATGAGATACTGAAGAGATATAGGAAGCTGAAATCAGGTCTTGTAGGCCTAATCAGATCTTGCCTGGCATGATTGTGGCGAAATAAAAACGCGTACGATGACTATGACTTCTTAAGTCAAGATTAATAATTGACAACAGGTTGGGTGCTGTCATCTCACCCTGCGCCACTGATCAGCGTCGATAGGAACTGTGTGTTTTGCTAATTGAGGGGGTATTTAAGAGGATTAATTCCCTCCGATGGAGTAGAAACTTCAGAATTTATGCTTTCGGGAGCCAACCGCCTACCGGAGGTAAAAAATGTTGGGCGTGGGCAGGCCGATTCCCCTCCGCTACTGAAAATTCGGCCACCTGTGGCGGACGTAGGATTTTGCTGACGTCGGTCGGTAAATGTAAAAAAATGGGTCAGGATGCCAATGTCTACGTAATCAAATTGCGCAGATACACCTTCAGGCTGTAAACTTGAGTTGTAGGCCTATGCGTTGCTGTTCAATTGCTTTCTAATTAGTCACAATTTATTAATTAAAGCGCCTGAATTATTCCCAGCCACTCCGTAGCGATGCAAAAATGCGGGTGTCATGTTCAGAGAAACAAGATTACGAATTATTATTAAATTTTTTCCTGAAATTTGATCAAACATGTAGGGCCTATGACTGACGAGAAAAAATCACGATTCGGCCTCAAATTTACGTAACGACCGTTTGCTCAGGGTGACATAATTTCGGGGTTAAGACGCACTGCCCTGAGTAAGTAAGTAAGTACACTCCAGTGAATTTATATAGCGCTTTCGAAGTAGTACCGCGGTAACTTCTTATTCTTAGACGCTCTTATGTACTGTACTGTCCTGAATTGAAGCTCAGCTAACTGAAGCTTACCATCTAAAAATTCTATCACTGCGGCCCATGCGTCTGACACAGAAGCTGTGTCTTGGGATAGATTAACAATGCTTACATATTGCATACAGGGGCGCAGCCAGGAATTTGATTTGAGGGTATAAATTTATTGGGGGTATATATTGTTATATTGTCTATAACCTTGACCACAACGGACTACGGATTACGGACTATATGGATTTTACCCAGATTGAGCGCCCGTGAATAAGTTGGTGCACTGCGCCAAGTTTTCCGGCAGCGCTATAGAAATTTCGTTTCTACTTACTTACATATATATTATATATGTATATGCTATATATAGGCCTACTGTTTATATATAATGATTTTTGGGTATATATATATATAATATATATATATATGCCGATAAACCCCTTCCCCGGCCCTACGCCTCTGATTGCATATCGCAGGTCCAATTTTCCAGTGTCACATTATTAACCCCTTAGCTTAACTGGGGATCCCGGATATATCTGTCCATTTTACATTGAGTTACAGTTAAATACAAGGTTAAGGGGTTAATGATTCCTTCATTGTTTGTAGTACAACCGGAGCAATGACGCCGCTGGCATAGCAACCGGTGTCTTCTGCTGCTTCTTGGCTGTCGTTGTCGTGGCAACCGTCATCGTAATATGGAAGCGGAATAGTAATAAGAAGCGACGGGAAAGTACAAAGGTCGTGACCTGGATCCAAGCCTCGCTTCTGAAGGCGCTCTTCTGTCGGCGCCGAACGAGGCCGCCCGGGAATAAGGTCGAGCTCGGCGATTTGGTTCGACAAAGTCACCTCATAAGACAAGGAGTCATCGCCGAAAATACTCGCTACAGCTCCGCTACAAACGTCGATAAAACGGGTTGACAGACGCTTGATAATGATTAATTAATACACACATTATGATAATGATTAATAAATACACGCATTATTATTAATACACACATTATATTAATACACACAAGCAAGGCGCAGAGAGGAATGGAAACAATGGAGCCCTGAACCTGTCCCAGGACAGAGAACATGATGATGGTGAATACGCACAGTTATTTTTTACATGTGTTTTCGTGAAAATATTTAACATATCGTAGATAGAAATACATAAACGTTCGCAAAATAGGTCGACAGTCATTTGATAATTATAATACATGTACATTGTACATGTAGCTGTTGTTGTAACGGTCTTTTCATATAAATATTGAGACTGTCTTTCTTTATTTCCACTTCGGGTGTGTTTTGCTATTACGGTGATTAGGCCCAGGGGCGGTTCCACGTTGGGGATGGCTGGGTATGCATCCCCACCGACCTCTTTTTGCTTGTTAGTCTTTTTCAGGGTTTACTGGGTCCGGGTCGCTACATGTCGCCGGACCCCCTGTGTGCAAAACACTGCTGACGACCTCTTTTTTTGCTTGTCAACCTTTACAGGGTTTACCGCGCCCGGACCCCCTCCAAGTCGCCATCTTCCTAGAAATTTATTGCACCCCCACCAACTTCCTAGAAATTTATTGCACCCCCACCAACTTTCTATAAATTCACTGCATCCCCTTCCCACCAAGAGTTCTGGGAACCAGTGGCGTAACGTGGGGGGCGGGGGGGCACTTTGTTGACAGCCCCCCGGGCCCCGGGCGAGGGGGGCCCCCCGAAGAGGGGTCTAAGCTAGGGTTAGGTTAGGGTTAACCCTAATTTAACCCTAGAAATGATGATGTGCTGACAACCTTTTTTTGCTCGTCAGGCTGAAAAAGGAGGCGATAACGTTTTTTTTGCTCGTCAGCTCGAAACTTGGGGCCCCCATGGCAAATATGCCCCCCCGGGTCCCCAAAAGTCACGCTACGCCACTGCTGGGAACCGCCACTGATTGGGCCTAACATTAATAATTCTGATTCAGTTCGAATTCAACACATACTTCGATCGCAAATCCGTCTTCTGCACGAACTCGGCGAAGGTGAGTTCGGCAAGGTCTACCTGGGACTGTGCCACGGACTCCTGCAGCCGGACGACGTGACCACGGTCGCCATCAAGGCACTCAAGCGTGACTACGCCGACGACGACACGCTCGGTGACTTCGAGCGCGAAACGGAACTGCTGAGTGGAATGAGACACGGTAACATCGTCACCTTCTACGGCATCTCCATCGACGTAACTCCGCTAATGATGATCCTGGAATACATGGAAAACGGGGACCTCAACAAGTACCTCAGGTAGCACCTCCATTAGACCTCTAGGCTCGAGCCCTTCTCACTTTTTAAGAGACTACCATGGGTGGGGGGCGGTATATATTGCACTTAACACGTGATCGATGCAACAGAATTTTGTTATTAAAAAACTCAGTTATTATAGAGGGAGTCATGGGCGCCCACATTTTGGGGGCAAAAAGAGGCACTTTCTTCCTTGAAAATGCTAATCGATTTTTGTGACTAACTATATTTCTCTTTTAACTAACATTTTCACACTAAAAGACTACTTAATTAAAGTTTAGCAGTACCTTATTTTGTTTGGATTTTACCTGGCATTTTCATTTTGACAATCTTTTGAAATTGTCAAATTTGCGTTTGAGAACCTTGCTAAAATGTTAACCGCGACCACCACTGTGTTTTGCCCCTCCTCTAAAAAGTTTCCGTGGACGCCCATGCTTTAGATATAATTCTTCAAAAACAGCCTCTGTTCTGAATTTTACTGGTGAAATCTGGCAAGTCCTCAGTCTTTGAGAACCAGGGTTATTTCTAGGATCATCAATTTGGAGAGGGTGTTCGGTAAATTCTGGGGTACTCTGCCAAAAAAGTCTGTCAGGCAAAAGAGGTCATCCCATAGCTGAGATTGGGGTGGGTGAGGTGTTTAGGGGTGTCGATCTCAAAATAGGGGGTTTAGTGGGTGTTAGGGGGTGTAAAAATATCTCCTGTTTGAGAACGCTTTTCTGCCTGCGTTTCGTCGTCAATAACGTAGCGTGACTAGAAGAACTGACTAATTTCGCCGTTATCCGGCGTGGCTAGCCCGGTTGAAAGAGGAGGACACACACACACGCTCACACACGCTCATCGTCTTTGATACGGACGCGTCTTTAAATAAACACACAACACCGAAGAACCGGTGTTGGCTTTTCGTCCTCAGGTCGCACGGGCCGGACGCAGCCATCTTCGGGAACGCCGACACGGGGTCTTCTCAGCTGGCGACCGACGACCTCCTGTACGTGGCGTCTCAGGTGGCGGCCGGCGTCGACTACCTCGCCTCCCAGCACTTCGTCCATCGGGATCTGGCCACCAGGAACTGCCTCGTCGGCCAGAAGCTCGTCGTCAAGATAGGAGACTTCGGCATGTCACGTGACCTCTACAGCTGCGACTACTACAAGGTTCGTGCGCAGTCGTCTCGCTCGAGACGGTCTTCGCTTTATAATTTAATCTCTGGCAATTGATTCCTTTTGAGTCGTATTTGTTTGACATAAATTAATAGGAAATTGCTTCAAATTCACTGCAGACTTTTAAAATATTACGCTACAGAAGTCCCACTTACCGTAGTTCAGTCTTAGAACGTGGGCGTAGCAGCGCTTGCTTAGGCCTATTGCCAGTTTTGGTTCCGTCAAATGTTAGGAAATTCCTTAGAATTGAGAAGAATACACGTATAAATGTTTTAAAACATAGAGGAGACAACAGATCAGTACACTAGAGTTGCTCGTCAGGAAATTTCAGCACACTGGAAACATAGTCACGTTTTGTGTAAGGCCTATTCATGCCGATGTACAAAATTACAAATTACGGTCTGCGTTTCTCTAACTTGCAGTTGGCTTTCATTCTCCAAGTTCTCATCAAGCTTCCACTTCAAAAGACTTTATCGAATGCGGATTACTTAATGAGGCTTTTATGGTGGTTCTTACACAGGGAAGACCCTACTGAACCACTTTAGGCCTTACTACTACTACTACTACTACTACTACTACTACTGCTACTACTACTACTACTGCTACTGCTACTGCTACTGCTGCTGCTGCTGCTGCTGCTGCTGCTGCTGCTGCTGCTGCTGCTGCAGTACTGCTGCTGCTGCTACTGCTGCAGTACTACTGCTACTGCTACTACTACTACTACTGCCTTGCTGCTGCTACTACTACTACTACTGCTACTGCTACTACTACTACTACTACTATTGTTATTATTATTATTATTATTATTATTATTATTATTATTATTATTATTATTACTACTACTACTACTACTAGGACTACTACTACTACTATTGTTATCATTATTATTGTTATTCTTATTGTTGTTGTTATTATTATTATTATTATTATTATTATTATTATTATTATTATTACTATTATTATTATCAGGTCGGCGGAGAAGCACTGTTGCCGATTCGCTGGATGCCTCCTGAAAGCTTTCTCTATCGATCGTTCACCGTTGAGTCCGATGTCTGGAGCTTCGGTGTTCTGCTGTGGGAAATCTTCACCTACGGAAAACAGCCTTGGTTCGAACTGTCCAACAACGAGGTAAGCAACACGACATTGAATGGCTGCCAGCATTCGGAATTGTTGCAGCAGAATAACGGACTTTATAACGGACTCCCTGTTATAACGTATCCTCAGCTGTAAAGTACCGCAATGTACGGTCCCATATTGGATGTTATTGGATATAACGTACATCGGATATTTACGTAGTGACTTCGACAGACCCGCTAACTTCGCTAAGTACGTCATAACGAAGTTCTAGTGTAGAATGTAGATTTATAAAGCTATGTATTGTCCAGCTTTTCTGTCGATTGTGTTTCAAACTGAGTTTTGTAAGTTGTCTCAGCTGATGAGAAGCTCTGTGTATAATGCAAGCGAACGACATGATTAATTAATTAATTATGTAAAAATCTCTTGAATTTATATAGCGCCCTAGGAAGTACGTAGCGTAGTTGAGCTGATGCGGATTGTCTTCGAATGCTTCTTTATTTCATCCTTGTTTTGTGTCATGCAGGTCATCCATCAGATACTGTCCGGTCATCGACTGTTCTGTCCGAGAGATTGTCCGAGAGAGATCTACCGGATCATGGACGGCTGCTGGGCGCATCAGCCGCTGTCCCGTCTTCCCATCCAGCAGATCCGGATCATGCTCGACGCCTGCAGGACGCGGGCGCGCTCTTCGCAGGACGACGCGGAAGAGGGACCGAGAGGAGAAAACGATGACGGAGTTCACTGTTTTCCGTCTCATCATCGACCACCCATTCTGCTGCAGCAGTTGGAGGAGCAGCAGAGTGGGGCCCCGGAATATCTACAGGTCATCAACTGACGGCGATGACCTAGCCTATATATATATATATATATATATATATATATATATATATATATATATATATGACCAACCGAAATAACTAAATGCTTTATGACTGAGAGACAGCTCTTGACGCTATGTACAAGTATGCAGGTAGACATAATACCACGCAGTACCACGTCGCTCCCTTCTCCGTCCCGGCGCCAGAAATCATCTCGTCGTCCCCCTCCGCTCAAGACAGCGGGACTGGGAGACCGGTCCTTTCGTCTGGAAACCCGGCGTCGTGGATCTGCTCCCGAAGGCTGTGACAACCGAGGCCTCTCCGGATCGGTTCCTACAACATCTCAAGACGCATTTGTCTAACATTTCGTTCCCTGTACAGCGCCTTTGACTTTAGCCACCTAGCTATAATTACTGCGCTTAAGAAATTGTCAAGTTTAAGAATAATAATAGAAGCAGAGCAATTCAGAGAGAGAGAGAGAGAGAGAGAGAGAGAGAGAGAGAGAGAGAGAGAGAGAGAGAGAGAGAGAGAGAGAGAGACAGACAGACAGACACCGACAGACACAGACAGAAAAAAAGATACAGAGATAGGAGAGAGAGGAGTCAGACAGACAGATAGACAGACAAAGACAGACTGATACAGAGACAGACAGAAACAGAGACAGAAGCAAACAAACAGATAGGCCTAGACAGACAGAGTGCATGTTAAAAAAACTGTTTTACGCTGGACACTCGCTGAGAGATTCCCTTTCGTTCTCTCGTAGGCCTATTAACTTTACCAATCACTTGAATTCAAAGTAGAAGCATTCAATTATACAAGGGCAAAATAAAGGAAGACGTATTTTCATTTGAAAACGAATACATTCTTATTAGTCAGACACACGTGACGTCATTGTCCTCATCAGTTTCCATTTCTAAGACATTTTAATGGTAGGTCGTTACTTTGCGCTAAATTTTCTTAGCCAGTGCCTTAGGATAGTTTCGCTATGAAAGTTGATTGATTGGCTGATTGATAGTGTTGAAACTTTGCAAAAGTACAGAATTTGACATAGAATGCAACCAATGCAGGGGAGCCAATGATTTTCATCAAGGCCATACGGTGCGGTGTTAACCAACGCAGGTCTATTGATGTCACAGGATTAGACCTATGCATAGGTACATTTCTGATTCGGGATTAGGCTTACTTTATGCTTAGACTCACCCCTATCCAGAGATGTCCATGGGTTGGGTTGGGACAGACTTTTCCATATTAATGGTGGGTTGGGTCAGAAAATAAGTCATGGTTTAAGAAACTGTAATGTATTACAGTAGGTTGGGCTGGGTTGGGTCAAGTAAACCTATTATCAGTATGGATTGGGTTGGGTTGGAGATTTGATGGGTAGGGTTGGATTGGGTTATAAAAATGGACCCATGGACACCTCTGCCCCTACCCACTCTCACCCTCCAAAAACGTTTGAATACATGTTCTTGATAATAAACGCATTAATTTTAGCGCTGAAAAATCCTACTGAGCCACTTTAATCCAGTTATTATAATGTAACTTAATAAAATCCGCTTTATTATTAGGTCCAGGCCCGCTAAGAGGAGGGACAGGAGCAAATGCCCAGGGGCCTGGCGATCTGTAGGGGGTCCGGGCGGGTCCGCAGGTAGGGTTAGGTTAGCGCTGAAGACGCAGGAGCGTTTGGTGGGGCGCTCGTCAACAAAAAAGGTCGTCGCCACTTTAGGACGATTTTGGAGTGGGATTAGTCCGACCGTAACTGCATTTCTGATAAATCGAATACTTGGAGAAACCGGTTAAGACGATATAATCGGAGTTACAGTACTGTTGCTTTGGCCAACGTCAAGCTCACTCGCCGAGCACCGCTCAGGCGTGCCACGGGCCTAGGCCTAGCCTTGTCTAGGCCCTCGAGGACCCAGCCGAGCGCCTTGGCTTAGTCGGCGGTGCTTAGCAGCCTGAGCTGTGATCATTTGTCCTGTGGTCGTCGTCGGGCGAAGCATGGCTCTGTCGGGAAACGCTGTTCCGTTCATCGTAATGACCGGGTTCTGGGGAATCATGGGTCTGATCGTCCCGTTCTTCATCCCGAAAGGTCGAAACAGAGGGTATGCATATTACGCAGACATATTTAGGAACATATCGGTTCTTATGAATGTTTTAGTTTAATGCATCTTGCCGTCTAGATTCTTTAATTAAAATACGAACAGACACTCTATTGGCCTGTAGTCGACGGCAGGTTTCGGTTGGTCCCGTAGAGGCTGGAGCTAACCGGTCAGAGAACTCGTTCTCTCCTGAACGTCACCAGTCTACTCGACCGCTGTGGCTACCAGTGGCGTGGGCCATCAGTGTTGACCGCTTAACAGTGGCGTAGCCAGGATTTCAGAATAGGGGCACATCACCAAATTCGTGTAAAATGTGTTGAACAAAAAAACTCCGTCCTGTCAAGCGCTTTCAGCGGTCGCTTTCTTTTCAATCTCACGCTAGGGCTACCTACCCCCTACCCAATGTTCCCTTTAATTTTTTGGTAGTTTGTGTGCGCATTAAATTTCTTGTGTGCAAAATTTTACGTGGAAAGTCAACTTCTGTGCGCGCCCCCAGAATTTGTCCGTAATCAACATTACTTATTTGCTAACAACTTAATTCGTCTCAGAACTCTCTTATCGGTCAAGGATAATTTCCCACCAGTCTAGAATATAAACTCTCTCGCACTTTTCTTAAGTAATGTTAAGACTCGTAGTAAGTAAGTAAGTAAGTAAGTAAGTAAGTAAGTAAGTAAGTAAGTAAGTAAGTAAGTAAGTAAGTAAGTAAATAAGTAAGTAAGTAAGTAAGTAAGTAAGTAAGTAAGTAAGTAAAATCTCGTGGATTTCTATAGCGCCTTGAAAAGCAGCACAACAGTAGCTGCTTATTCTTAGCGTAGCGTGCACCTTTGCCGACTCTGGCTCATTGCTAATCCGCCGCCCCAAATGCATCACACCATGCAGAGGCGGATCTATGGTGTCTTCGCAAAATTTTATAGTTTAAATTTGCCGACCCTTCTGAGAAATGCCCCGCCTTCATTTGAAATCAACTGGTCGTCACTTGATTAGCCTTCTAAAGTTTACCGACTTTTATGACAAGCAGAAAAGGTCGTCGCTTCGAAAATGTGCCGCCCCTTCGTGTGTGCCGCCCAGGGCCGCCGAGAGAAATTCCGGGCCCCGGAACAAAAAAATTTGCGGGCCCTTAAGAAAAATGTATCGAGTCTCCGAAAAACCTGACAAGCAAAAAACGTTATCAATTCTCAAAAAAGCACCCTGATCGACAAGCGAAAGAACCTTGTCACCGGATCTGGGACCCTGAAAACTCCATGGGCCCCGGTACAATGTACCGGCTGCAGCTCCCTCTCCTCAGGCCTGGTGCCGCCCATTGCTAAAGCCATACTAGCCATTGGCACGCAACGCCACTGACAGTCTTATCTTCCAGGGGTGCAGCTGCACCATATATATGCACCCCCACTTTCTAGGCTACGGGCCTGCTAATTTATGGTGGGGTTTTTCATAATATACAGTAAATATGAAGAATTCTGTACAAATTCGGTCTTACTCTAATGAAATAAACTGGTAACTACATGTATGCCTTTGTGTTATGCAGGATCACCCAAACTGTTATCATACAGACGTCTGCTGTGTGTTACGTTTTGTGAGTGACTTCAATCTTTTTTTCAAATTACCTATTCATCATACTGTATGCGTGTGTTCGTTTATAGACGCGTCCGTATCAAAGACGATGAGCGCGTCATGTACATCTTAAATAGCATGGCAAATTAAATCGGACTCAAAGCGTTGAAAGCGGAAATGACATTAATCAAAGTCTTAATATTATTACATAGGCGGCGCACTCCTATCGGCCCCGTCGGCCCAGGCCGGGGTACTTTTGAAGGTACCCCGGCCCGCCATAGGTCGGGCCGGGGTACTTTTTAGGAAGTAAGAACTGAAGAATTGCGATTCTTTAAATTGTTTGGTTAAATTCTCACTTCGAATTTCGGAAAAAGCCGCTGTCGCTGGAGGGCGAATGCTCTGCCGAATAGGGCTTTATAGTTGCAAGATCAGATAAGATCAGATAGGCATGTCATATTCTCATTTAACCAGAAGGCGTCAAACACGGCAGTCATAATCTTATCAGATTACACAGCTGCTGGCGCGGGAGGAGGAATGCACTGCCCAATAAGGCTTCATAGTAGAAAGATCAGATAAGATCAGATAAGATCAGGCAGAGGTCATATACACCTTTAACCCGAGGTGTCAAACGCAGCAGTAACGTATGTCTATAAGTTAACATTAGATTAAAAGACGGCGTAAGGCCCTTTGACGAACCAAGTGGGGAGTAAAAGTAAAGTAAAGGTTTTCACCCGTAGGCTCACGCCCGTAGGGTCCGGTGCTGATCCCCGTATTTAGTAGCCAGCAGCCCATAGGTGGCTAAGCCATACATCGGCGGACGGTGGCCAGTCTCTTCCGCCGAACCTATGGTTACTATCGCAATGTTGCCATTGCTACTCATTTGATGTTACTATCGCCCTCTAGCGATTAAGGCTGAGTCGACCTTAGGGGCTCCTACGGGATTGAACCCGTGTCGTCGGCGTGCCTGCCCAATGATATTACCACTCATCTATCTTCCCGCCCCAAGTGGGGAGACGGTGGGCGAAAAGGCGAAGGGCAGCAGAGGGCACCAGGGAAGCAGTAGAGGGCGTTAGAGTGTTTCACCGAGAGATGCATGGCAGTCGGATTTGGGTCCCGATCGAAAGTGATCAGTTAGAGCTTCACCGTGTTTGCAAAAATTGCGGAAAGCAATCTAGCGACTTCAGGGATTGATTCAATCGTTCAACAGACAACAGCGCTTCGCCATCGACACAATGGACAAGTTTGTTGTTAAACGTCGTAAACTGAATGTCGAAGACCCTGAACAAACTGTAAGTACTTCAGATACAACATCTGCGCAAATTATTCCATAGTGATGAGTGTAGGACTAGGACTATGCTACGAAAAACTATAATCGTATAAATCTCAACACTAGACATGGTCGCCCCAAGATTTATGGGTCTCCCCCGAGTTGTTTTTCGCCATATTTTTCATCCTTCCCAATCCTATTGTATGGAGCCTTATTCTTGATTTTATATCTTCTTGCTGACTGCCTGTGCTTTCAATGACACCTTCAACACATCTGAATGGCCTGACTCTTTCCATGTTTTTGTCCATTCATTGTAATATTCACGATTTTTGTATTCCCTTTCGTCGTGTTATTAAAAACATTTTATTTTTGTTTACAATTACAGTACACATGGACTACTGCCTTCTTACAAATGTGATGAAATAAAAGTGTTGCAGAATGCAAATGTTTAAAACCGTGCCAGTTCACCTTGTGAATAAACATCTTACAGTCCCAGTGGCGTGCAGGGAGTTGTGGGGCATACGGATAAAACCTTCTTAAAACGTTTCTTTTGTTATAAATCACAATTGAAAATGCATTTTGGCTATCTACTGTAAGTTAGTTAGGCACCTCGACCCTCAACGACCGCTGCCGTTATATAGTAAACGGGCCGGGGTACTTTTTATTGTCTTCCGCCGCCTCTGTATTATTACAAGTTATTATTATTACAATTATTACAAGGATGTGCATTTTCTGGGGCACTCTTTGTTAATACACTCGAGTGTTGTACTTGGCAGTTTTTAAAGGACTTTTGCTAATTGTTTAAAATAATGGTGAAAATAACTGTTCGAGCACATTTTGGCCTGTCTGTAGAAGAAAAGAAGGAAGCAGTGTTGTGATTTGCAGCATACTTAGCTATGTTTAATAGTCAAGAGAATAGTTCCATGTTATTAAGTTCACGATAGGCCTAATCCAAAAACTGTTTTGACTGTTGGCTTTTCTGGTTATATTCAGACAGACAGACAGACACTGTTTGCTGTGACAGAAAGGCAATACCCAAGAGAGTGACAGAAGGACAGACACTAGTCAGTGTGGTTCCTAGACTTGTCCATTTTAAGCAATTTTTGCAAAAATCCAATAAAAAAGTTAGCCTTTCATATAGATTAAAATATTCTAAGTGTTTTTAAAAATCTATTTGTCCTTCTATTTCAGCTGGATTTGCACATACCTAATGCAGCTGAATCCTTTGATTGGACCTCAACTCAGCAATGAAACTGTCAGACACGTACAGCACAGTTGGGGCTATTAGGTAAGTAAGTAAAGCTAAAACATTCAACCACCAGTTAATCAATTAACCAATACAAGCGCCATTCAAAACCACATACTTAGAATGCAATAGAGTACACTTATAGTCTTCTCTGCACAATACCTAACCTCCAATTGATTAATTACTGGTGAATGTATTCCATTGAAAATATTGTTAAAAACACTGAAACGCTCAATTCCCAGCACACCAGCATTTTGAGCAACATATTTTTAACAAACTGCACTTGAAAGATTTATCTTGATCATCCGACTTGACTACGAAAGGTGGGACATTTTGGCAAAAAGGGAAGCATAGTGCTGCCACATTTCCCGAGATTGCAAAAACTCAGAAAAATCTTAGTTCTGCCAAAGTTCAGAATTTGCCTGAACAGAAAATTACACCAAGCATTTTAAAGTAAGCACATCATATAATGTCATGTGGTGTAATAAATAGTAGTTAACTCATAAATGAACAATCTCCTAGTATCAAAAGTTTAAACTGTGTTACCAAATACAGCACATCTTCTTTTGTTTGGTACACATATTCTGTTGCTAAACAAACTTTACATTTTATGTTAGCAAAATTTGCTGTTTAGAGTTTTGCTATATTGTATATATATATATATATATATATATATATATATATATATATATATATATATATATATATAATGGTCAAAATGTTTTTTGCAGATTGTCTGAAATTTAGTGTTTGCAAACAATCAATGATGTCATTCATGAACAACTCCAACTCAAATGACTCTGCTTGCAAGGATGTGTCCCTAAAAGATTTGAAACACGATTCCTTGACTCACACTACTATTAATATCACCATCAGTATATGAAATCAACAAGAGGATTTTGAATTTATAGCATTTCCACAATTACAGTGTAAATGTAAATCTTTGCTTCCAAATGCTTTGCCTACTTGACATTTAGATTTTAGAGTGCAAAGAATGCTCATATTTGATTGAATTATAAGAAAAATGCAACTAGGTAAGTCTTGTGTGGAACTGTGATATTGAACTGATTTCAGACTGAACTGGTACATTACGAAGCAGCTGAACAGTGTAAATAAACAAATTTACAAGCAAAATCAAGTTTGTTTTCAATTGTAAATCTTGTGCACACGACACAGTATTATAGTGGTTCTCACACTGGGCAGAACCTCCTGAACCACTTTAAACCTTGTTATTATTATTATTTATTATTATAGTCAGTTATTATTATAGTCAGCACAAGGTCTTCTGAGTCATTATAATAAAGCTGCCCTCAAATAAAAACTTATATACAAGATTATTGAACATAGTAATAAGCAGGCTTATCCAGAGGAATATGTTGTGATCAATCAAAATAGATGTCTATTAAAATTATATTACATGTATTCACAGTAATTTTAGAAGTTTAGACCAAATCAATTTGCATGACCATTGACTGCAGACATGATTTAACTGCAATATTATCAAGGTACTTTAACTGAAGCCTGCCTTAATAAGAATTACTTTAAAGAGGGCAAATCTTTTTCAATTTCAAACATGTTATAAACAGGAACATTTCCATCAGTCAAAATAATAATATTTAATCCATTACTGTCCACTAAATTCAAATCAGCTAAGCAACAGTTCACTGATGCAATTTACAAATATCTTCGTACTGTATTTTCTCCAAAACTTTGCCTTTGAGGGGCCCCTACACAAGAAAAAAACACACGACAAGAAATTCATTAAGGCCAATACAGTGCCAATTCATACAAACCTCCAAATAATTTTTAAAAATAGAAATTCTCAAAGCAGCAAGACATAATATGCTTGGTTTTCATAATTTTCTATAGAGCAGAAAAATTTACAACAAATGAATAGAAACAACAAAGAATGGAAAAAGACAGCTAAAAAATAATCCAGCACAGCATCGTTTTACAGTAACAAGAGAAAGACTTTCAAAATAGAGAAAATACGATACAGAAACACACTTACAGATTTTAATGAAACACTGCAGCAAAAATTCTTTTCATCGATGCTTTCCAATGCAGCTATTTCTCCTAGGAACGATCCGTTGACGATAAGAACATTTTTACCTAAGAGAACAACAAGTAAAAGTATCAAAAACAGCAGGCATCCAGTCAATTAAAATGAACTGCAATTATAATTAAATTCAACTATTAATGAACATAGGTACGTATATGAGACATATGTACACTGTACAGGGTGGTGCAAAAAACCAGACTAGTCACATTTAGGTTTGCATTTAATATAGTCTGGTTTTTTTGTGCCACCCTGTATATATGCTGTATGTTACTCGTATGTTACCATAGCAAGAAAAGAAAAAACTTATTCAAAAACAAACTCTACGGTCTACAATGTATGAAAATATAATTTTTCTGCAAATGAAAATGATAGTGCATTAATTAGAACATACTTGCATACTTTATCAAACAACAAACTGATTCACTTAAGTATCTATCCTGCTTAATGTTTCCAATATGCCAGACATAGGTGAATAAAATGCAAAGGTTAAACCAATATAGCATTCTCACTCAGATCTTTACATACACTGATTTCAGTTCTTAATTTGACTGCCACGTATAAATCATTCTCTAAATCCATAAAAGATTAAGTCAAAGCTGGAGAAAATTAACCTATTGCTGGAAGAACTGTCTGAAGTTGCTCTTGATCTGCGACAATTCTGTCCTCGGAGTCTAGCATTTTCAGTTTAGCTGAATATTGATCAACAAGCTTCTGAAAAAAAAAATAAAATAGCCTAACATCAGGTATACACTATAACATAATAAAACACATACTAGAAATTGAAAGTCGTTCAGACGCAACGAACAAAGAACTTAGCTCAAAATCACATCCAATTTTTTGGTCACTTAATGTAATTTAATTTCCATAATTCAGTACACATTATTAATTTATTTATTTATTGACAATTTATATAGCACAGTAGACAAGGCTACAGCCTACAACAAGAGCGCTTAACACAGTTCGTATCCAATATTAAATAAATGTGTCTTCAAATTTCTAATGAAAAGTCCAGCTGAGACTGCTCCAGTCACATTGTCTGGAAGAGAATTCCACAGGGCGGGATTCCCCCGCGCGAATGATCTTTCTCCAAACTTAGGGGTCTTGGAAGGGGGAGGGACCAACAGCTGCACTCATGCATTAGCATGTTTTAATCACAGGCAATAGTACGATTCAGTGATAAGCAAAAACAGAACAAGATTTAATTTTAAACACAAGCCATTAAATGTTAAGATTCAATTTGCAATTTGCCTGATTCACACATCTAATAAATTCTGATGGATGCATTGTGAATATGTTCTTCATACAACCATGTACTATAATCGGTGATTACTCAAGGCCAGAAAATCGGACAAACAAATGTTTAACTGCCAATGAGAATCCAGTTCATTTATCTATACATCTACATAATCCAAGGCAAAGATGAACTTTACTACCAAAAATTAGACAATCCAATGCACAAAATGAGCATTTTCACTATAGCTTAGTTAACAATCTAGAATTAAATTAAACCAAACTCTCCAAACTCCAATTCTGTGACATTGGAAATCATCACTTAAAACTAAACAAAATACAATTAAGGCTGTCGCATGGTCACTAAGTTAAAATATCAACATGACAACTACCTTAACAATTCCCTTTTTGTTGTAGTATTTCTCGCCAATCTTTTTCGAAATGACTTTGACGACAATTCCCTCGTGTAGCCAATGATCCCTGCGAACCTTCTTCTGCTTTTCTTCCATCTACAACATCAACGTAACCAAACATAACCTTTGAACAAATAAAAAAACTAATAAGTTATAAGCTAGTCTAAACACACAGAAGAGAACTGTCACAGGTCAAGACCAAGAACACAGTGAAGCATAGTCCAGCTGCTGAAATGAATTTCAGTATCATTTCTACCAGCAATTTCAAAGACCAATTTTTTTCAAAGTGTATGGTGGCATCATCAACACTGCTAATCATACATGACTATTACACAATGATCAGTATTTTGCATTTTCATATGAAAATAAAATCAATCATACCGTCTATTCTTTCATATTAACAGCATTTGTGTCAAAAGTGTGCGAAATAAATCAAAATTAATACAGTACAAATGATGAAATTACAGTCAATGAAACACAAAGTACAAACAGCAGAAAATTGAAAAATGCTCAGATTTAGGCAAACTACGTGACTGCATACCATGACCCTAAATATAATTTGGAAAAAAGGTAAAGGTGATGATGATGATGATCCTACACTTGAATCCAAGCATCGGGACCACAACTGGTCTTGGAGTTTCACTGGCAGCAGGCAGCAATGCAAGTAGTTCACAACACTGATTTAGAATGGTTTCCCACTGCTTCCCTTAGACCTGCAATTTAACTCCGCAGCTTTACGAGCAGCCCTCAGCTGCACATTTATCTATGTCTAGACAACAAATGGCCAAGTTGAATGTCACCAACAAGACTCGATCCTGGCACAGTCACCCATCCAGGCAACAAGCCGTGCTCAATGCTGCTTAACCTCAATACTTCAATGGGAAATGGTCAAACTCACACAGGTCAAAGAGGTAAAATAAGTTTCATATGCAAAAAAGAGAGAAAATGAAAAGGCACCACACCAGGCACTGCAACCCAATACAGTGAGCAGTGTCTCTATCCAAATGCAATAGAACGGCACACCAAAAAGAGTTAATCCCTTTACCGTGTATTTAACTGTAACTCAACGTAAAATGGACGGATATATTTGGGGTTCTCGGTAAAGGGAATAATTAATAAAGTAAAACTCTGCCTTACAGAGTGCTCAAAAACTGAAGTACATTTTCAACGAATATGCATCTACAAAGCAAAACTCGTTGTACAAAAGCCATTTACTTGACTGAAATTACAGAGACTACACTTGCAGAATGTTAATTCTCTTTACCTCAATGATTTCCTCAAGAGCCGTCATCTTTCTTTTAGAACTTTTAACAGAAGAAGACGATTTACTGTGTTCTGAAGCATCCAGTCGATGTACATCATCACCTCTGCTCCTATATTATAAAATTAAACGCTTTACAGTAATGTGGTTAAAATCGGAATGTTGGCATTGTGTAGCATCACCTTTAGAAAATTGTCTACAAGCAATATTGAGACGTGCACATCACATCATATTAGTTAGTCATTTAGTTAGTTATGGGCTAATTTGTATAGCGCTATTGTCATAAGAGGCTAGGGTCAAGAGCGCATGTATGTTAGAATGCACATTAGCTCAATAAAAAAACCACTGCCAAAATACACCAGTAAACTACCACGTGAGAGATAAACTCTTATTAATTTTTTTAAATTTATGAACTTTTTATCCCAACTGCATGAAGGTTCCACTAAAGAATAATTCATTTGACTAAATATAGTAATAACAATTGTAGTAACAATACACAAAAACAGTCATCTCAATGTCTTCATAAGTTGTCATCATCTACTAGACAAACCATACACAATGGCTTTTAACTGCGCTTCCAGAACCATTCTACGAGTTAGAAACATTTAACTAATAATGCTCTACCTCGCGGACAATTTTTCTGTGAGTACAGATGAAGACGAAGAAACAGGAGCGCCATCCTGGTTTTTAGCACCTCCGATCTTGAATGCAACTTTTTCCTCTTCGTTCTGTCGCTGTAGTTCAGTGAAAACGGTCTGCTGTGGGTTGGTTTCTGCCTTCGCCGCTCTCTCGATCTGCTGCTCCAACAACTTCTGGTTTCGTTCTACGTCGTCTTTTTCCAGTTTCGTCTTTTTCGCGAGCGCCTCCTGACGCTGGATAGATTCCGGTTTACGATCAATCAACTGGATGAACCACCCTTTTTCCGTTTCGTCGACAATGCATTTGCCTAAATAAGCATCAACGCCGTGGATCAGTTTTAAGATAAAGCCAGTCCCAGTTTGAGTGTAGGGTACAACACTGACCTCTGGTGCAGAGGCGAGCAGCGACCCACGTGGCTTATGCCATTAATTTAGAGTAGTCGGTCATTGCTTTCTCTAGATCCGAGGGTTACCTTTGCAGCTTAATGTTGCTAGCGATTCATCCAAGTCAAATCAATGAATGCCTTGGTTGGCTGCTGGCACCAGGACTTGATTCGAGGACAGTCACCCATCCAAATACAAGCCACACTCAATGTTGCTTAACTTTGGTGTTCGGGCAGGAACCAGTTGCACAATGCCAATTAGGCCAATAAATTGATTGTAATAAACTAACAAAAGAAATCTAAACTAAATATTATATTATATAAGCTGAATGGATTCAAAATAAGTTAATGATGTTCGTACCGAGTAGTAATGGTAATCACTGTCTGAGTTCCAACAAAAAAAGACATTAATAATAATATTATAAAACAAGAGCTTACTATTTAAATAGTTAGAGACCTCAGATATGTTGAAAAATACCGGTAAATTAAAGTTGCAAGTTGCCACAAGTCACCAAACACTTTGTAATGTTTCGTTACCTTCTCGACCAAGCCATTTCACAAAATCTGTCAGTGTTTCCCACTGAGTGGAATTCATATGAATATGAGTTCTATTTGCAATGTAGTCTTGGTAAACGTTGTTCGCCTGAATCCTTTTAGTGCCACATTTTAACCGCAAACATTCTAGAAAGTCATCGCAAAACGACCTGAAATGTTCAACCAGCAACAAAAACAATCAATCTTTAACAAATTTTCCAGTTTATATGCTTCAATATTATTGCTAAGAGAGTCTTCGTGTATAAACAAAGTGAACAAAACACAACAGGACAATCTCACCGACAAACAGATAAACAATTTCATCTTCGAACTCAGCTTATAAGTTTTGTTAAACACTGTTATAAACTTTCTTTGCTCAAAATAAATCTGGCTCAATAGCAGTCAACAATATTAATGAGATATTCAGCATAAAAGTTAGAGAAAAAAAGAGATTAATAATAATTTTTAAAATTTTTCACTATCAACCAAAATTGTGCCGATTCTCGATGAAACATGTACAAATATTATTAATAAAATATTATTAATAAATTGTTCCAAAAACTATCATGGGATGTCAAATATTCAATTAGAGAACCTGTTCATCATTCATACACGACTTAGATGAAGTTTTTCGTAATCACTCATTTTCACATCAATATAATAAAACATGTAGCTTTTGCCTTTGCAAAACTTTCTTTTAATAGGAGTAAATGAAATAAATTACATCAGAAAAATAAAATTATATAGCATACTCTGAAAATTCATCGACAAATTTATCCGGATTGTCGGCAACGAGAAGCAATTGACGCTGGTGAGATTCTGACATCGTGTGGCATTTGAATCCATTCTGTCAAAAGAAACCAATCTGCATAAATAAAAACCATGTCATAAGTTTCACAATTTGCCAAATTTATAACATCACAAAAGCATCTGAAGCAACATGTTGTAGATTTGTCCACTGCCAATGTTTAGAAACAAGGATAGACAGTAAAAATGATTTGATAAAGACTCAATTATAATAAAAGAAAGAAAAACTTTATTAATTAAAAGCAGTTTCATTTTTCATGTAAACCAGCATTGTTTATAAATGTCTGAAAGCTCAAAATATGAACAATTACAGCAGAGTATTACAAGGTAAGCATCGTACACTAAATTGTGTATCTTCTATTAAAAACTTCTGTGAATGCACATATTTGTAAAGTTGTTATACCTCATCACGGCATTGCTTCTGACACATCTGACAATACCATCGCAACTTCTGCAAGCCTTTGGCCTTAATCCGATTAGCAATCTGCTTAGGAGACAAAAAGCCACCTTTGTCTTTCCCCATCTCTGTAAAGCACAGACCCAAAACAAATATGATGATGCATGTTCTAATATTTTAAGCACAACTGATACTGCATCGACAACGAATTCATTATAAAGTAGATTAATGCAGTGGGGCTGTCCATTAATTACGTCAACAAAATAAAGGGGAGCAGCTAGAAAGAATTTGACAGTTGTTGACAGGGAGAGGAAATCAAGAGAAGTTGTCAACAATTTCATTTTTTTCAAGTAATAAAAAATAGGAAATTTCATGGAATACTATTTATTGCAACGAAAAAAGCCTGACAGACAAAAAGGTAATCACCACCATTTTGACACTTGATGAGCAAAAAAGGAAAATAGTCTCATCACCGCAAAAAATAATAACCTAAACTTTTTAGGAGGACTCATCACTGATCTAAGGAGGCAAAAGTTTTTGACATAATTAAGGGTTGGGGTCACTGAAATTTTGACAGTTGTTGACAAGGCGAGGAGATCAAAAATTGACCAAAATTGTTGACGTAATTAATGGACAGTCCCTGTTATTGACTTACAGTACTTTACTTATAGATACCTATCTGCAGGGATTGTGTTCTCTTTTGGTGTCCATTTTCCAACGTTTTAACAATTACAAGGATCATAATGATATATCATTGAATAATCTCTGCTCTTTTTTATTTTATTTTTTTCTATGCTCTAAAATGTTTAACGTGAGCGATTGATTTACGTAAGTTATGTATGTAACTGGTATGATATTTTTGTTGTTATTGGAAATAAACCAGTGTTATTGTATGGCTTTTAAATTTCTTGGCTAAAATCAATTTAAACATCAAAATCCATTAAAAATACACGAGTTTAAATGTAAAATGACGACAAAAGGCATAACTATGAAACACCTGTCATGCTTACGCGTGTGTAACTAGTAGAGAGTTTTACCGATTTGTTTCACTATGACTGGACATAACGTAAAATCGGAAAACAATAAACCGAGTTTTTACACAAGATACAACACAAAACAACTAGAAAATCTTTAAATGTACCTCAATTTTCCCACAAAATGAATAAAATCTTAGAAAAAACAATTAAACAAAACAATAATTGACGAAAACTGCTTTGTTCCAAATAATTCTATATCGAAAGTCGTATCACGGCATCAGTCTATCAGATCATTTTGTAGCGCTAGATGTAACACGTACTTCTATGGTGCCACTATCATTGCGCCTAGAGCATCGCCTGATGACGCTAATCCAATCAGAATTAAAGCCATGTCAAGTTGGAAAGGTCAGTCGGAAAAGCGGTGGAAAATCTAAAGGGATAAACCAAACCAAGCACGTAGGCATACGTTCTAAGGATGGATCTAAAATGTGCTGGAGATACGAGGCGAAAAAAGATAATGAATTCCACAGCCTATGGTCACACATCGAGGAACACTAATAGCGCCAATGGTTGTACGATGATGAGGAACAGCAAATGAAAGTCTTGCTGAGTAGGCCTATCTAGATTTTAGATTATGATGACGACGACGATGATTGTGATGACGATGACGCTGACGACGACGCTAACAATGATGATGACGAAGACGCTAACAATGATGATGACGATGAGGATGACGACGACGACGACGATGATGATGACGATGACGACGACGACGATGATGATGATGATGACGATGATGATGATGATGATGATGATGATGATGATGAATGATGATGAAGGTGTAAGAGATGAAGGTGATAATTATGAACAAAAGAAAAAGAAAACGAAGAGAAGAGAAGAAGACGATGTTGTTGGTTGTTGTTGGTGATGATGATGCTGCTGCTGCTGATGATGATGATGATGACGATGATGATGATGATGATGATGATGATATTGACGACGACGACGAAGATTAGGTCTAGCCTATCATCAGCAAACTCGTGCAGTGTTTCGGTAGCAGCCAGCAGTTAATAAAGCATTATAGGGCCTAGGCCTATACTCCTATAGCCATCGTCCAATTCATTCCATCTATCAACCATTCTAGCACTAAAATGTTGTTTCTATCTCCCGACCTTTTATTAAACAGTTTCATATTAATGTGACGATTTTCTGTAGGACTACTATCCTCCAAAGCGCTAGGGCCTATATACATTACGAGATTTTACTTACTTACTTACTTCCTCGCTGAGAACGTGGATTGTGCGTCGTCATAGGCAAAAATGCAAATGTATCGCTACTTGACATTCCATTATTAGTGTTGTCTCATTGTCCTATATTTAGGCCTACCATTGATGTTGGTCGCCGTTACTTACCTCAGTGGCGTAACCAATGGGGTTTCGGGGTTAAAACGTACACCCCTTGGCTGTCGAAAACAAAATATTTCTAATGAGTTTTCATGCATTTTTAATTTTTTGCGCGATTTTCTGGGTCAAACCCCCCTAGGCTAGACCTGCAAGAGCAAAATAAGAGGCGATACGGTTTTAAGGCTTTTCGCTTGTCATCTAAAAAAACTAGAGGCGATAAGGGCTTTTTGCTTGTCAGGATATTTCCAAAGTTGGTCACGGTCAAAACCAAAGACTAAACCCCCTTCCGAGAATCCTGGCTACGCCACTGACTTATACTTACTGCCCTTATAGCGCTATATGTCAATCGTCAGGCTGACGAAGAACGTACGTAGGACTACAACGTAGGCTGCCGGGCTAGAAAAGGAATGCGGATTGCGGACCAGCCTTGACACTTCGCTACGTTACAGTTTGTCATCGGGTTCTGTCATAGTGTTATGTTGTGAAATAGATTTCAGCTTGGCACTTCCATTTTGTTCGTTAGTTAGGCGTAAGTGTTATCTACTTCTGTCAAATCTTATCTTACTGTCCTTACTCCAACGTTGTTAATCCACAGCGTTTTGGCCTTTCTTTAGGCCTCTATAGGTCAGTCTTTGGTTCCCTTTGGTCATTTTTGTTGTTCTGTGTCGAACTCTTTCTAAAAAGCCTCTACGTCTTTCTTCATAAATGAACATATTTGGCGTAGCCACGAGGGAGGGAGGGAGTCACGGGAACCCTGCCCCTTATTCTGACTGGGACCGGTCATTAAATTTGAGAAAATTCGTCCAATAGTTTTTTTGTGGAGGGGGCGGTAGTTAGGAGAATGCACGAAAGATGAAAAGCCTGACAGGACGACGTTTTTTGCTAGTCATCACTTTTTTCCGAAAATGTCGATGTCTTCCTATGTCTTCCTATTCCAGAATCCTGGTTACGACGCCGTAGGGGCGTAGCCAGGAATTTGATTTGGGAGTATAAATCTTAAAAGCGTTGAAAATCTTAAAAAACAGATTAAAAACTTTTGATATATATATTTTTTTTGGGGGGAGGTAATGGTATATACCGATATACCCCTCCCCTTCGCTACGCCCCTGGTCGCCGATGGTCACCAAGCTTGAATACAATATATAGGCTTATTGGTCGCCTTGAGACGCAATATTCAGATTAACTACAGAGCAATTCTTGCGGGTAATGCTTATTAGGAAGACATCGGCAACGAAGTGTGTCGTTATTGAGACACCGACGGCGACAGAGGAGCGATGGTCAGGATGCCTCTGGGTCGGCGACGTCTCCCCACCCACTCGGCGACTCGATGCTAATAAACTCATTCGAATGCGTTCAGCGGAAGAGTCGGAGAACAGATAGACAGACACCAGGTATAGAGACAGACAGACATAGACACTGACACACACAGAGAAACAGACAGACACACATAGAGAGATTACATATGGGCAGATAGAGAGAAAGAGAGAGAGAGAGAGAGAGAGAGAGAGAGAGAGAGAGAGAGAGAGAGAGAGAGAGAGAGAGAGAGAGAGATAGACAGAGAGAGAGAGAGAGAGAGAGAGAGAGAGAGAGAGAGAGAGAGGAGACAGAAATAAACAGAGACAAAGACAGAAACAGAGACGGAGAGAGAGAGAGAGAGAGAGAGAGAGAGAGAGAGAGAGAGAGAGAGGGCAGAAACAGAGACATAGACAGAAAGAGAAACAGGGATGGAGAGAGAGAGAGTCGAATGAACTCGTCGATTGCTCCGGATTCTGCTAATCAGAACTCGACTCTTTCTGCATCTCTCTATCTCCCTCCCTCCCTCCCTCTCTCTCTTTTTCTCTCTTTGTCTTTGTCCCTCTATCTATCTTTCTTTCTTTAATTCTCTTGCTTTCTCTTTCTTTTCGCTTTGTCTCTGTCTTCTCTCTCTCTCACTTTGTCTCTGTCTGTCTGTCTGTCTGTCTGTCTGTCTGTCTGTCTGTCTGTCTCTCTCTCTGTCTCTCTCTCTCCATGGGCGTCCGGAGGGGGTGAAAGGGGATGCAATTGCACTCCCTGGAAAAATTGTGGAGTTATGAAAAAAAGTAAAATTACTTGTTTCTTTCGTCACAAAACCTTGTTTTGCACCCCCTGGAAATATTTTTCATTTCTTTCGTCACAAGACCCTCTTTTGCACCCCTTGGATAAATTTCTGCGGACCCCCATGTCTCTCTCTCTCTCTCCATCTCTCTCTCGTACAGCGTTCGTGATGATGAGTCGCCATCAAAAGCACACGAAATTTTCGTCGAAAGCAGTGGCGACTCCACCGGGGGGCCAGGGGGGCCGTGCCCCTATTGAGTGCCTGGCCCCCCCAGTGACCCCCAGTTGGGACCCTATACTTAATGCTACATACATTAAACAACAAATGGTTGGCCCCCATGATTAGAAGTTGCCACCCCAACGCCCCCCCCCCCACTTGCCAAATCCTAGAGCCGCCACTGGTCGAAAGAAACAGCACCAGAAGAGGAGGTCGCCCTTTTGAAAGAATATGAAAAATAACAGGACCTACGGGTGATATTAAAGTAACTGACCGAATGCCCCTTGCGCTAAATACTTTTAAAATATCAACTGGGTTTCGCAAAAGGGAGAAGCGGACGTTTGAATCTCTTTAGTAGCAGTGGCGGCTCCAGGATTTGGCAAGTGGGGGGGGCATTGGAGTGGCAAGTTTTAATCATGGGGGGCCAACCATTTGTTGTTATGTATGTAGCATCAATTAGGATAGGGTCCCAACAGGGGGCCACTGGGGGGGGGCAGGCACTCAATAGGGGCAAGAAACTTAAATGATACAATATTACAATATTTATGACTGAATGGCGATGCAAATAACGAATATGATAGCTTTGGGGGACCACTGTGGTACTAGAAATGTGGTACTGGAAAGGGTTGATACCAGTCGAAAAGTACAAACAAGCAAAAAAGGGTCATCACTTGATTTTGAGGAAAATTAGGCTAATCATAAAATAATGGAACTATTATAAACTGTAGAGGCTTTGCAAAACTTTTCCCATAAAAAATACACAGTTTTTATGGGTCCCGTGACTGTTCACTGTTCTGCCCAGGGACCCGGATTTTCTGTCGACGGACCTGTCGATGTACCCCGCCTTTTTCTGGAATCCTGGCTACGCCACTGCCTGACACACTCGCAAAACCAACTCTACGACAAACGTTCGAGAATCTTTGCTGTCCGATCGACTAGCTGGTGATAACAAGAGTTTCGAATGTTGACTCGTATTCCTTAGGGGCCCATCCATATAGTACGTACGCGAAAAAGGCATATTTTCAACCCCCGCTGTACACATCGTACATACGCAAAATCTTCTAAATCCAACCCCTTCCCCTCCGTGTCTACTGTCTACGCACCATATGGATGGACCCTTACTCGAGAGTTTATGTGCTCAGTGGCGTAGCGAGGGGCAGAGGGGCGAAGCGTCCCAGGCGGCACTTGCCCTAGGGGCGGCATTTTCGAGATTTCCTATTGTTTTACAATTATTAGAGGTTTTTTGCTTGTCAGACTTTTTTTAGAGATTCGATAACGTTGTTTTTTGCTTGTCAGACTTTTTTTAAAGACTTGATTGGTAAGTTTTCCAGGAAATTTTGAAAATTTTCCACCACGAAAAGGCGGCACTTTTTATTTTCACCCGAGGCGGCACTTTGCCTAGCTACGCCACTGTATGTGCTGAGCCTATAGGCAACCCGCAGGACTGGTATTTGCGAATGAGAAATGCATCTCGATGCTATCCACCCGAGCGCAAGTTTTCCAGTTCTAACGTCTAACAATTTTTTTGAGTCGCGGCGGTCCAAAAAACTACTTTTAGGAGCAAAATCAATTAATACGCCAACAACTTCAATAACTGTTAGGTAAGCAAAAAGTCCGTCACCGATTGCGTCAACGGTCACGTGGCCGATGACGTCACTAATCACCAAATTCGAAAAATGTTTCTGCGGAAACGGGGAGATTTCGCGACTCGGCTAAAAAACTCTGGAAAAATACTGTGGTCCCCAGAATTTACCGACACCCCCAAATTGATTATCATATAAATAACCCTGCTCGAATCCCTCCACTTTTTGAGAAGCTACCACAGGAAAGGAGAAGGAATAGGGGGTTGTGGCCCCACTATTTTCATCAGAGTTTACGCCAATGTAAACGACTGCCTTATTCGTGGCAGCGTGAGGAAATTTGACCTCTGCAGAGCGAAGGTGACTTTGTAAAGAAGCGTTGACCAAATATTGCGTCGGATGGTTTATAACGGACGCGCTCCCGTGCGCTCGACGTGACTTATATGGCACTCCTGGAGCGCAACTAATGCGTGCAGTTGCATGCGTAAGTGTGACGCGAGACATGTCACTTGACGCTGAAGCTTGGCCGTCCCGTTGTGCGAACAGAAGATGGAGGAAGAAGAAGAAGAAGAAGAAGGAGGAGGAGGAGGAGAAGAAGAAGAAGAAGAGGAAGAAGAGGAAGAAGAAGAAGAAGGAGGAGGAGGAGAAGAAGAAGAAGAAGAGGAAGAAGAGGAAGAAGAAGGAGAAGAAGAAGAAAAGGAAGAAGCCTATACTTTGAGATATATCGTTATGGACTTTTATCCTCCGGGGTCCTAAACACCAGGGGACTGTCTGCGGAAGTGCATGAGAGCGGATGGAAGCGGAGGAGGAGAAGGAGGAGGAGGAGAAGGAGGAGGAGAAGGAGGAGGTGGACAAGAGACTAGATAGTACGAAGTCTCTAGAGAGTGTCAAAGTGTCACTTCGTGGCATCCTAAGAACGTTCGGATTTCAACCATATTCTTTGCGATTTCGTCGAGCGGCGACGGAAGACATTCTCGTTGCAATTCCGACACGTCGTCCTCTTGCGCGCCGACGTGAAGGGTTCATTGAATAGGGGAGTGCTATACTCTAATAGGATTGCTATCCTCGCGAGGGTTTCCGCACAGTCCTGGTTTTTAATCTGGTCTGACGATTTTGTCGACAAACAGGAGCGGCGCTGGGTTTTGTTGGCTGGGTGGGTCTAATGCAATCTACACAACCAGGACCCGGTTCAGACTACTCCTCCCCGTCCCCAAATCAAAATTTCTCTGCGGATTTGCACGATTTGCTCGGGTGCCCCTGCCCGGGGTTGGATGGGTCCGGATCCGCGGACCCACACCTCTAGCGCCGCCCCTGTCGACAAACGACTTAGAAAAATATATCGACGCATTTTCTAACGTCTGCTGTGCTCCATCTATGGGCGCGTGGCATCTTGTCATCTTCAACGACCCACAGTCAGAAACCTCGAAACCAGTGGTTACATTTAGGCCCCCTATTGCTTTTTCAGAGGTGCCGGGATCTCCTTAATTTTACTCCGGCCACAAAATTTTTTCACAGCCTTTTCTATTCATTTTAAATGAACATTTAAAGTACAGTTCACGTTTTCTTTTCTTTCCCGTGCTTGCAAAGTGCTAAAGTAAACAATAAAAGATCACAATGAATAAAAAGTACGTTTCGGATCTCATGCAAGACGTCCTGAATCTCATGCCTGACGTCCTGGATCGGAGATCCGGCAAGATCCGGCTCAATTTAACCCCTGTTCGAAACTGCTGGACTCGAATTCGTAGATTTGGCAGGAAAAACATATAGTCTCTAGTGTCTCTCTGTGGCGTAGGCCTACCCAGGATTCTGGACTAGGGGGGTATATCGACAGTATATCGACGACATAGCGTAGTGCAAGTCTTGGCGAGGTAAAAAGCTTGCGATGTCAATTGAACTTTCACAAATACTCTTCGATCATACACCCTACCCAACCCCCACTCCCAAAAATTCTCAACGGTTTTGCGCAAGTCCCATGACACTTCCCAGCCCGAATGGAGGAGGGCTTGGCGATGCCCAGGCTGATTTATCTTCTAGACGTTCTCTTGGGAAACGAGTTACATCGAATTTACGTTCTGACCAGCGTTTGAAATTGGACCCAATTTCTAATTTCTTATCGTCTTTTCATTGTGGGTGTTCGTAAGTTATCTGTGCATAATGACTATTAGTAGAACAGTTTAATATTTTACTAGAAAGATGCTCGCTTCGCTCGCGCTCGCTTCGCTCGCAGTGCAGGATAATACTAATCCAATACCTATACCTAATACCCAATCATTGAATTCATGCTGAACAACATTTCAATGATGTACTGTACATCGCCACCTAGTCAAGCTCTGCGCCACGTAATAATTAGGCCTATGTACGTTAAAATCACGCAACTGTGACCATTTGTGACGCTGTACACGTATTTTTTGTGTACGTTAAAATGTACGTTAAAATTGCGCAACTACCTCAGGCTGCGAACAATTGTTACAAATAGCAACGTCGTCGCACGCCCACCCCTCTGACGTTGCAATGACTCGACTAAACCGTGTTAAACTACGATTCTACGAACAATTGTTACCAATAGCAACGTCGTCTTCGAACATCGTCCACCAACGCATCGCGACGTAAGGACTAAACCGTCTACCAATAGTCAACGCTCGCCCACCAACGCATCGCGACGTAAGGACTAAACGGTCTAAACCGTCTACCAATAGTCAACCAATCAGAACGCTTGAAGGTAACAGACAGACATACAGATAAGGATCTTAATATGATAGATTTCTGAATAATATCGCAATCGGATTGTCAACGTCCCCGCCATGCGCTGCGCCCGTCAAATCTTCGCACGATACAGACCGGAGAATGGGAAGCAAACAATTCTAGATTCTTCTTCTTCTTCTTCTCCCCCTCCTTATTTTTCAGCGTTTCTAAAAATTATATCACTGCAATTTTCTGCTCGAAATGTGTTTCAACGAAAATGAACTAAACTTTATTCACTGCGACGTCAAGGACCTCGTCGTGACCGACGTCGAGCAAGGCTTGCGTCGCATTCCCCTGCCCCGCAGCGGCGGCGGCGGCGGCGGCGGCGGCGGCGGCGGCGGCGGCGGCGGCGGCGGCGGCGGCGGCGTTATGGTTGACGACCGTGTTAGAGGCGGCGGCGGCGGCGGCGGCGGCAGCAGGGGCGGCGGCCTGGGGACGCGCACAGCGGAGGAGCCGGCGAAACGCCAGACGAAACTTGACGGACATGACGTTGTAGAGGATCGGGTTGACGGCGCTGTTGGCGTAGACCATGAGACGACAGAACAGCAGGAACCAGTGGTCCTCGAAGCGTATAACGGCGAACGAGTTGTAGACGACGTAAGCTCTGTACGGCAACCAGAGAACGGCAAACGAACATACGACCACCGCCAACATCTTTGTTACCTGCGCAGGTACCAGACAGATACCATTAGAGATACCATTAGAGAAACCATTAGAGATGCCATTAAAGATAGAAATATAAATTAGAGATACCACAGATACCATTAGATACCATGAGAGATACCATGAGATATAGAGATAGAGATTAGAGATACCACAGATACCACTAGAGATACAATTAGAGATAGAGATAGAGATTAGAGATACCACAAATACCATTAGATACCATTAGAGATACCATTAGAGATAGAGATTAGAGATACCACAGATACAATTAGAGATAGAGATTAGAGACACAACATACTCAGGGCCATATGGGCCATATTAAGGCGGGGCTGAGGGGGCTGTAGCCTCCCGGCCCATCATGAAAATAGGCCCACCGATTTTCGAGATAACCTTTTTTTGCTTGTCAGAATGATTTGGAAGGGAGATAACCTTTTTTGCTTGCCAGAGATTTTCAGTATAGGCGTCGACGGCCTTTTTTCTCAGCCCCAGGCCTACTCGGACCTTAATCCGGCGTGACATACTGTATACCATTAGACATGGCTTTTTTTCTAGGAAAAAAGGTTTGGGAACTCATCCTTTTTTGCTCATCAACAAAACAGGTGTGGGAACGCCAAACCTGTACGTTCCTAAACGCATTATAACATATCCATAATTTATATGCAATCTGGCAAAAAAAGGTGTGGGAACGCCGTTCCCGTGCGTTCCCACTGAAAAAAAGCCCTGCCATTAGATATCATTAGAGCATCGCTCGCTTACCCTACACGTAACCCTCCGAGGGGGTGAAAGGACAAGATCCTCTGTTGCGCCTTCTCTGCTATTCACGATGTTCCTCAACGTTACCCCCAAAAGGGAAACGCTCGAAAACTATTATAAAGTGCATGTGCTGTAATGAGTAAATGACTTCTACTGTAGAGAGATCAGATTATAATTTCAGGAATTTATATATGTCTTCTTTTAAAGCAATTGTTTGTACAGCCCCCACAAAGCGAAATCAAATAGGTAATTCAGTAATAGAAGAAACCAGGCCAGAGGCATCATTAAAAGCCAGAATGCTGGAGCAGAGATTGACTTAAAATGAATGAGTCAAATGAAAATGCGAAGAACAGAAAAGACTTGAAAAACAAGAGCATGGTATCACCAGAAGTCAACGTCGACTTCATGGAGCATGATGATGACGACGATGATGACGACGACGACGACGACGGCGATGATGATGATGATGGCGATGATGATGATGGTAAATCGAAATGTTTCTCAGATTAATTTTCAAGAGGGGTAAATGAATGATTGGAGGTGGGTCTTAAACAGTCAAATCCAACTGTAGCCTCAGTCCACTTGATTGTTTATTGGCGCAGTTCGCGACGCCAGTCAGCGAAATAAAACAGTCTTCTTTTCTTTCGCGTTTCAAGTTGGCGCCAAACAATAACCGATCGCTCTTATGCAGACGGTGAACCTCCAGGCAAACAAAATGTCTATGTCGGCATCGTCAGTTCTGCTTTATGTCCGAAAGGCATGGCGTCAGAATTTCCGATTTTCCTAGAAACGAGTCCTAAGATAGCCAGCTCCTTTACATACCAGTCGCTGCCTAAACAAAAATCGACACGGCGTCGAAGAAGAAGACGCCTGCTATTATTTGTGGATATTGTGCTCTAAGAACTCAAAGCCGAAGAGGAAGACACTGTGCAGTAGCGGTTCCACGATTTCCTGGTGGGGGAGGGGATGAAATCAATTCACAGAAAGTTTGCGGGGGCTGAAAATAGAAGGGAAAAGTCAATAAACTTTGTGAAAAAAGGCTGAAAAGGGAATGGTAGTCTATCCCTAATTTGACTATACTTTTACCGAAAAATAGGCTGACCAGCAAAAAAGGTCATTCGCAGTATAGTTTTACTAGACTTTTACCCAAAAACTAGAAAGTTGCTCGCTTCGCTCGCAGTGCAGGATAATACTAAAACCCAATCATTGAATTCATGCTGCTGAACAACGTTTCAATGACGTACATACGCCACGTAGCCAAGCTCTGACGCTGCAACGTACGCTTCGTCAAACGCTTCGCGTGGCCGTTCGCTTCGCGTGGCCGTTCGCTTTCGAGGAGGAAGGGGGTTGGGAGAGAGAGGGGATGGAAAGAGGGTGGTGGAGGGGAAGGGGTGGAGGAGGGGAGGGGGGTTTGTTTGAGAGAGGGATGGGGAGAGGGAAAGGGAACGGGGGTTTGAGCTGCAATTAAGACGCTTCGAACGCTCCGTTGATTAGAAAATAATAGACAATGGTTGTCAATGGCAACAGCCTCGTGCACAGCCCAGGACAGAGGTTACGCATTCGACTTTGCAACGTCGATTGGTGACCAATCAGAACGCTTGAAGGTAACAGACAAACTGGACAAACAGAACAAGAATCTTAATATTATAAATAGGTTTCACAAGAAAAAAAGTAAGTCCGGAAGCCCGGTGGGGATGCATCTCCACTCATCCCCCACGTGGAACCGCCACGGGGACACTGTGTAGCATATTCTGCAATCGGCAGAACAGAACGCACTTGAATCGTCGCCATCTGTTAGAGATCCTGCGTACAATGAGTTGCTTTATGCTTCGGAGACGGGAAACGCCGAGCACGAGAACAGACGCCTCAGAGAGAGAGAGAGAGAGAGAGAGATCATACAATTTCGAGGTAATTTTCCCCAGAATAATCTCTATTTCGAATCGCATCTGCGATTTGTCGCTGGCATCCGTTCCCCGTGGACTTCGGGCAAGATTAACAGAGCGCCTCTGCTTCTGCGAACGGTTGAGGAGAGGATGGATTTCTCGTTACAGGCGATACACGACTGGTTTAGAAATTCCGCGACATTAAAATAGCACTAAAATGGCTCCAATTTTTTCACACACACACACACACACACACACACACACACACACACACACACACACACACACACACACACACACACACACACACACACACACACATATATATATATATATATATGAATCAATACAATACAGCAATGTATAGATACTGTAGATATAGTTCTAAATTTTCTATTTAATAATGTAATTTGGCAAAAAGCCAGTCTTCGGATTTTCCGGAACGCGGTCCGGATTTTCCGGAGCGCCGCTCCGCCTCGCTCCGGTACAAAAAAGCCCAGGGGACAACTTATGGTACCTTTTCTCCCAGCGGGTCACACACACACACACACACACACACGCGCGCGCGCGCACACACACACGCACACACATATATATATACTACTATATATATACTACTATATATATATATATGCATACAGATCTATATTTAAGAATTTATTATGAGTTTTTAGACAAAAGATGGCGCAATCCTTTCCATGAAATTTTCCTTAGCCAGCTATCTAAAAGTTTTAATCTCATAATTTTTTATCAAAGTTCCTGGAAGTTGTTAATTTTAAACTACAATTCGTGAAATATAGTTGAAAATTGATTGCAGGAATATCATTACAACCACAATTATCAACCTCGGTCCTCTTCAGTTCCATTTAGGCTAACAAAAACGAATCACGTGCATTCGGTCTTTCGGATTTATATATACAAAAGCATTCTTCCTCATCGAATCAGAGGCGTCATTTGGGGCTGGGGGCCGTCAAGGAAAATAAAATATTAATTTATAATGTAATAATGTGGAACAAAAAACAAAAACAGGCCGTGGCCCCAAAGAAATGAAAAGATTAATTAAATTTATTAAAGTGTATGTATTAATGAATTATTAATGTGCAATAAAAAGCTGACAACCAAAAAAAAAAAAAAAAAAAAAAAAAAAAAAAAAAAAAAAAAAGGTCAAACTTTTTTTTTGAAACTAAACTCAAACTTAGTCAAAAAATTTCAACAACAATTCAAAAAATTTTAAACGAAAATTTAAAAAAATTTCTCGCCCCCCCAAGAAAAGTGTGAAATGACGCCACTGCATCGAATAATGTTTTATTTAATCGAAAATAAAACGCTTTGATAAAGCGAAGCGTCAATGGTCAAGAAATAACGATGCTGTTTCCTTCAATGTCAAATTATTATTATTATTATTATTATTGCTACTACTACTACTACTACTATTACTACTACTACTACTACTACTACTACTACTACTACTACTACTACTACTACTACTACTATTATTATTATTATTATTATTATTATTATTATTATTATTATTATTATCATCATCATCATCGCCATCATCATTGAGACCTTTTTTTATAACCCCCTAACTTGTAGGCTACTGCAGATCGAATATTAGGTCTAAGCACCAAATTAAAAGTTGACGGGTTGATTCGTCCTTTTTAAATAAAAGGATTTATTATTCCTAAGCGCTGTTTCATGAATTCCGTTCGCCATGCATTTCACTGTAAAGATGTCAAAATGTAGATTAATGCTGTAGTAGACTGTAGAGCAGGCCTACACGTAGATTAATGCTGTGGACTGTAGTAGAGTACATGTAGATAATGAGGCCACTAGAACGGGGCACGCGGTCGAATTGCCGGAACAGAATCGGAAACGGAACGAGTTCAGATCATCATTTCAGCTGCAATCGAGGATTTATTAAAGGCGCCTTTCATGGATCAAGCAGGGGCCCCGTACATAATTGGAACTGGGAATGGCGAATCTCCTAAGTCACAAAGCCTAGTAGAGATCTTGTGGAAGATCCGTCCAGCCGCGACCGCGATCATCATTGGTATAGAGAGGGACATATAGGTATAGACAGACGCACAGATCTACTGACCGAGACAACAGACGGACAGACAGAGAGATAGACAGAGAAAGCAGACGACATCATAACAATAAAAGCAAGATATATTTCCACAGGCAGATAATGATATTGCATTATATTCCGTATCTATGTGTGCGGGTGTGAGCGTGTGAGTATAGCGGATATATATATATATATATATATATATATATATATATATATACTGTAAAGCCCTACGGAACATTGTGGCCAGCTGGTGTAAGTCTACGGATAGCGCAGATCAAATGAAATTCGTAGAAGAGTTTCTTGATTCGACCGAAAATGAGATGGAAATCTAATTCTATAGAGAAGACGGCGACGAACGTTCGATCGGGCAAAGCCCCTCTTCATTTGTGGATACTCCTCCTACTCCTCTTCCTCCTCTTTAAGACTTCTTCGCGGAAGAATCCGGCGAATTGCGCCGAAAAGCAGCGCGGCGACCATCGCCAACATCAAAAGACTTTTGTCGATCTGTTGTCATCTTACGACCTACCGGAGGGCTTGGGACTCCTGAGGTTTAATTCCCCCTCCCCCGCCGCGATCGAGGATGACTCACGGTGATGGGGAGTCTTAAAAAAAATATGGAGTTTGACCCTCCGATTCCCACTGCTGACAGAACATGTCTTCGTTGAGATAGTCCGATGGTCAAAAATTCACAACCGAGAGTTACGTAACATTGAGTAACTGTCACATTGTAATGTGTTCTCGCAGTTTGGCTGAATGATTCACCACATTAATCAGTACGTTAATAATAATAACAATAATAATAATAATAATAATAATAATAATAATAATAATAATAATAATAATAATAATAATACTGTACTCAGAGGCCTCGTGCATGTTTAACGAGCAAAAACGTTTGCCGAGTCAATTTTGACACCCCTCGATCATGGCGCCCGGGGCCGAGTCGATAAAAAATGTTTGACGAGCAAAAAAGGTCGCCGAGTCAATTATGGCGCCCCCACCTGGTTGGCGCCCAGGGCCACGGCCCCACCGCACCCCACACCTCCGCACGCTACTGAGTGTACTACAGCGAGTCTATTGTACATATTTCATGCGTTAAAATTGACGAAACACAGTCGAGTATTTGATTTGGAAATGTGTGTGTAAATTATGCTGAGATGATTTTAGTTAGAACTTGGAGGTCATGTTGTACGTTGGATTGGCTAAGCATTTAATTATGGAATAGACGCCTTTTATCAATTTCATATTGCTGAGAGTTGTTAGTATTTCCAATGTATTGTACCAGTGGTTTAGCCAAGGAGGATCTCGGGGCCCGGACCCCATTCGGATCGGGACCGGTCATGAGATTCGTCCAAAACCGGTGAGCAGTTGGGGAGGGATAGGGATAGCCTGGATAGGGATAGCATTAGGTCGAGGGAAACGCTCTATAGATAACACTAGATAGCACTATATAGTAGAGTTTAGAGCACTTGAGACGACAACCTTTGTTGATTTTTGGGCAGAAATATCGAAGTGTTCCCCCGATTCTGGTATCCTAGTTACGCCTCTGTATTGTACTGACTTTTATTTATCAATGACTGTAGCTTTCCACAGTAGATATATGCGATGTTGGTTTGTTTTTAATAGAAAAAACGTTCTCAAATACCGTATCAAAATATTTGAATCATCGAATTCTAAGACTGAATTTACCTACAATTGAATATCTCGAAAGCATAAATCGGCAAACTTCGACGTTTTGCGACCGGTTCCCGTAAGAACACCGAAGCGTCTTGGTGACGGCGATGAACGGATTAACGCAAGCGGCAGCGTTAAGCTGCGAATGTAAAACGCGGGTCTAGAGAAAGTAGCTTTGCGCATCAGATGAGAGACAGCCCCGTATTTCCGAAAGGGTCGTCGAGAGAAAATATGGGCCGCGAGAAAATTATTGATTCAGGGCCTTTTGTTTAAAAATGTTGACAAGCAAAAAGGTCGTCGCTTGCATATTTCACATTGAAATAATTTTTTCCTGGTCAGCGCGGGCCCTTTGTTTATCGCCGGGCCCGGGCAAAGATGTACCCCATGCCCCCTCTCGTTCAGTGGCGGCTCCACAGGGGCGGCCCAGGGGGCCCGTGCCCCCTATTGAGTGCCTGCCCCCCAGTTGGCCCCCCGTTGGGACTCTATACTTAATGCTACATACATTAAACAACAAATGGTTGGGCCCCCCATGATTAGAAGTTGCCACCATAACGGCCCCACACTTGCCAAATCCTAGAGCCGCCACTGCTCTCGTTGGCCCTGATTTCCGATGGTCTCGGGTGACCCCAGGCAAATCGTCATTCGACCCCCGTCTGGGTCGCGACCCACAGGTTGAGAACCTAAAATATGACATTTACCTTGGCTACAGCTTGAACGCTTCACCTTTTCAAATTAATTATCGAAGTCTCATATTGCCTATCCGCCATAACCGGAACCGGAATATCGGATTGGCTTATTGATCGGACTTGGCAATGACAATGACGGTGGCGATTACCGATTCGAATCATGGATCGACCATCGACTGATGCCAAGTGCGAAACTGAAACGGCGCCATAGAAGTTCACTAATGAGTGAACACCGTGTTCTGCTGGGAGCTATGACCATCACAAAAAGAGCGATCGTCAGTATGACCTAGTAGTCGACATTTTATCCAGCGCTCGATTTGACTCTATGTCATCGGGGAACGCTTCGAATGCATTCTCATCAATCTCTGCATGGATGTCATCTAATCCCATCGTTCTCAATCCATCTAAGACAGTTTCTTTTAATTGGGCTATACCTCAACAACAACTCAAAAAAATTGACAATCCTAAACTAGTTTTGGCTCCTGACGCCACAATAATCCCTGTTTCAACTGCAAGAAATCTCGGATTCAAATCTGATTCTTTTCTAAACTTCGAATCACAAATCTCCCAACTTTAAAAAGCCTGCTATGTTCATATCCGTGATCTTCGCCGCCTACGCCCTTGCCTAGATACCAAAACTGCCTCCACAATTGCCACAGCTTCCATCCGCCGACTTGGACACTTTCAAGCAATACAATCTGAGTCCTCATTTCCCATAATCCCTGCATTATCTCCTCAAGTCTTCAGGTCTTAGCTTAAATCCTTCCTTTTTCTAAAATCCTTCCCTCCATAGCTGTAACAACCTAGCCCTTTGGATTTTGACTATTGCCTGGCTGATCACATATCTTTTCCATAGCTAATTTAAGAGAGGCTGAGCGCCTTAGAATAAGCAGCTACTGTTATGCTGCTTTCCAATGCGCTATAGAAATCCACGATATTTTACTTGCTTACTGATTTACTTCGAATGAAAGCGACATCTGCAGAGCCCTTGACAATAGACTACATGCTGACCGATATTCTGTATAAAAAGACAACTCGGTCAACGGATGTGAAAGAAAATAAGGTAACGAAGGCAAACGGCAGAAGGTATAGGCGTGCGTTTGTAAATAGGCCAATTAACTGCCAGTGCTAAACTGGAGTTTTAAAAAGCAATAGAAAAAGCGTTGACCAGCCACGGATTTCTTCATTTTCACGACTGAAATATAGCAAGGTCGTCTGAATTTGGCGAATTCATTGAATCGAATAGCAATTAATTACCGTTCACTAAACAAGAACAACATTACGCGACAGTGTACAATGTACTGTGCATATACCCGTCTGATAGCAAAGCCCTTAGAAATTTCATTAAGACCGTGGCCGTATTTTCAGACTAGGTTTTCATTTACTGCAGACCATTTATGCTATCTAGCCTCTGCCGCAAATATAATAATGATTTTACAGATCGTGGCTACTTTCTCGCGTATACCGCTATCGGTTTCATGGAAGCCATAAAGACCTATACTGTATAGGCCATTTCATCACAGCAATACGGTGCATCAGCACAGTACATAGTACAAGACGAAATTCAGGGGCGGAGTCAGGAATTCATTTAGAAGAACTTCTTGTTCCATTTCCCAATCTGCCTTTCCCCATCCCTTCCATACGGGGTGACGTTTATTAAAAGAATAAGGACAACAAGCGCTTATTTATTTATAACGTGCCTCTGTAACGTCTCTGCTTTTTCGCCATGATAAGAACTTAGAAAGCAACATTGTAGGACTGATTTTGGAGAGGCATATGCCCCTGTGCCCACATAGATTCGCCCTTGACTAATTTAAACTAATTAATTCCAAAAGTCATTTCCTCCATAGCAATAACAACCTAAGCTGTCGCCTCAGGGATACACTGACCTTTGCCGACCGACAACCCACCTTGCCTATAGCTATTTCAAGAAAGATTAAGCGCATACGAATAAGCAGCTACTACTGTACTACACTTCAAAGCGCTATATAACTTAACGAGATTTTACTTACTTATGCTTACTTAAGACGAATTTTATTGTGAACCGTACATGTAGGCCTAATACGTTACACTGTAAAATAGGCTAATAGCGTGTCAGAAATTGTAGAAAATTGTCTCCATACTACGCAACAAAAAATTGTTTTAAAATTTCTTACGTTGTCGTGAAATTTCCAGCCGTCCAAAGTCTATTTCCCCTTACCTACACCAATGGTCAGCTTACGAAGTCTTGTGACATCTTGCATCTGACCAATGGTCAACTACAAACCAAATATCTTACTTATCGATGAAGTTGTAGGCCTAAACTTGGATGAAAGAGCGGGGACCCAACCCCTATATCTTCCCCTTCCCTACGGCAACCTCTCAAAAGGTGAGGGGACTCGAGCCCAGAGGCTTAATAGAAGTTTACGACTATGGACGAAGCTGATGAGATTCGGTCATAACTCATAAGACGATGCGTCCGTTATGGCAACATCTGGCTATATCACTTTATCCAGAGTGCTATACTGTAAAATCTTACAGCGTGTATATGTAACGCACATTGGCAGAACTCAGGGCAGAAAGCAATGCCGGCCTTTGAAGATGACAACAACTTCAGGTTACAGTTCAATCGATTAGATCAGTGGTTCTCAGACCCCTTTGTCTCGCGGACCACTTTTGAGTGTCAAAAATTTTTCGCGAACTAAGCAAGGCCGGAGAAGAAGTGGGGCTAAAAATAAATATACAGAAAACTAAAGCAATGGTCACGGGGAACAAGAAGGGGAAAGTTAATCTAAAACTAAAGGAGGAAATAATAGAACAAGTACCAAAATTCGTATACCTAGGATCAGTACTGACAGAAGATGGCCTAAGTGAAGAAGACATAATAAGGAGAATTGGCCTAGCAAGTGCAGCATTTGGAAAACTTCAGAAGATATGGAAAGACAAAAAATATCGACTGATGCAAAAAACGTTATCCGTATTTTTTGTTTTTTTCCCAATTGCCGCGGACCACTAGACGCCCTCTCGCGGACCACTTTTTGGTCCGCGGACCACGGATTGAGAACCGCTGGATTAGATCAGATTTCTGTAAAAAAGCGACAAGCGTCTTTTGTCAATAAATATGCGAGGAAGCCACTGTATTTTGCTGAGTGCATTGCTAGAATTTGTCTGAGGGCAGAGGCTGGCTGGATTGGCAGTGGTGGTGGCTATACTGTGTAAAGTATGTTTTTAGTTTATTAGTTCATTATTAGTTTTTATTTTATTTAGTTTTGTTCAGTTGATTTGAGTTATCCTTGTTTGTGTACTATTTTGATGATGTACTTGTCACGAATAAAGATTAGGCCTATTATTACAATAGAAAAACGCGGAGGCAAGACGATTGTCAGATGGTGTGGGTATCCCGGAACTGCCTTGTCTCAATTTAAGGCTTCAGAATGTAAAACGCCTCGAATGAGTCTCTATACTGAAACATGAACTTCAGAAGGAAGACCGCACTGTTGAGTGATAGAAGACTCAAGCGCGTAGAATGGAGAATTCTTTCGAATTAATCTGAATTATTAAAGAGACTATAAAGTAGTTATACTTTCTAAAAGGATCCATTAATTGTTTCACATTGTACATTGCAATGTATAGGCATACAGTTCCTCATTTAAAAACAGGTCAGATTCAAGGATCTAAATGGTTGCGGTTTAGAAAGCGGCAGTTATGGCGTATACCAACAGGAAGGGTGTGATGGTTCGGTACATGGACAACACAACCTAAATAAATATCACAAAAGCCCAATGACACTGTACTGTGACATGGCGAGTGTGGCCGCCATTAAGTAAGCCTACACCCATCTGCTCGATGGGTAACCACACGACATGGACGCAGCTAGTGAAGCAAATTCCGACGGAAAACCGACAGTAGGCAGAGGCTAAACCACTGCTGTGTGCTGCCAAGGGAAACCATAGACAGATCGAAAAAGAAAGGAATGGACAAAGATGTACGGAGGTCCATGGTCGTCAACGTACTGATACGGGGGCACCTAAATAAGACGATTTAGAAATGTGCGCAGGGCATATATAGAGTCCATACACAGTTTCAGTCAAGATTCGACCATACGATACGTCCCCTGGATTATACGCGTATCATACAGGCTGTACGTATAATATATATCCAAGGGCTCGTCCACAAATGACGTAACGCGCCTAGGGACGAGGGGGTCCGGACATTTGTTACGAAGTGTGACGAGGGAGGAAGGGGGTCCATAAATGTGACGTAACGCAACACAAAATTTTTAAGTGACGACCTTTTTTGCGTGTCAGGGTATTTGGAGAGGGAAAATATAACGATGACCTTTCTTTGCTTGTCAGTATGTTTGGAGAGGGAAAAATAAAAGGATGAATGACCTTTTATTGCTTTTCAAGACTTTTCGGAAGACGAAAAAGGGGTCGGCCTGTTGTTACGTCATACTTTAGGGGGTCTGACTCTTTGTTACGTCGCGTTACGTAGGGGAGGGGGTAAAAAGTGCCAAAATCTCGTTACGTCATTTATGGACGACCCCAAATATATTATACGCGTATTTATACGTATAATACGTACGGTCGAATCTTGGTTTCAGTACCTGAATTCTTGATGCCGACGACGCATTTCGCTTAGCGATGACCTTTTTGACCTCTGAGTTGAACGTCGACGGGTCGTTGACCCTAGCCTTCTGCTTCTTCTTCTTCTTCGAAGGGTCGTCGTCCATCGGAATGCAACGGGCGACCTCCGACGACGGCGCCTCCGCCGAGTCGGTCGAGGGGGCGCCGCCGGAGCTGAGGTAGAGGACGCGAGCGATGAGCCCGTACAGGACGCAGGTGACGAACAGCGGCACCGCGTAGAAGATGACCAGGTCGGCGACGAAGTAGGCGAGATAGTAGCCGCGTTCCAGCCTGAAGTCGCACGACTCTATCGTCGTTCCGTCGGCGAACGTCTTCGCCCGGGCGGTCGTCAGCGCCAGCCACGGGACGCAGTAGAGGACCCCGAACGCCCACAGCGCGACGATGATGCGCTTCGCCCGTCGGACGGTACACATCGTCTGCGCCCGCATCGGGTGACAGATGGCGATGTAGCGCTCGACGGTGAACGCCGCGATCGACAGCGACGACAGGTTGACGCCCAGGTACTGGCAGAAGACCATCACCGAACAGCCGCCGGCACCGAACGCCGACTGGTCGACGATCAGGAAGTGTTCGACGATCGTCGGCAGCGGGGCGGAGACCAGCAGGAGGATGTCGGCGACGGCCAACGACACCAGGTAGCAGTTGGTGGTCGTGCGCATGCCGCGCGTCCGCCAGACGACGTAGACGACCATCAGGTTGCCGAGGAGACCGACGACGAAGATGGCGCTGACGATGAGACTGCCGACGATCTTGTACAGAGGACCGTAGTACTGCGGGAGTCCTCTTGGCAGGATCTGATCGAGGAATTTCTGGCCGTCGACCGCCGCTGGATGGTGACGGTATCCTCGAGTAGTAGGCGAGCAGTACACAGTACCGTGATCGTAGTAGTCGTCGCTGTTGTTGTTGTTGTTGTTATTCCCCTCCTTCTCCTTCTCCTCCGTACAGTTGACGAGTTCTGCCAGAATGGCAGTCGCCAACAGAATTGAAGAGTTGTCGTCATCCATCATGTCTACCTTCTGTTGGCAATCACAGAAAAATTACAACAATCCAGGAATGCTGCTGCTGATGATGATGATGACGACGACGATTAGTAGCAGTAGAGTGCAGAAGGGGCGGTGGGGCGGTGGCCCTGGGCATCCACCAGATGGGGGCATCCAAATTGACTCGGCGACCTTTCTTTGCTTAACACTTATTTTTACATGAAAACCCTTAAAATTACCGATTTGGCCTCGGCCATCCACACCAGATAAGGGCATCTCGGCGACCATTTTTTGCTCGTTAACACCCAACATCGAGGTGACCGCGGGGTAATTAGCGCGGTAATGAGGAACATTTATTATTATTATTATTATTATTATTATTATTATTATTATTATTATTATTATTATTATTATTATTATTATTATTATTATTATTAAGAGCATTTCTAGAGCGCAAATAATCGCAAAGCAGCAAATGCGCTAGCTAGCAAATTTGACAAAAAATGAGGTATTAAGGCAGCGGTAACGGGTTCCTGTCAACGGTAATACCGCGGGGACGGAGACAGAGACGGAGACGTTTACTACGGTAATACCGCGGTAGCGGTAGCAGTATTATCAAGTTCATAATATTAATATTGATAATGCTTTGTAGGCGTTCTTGCTTTTCTACATGTGCACATGTGAGTATTTATAGCGTTTAGTAATCCACGAGCTTTTTCGTTAAGTTGGTATGAGTGCAATAATTAATACACGGCACTAGAGCAGCCAACTGACTTAGTAGTGTACCGGATGTACTGCCTAATAATTATTTCCTTTTCCTGTGCCCTTTTAAAATTGTATTGCTTTGACAGATGGATTGTTATTTTCATTGTTCACAGTTAAGAATGGAAAAATGCGACATCGATAATATAAATTGATTAAAAGATCAAAAGCGAACTAATATCGTTGACAAAGTATAACGGAGTTAGTGATGTGTGGCCAACCGGGCACACTATGACTATGAGAAGGTTCTACAGTAGTTGACGCAATCAGGCATGGAGGCCTTGGAAGGCCATCTATTTGTTGCTAGGTATGTAGGCCTAGTAGTAAGTATTAGGGTCCCAACATCTATGGAAGGTTGGAAGTCTTCTAGATGGTAACATATGCAACTCTTACATTTCTATAGCGCCTTTATATTAATGAGTAGTTATCAGCTTTAGGCGCTACCCAGACCATATTGATTTCCACTCTGCGCCGGTGGGCATGCGAGAGCCAGGGATCGAACCCAGATTGACCGCATGTAGGGCTGACGTTCTACCAACTGGGCCAGCGAACCTCCCTCCCCCCAGGTGGAAGCGGAATAAGTGACCTGACCAATGTAATCTTTCTACGGGAGCGCTGAAAATGCAGGACAAGAATATGACGGACCAAAAAAATGTTTTGCCGATTGAGGGACAGTGTACGTAACATATATACATATCCATTTATGCATATAGATATGTTTGTCGATTCATTTGTTATGTCACAATTTTATAGTGGTTGGTTATACTTATTCTGAACTAGACTATGTATTATTTTACCTTTTATAAAGTCTTGTCCCAATCTAAATCAATTGCATTCACGATATGACGGTCAATCAGGCTATTAGTTTATTACAATGACCACCAATGTAATAACAAACGATTAATTTTATTGTGCGATTTCTACGAATCTTCGCGTTTTAAATAATAATATAGGCTACTCGTCTACTAAAGTAGGCCTACCTTGACAATCCTTTAAGTTTATACGGTTACTTACAGGGGCGCTTGTTCAAAATTGTGTCATCCGTCTTTGACTTGATTTTCCCCTTCAAAATCCCGTCTCGGATCCCGTCTTTTCGTCGATGAAAAACGACGTGAAGACACCAATAAATTTCACCGGAAGAAAACGTATCTGTCGTTCTGTAATGCATCAGCTAGGATAGCGATCGACTGCGCCTGCCATCTCTAATATAGCGTCGGTCTATGCGTCGTGAAAGGCGCTGCGTGTCTTCGTCAATCAGCGCTAAGATCAGGACAGCTGGTCTACTGCAATTTGGCGACAGTGAATTCAGTTTCCTGCATCTATAATAGAATGTCCAGTTTCAAATGCTTTTTTAAACAGTATTGTTATACACTTTCGGGCACCAAATCAAAATCATTTAAGATCCAGGTCAAATCCAGGGTATCCGGCTGGACAAGCGGGTGACAGTCTACGGTGGATAAGCCAGGCCAAAAAGGTGGGTCTTTAATCTTGTTCTAAATATTTGCAATGAATTATCATCGAACAGGATCGATAAACAAAAAAATTGCCATTGTCCCCATAGTTGCTAGTAACCCTTGCTGACATAATAAAAAAACCTTAAATAATCCATTTTTCCAGAAAGATAAATAGCCTTTGAAAACCTTAAAGTTCCTACAAAAACCGGGATTAGAAGCTCAATTCAACTGTTTGAATATGAATTGAAACACATGAATTACTGATCATAGTTGTTCGTAACGTTGTCTTGTAATGACTTTTTGCTACAGTAATGCTGGATAAGCTAATTTACTCAGCTCCCGAATGATTAAAAGCTGTTTTACTTCAGCAGAAATGTGACGTCATAATCATTATAGAATGTCAAAATTCCTGTAATCAATAATTAAGTAACAAAAATCTGTAATGTTAATGTTGAAAAGTAAAAGTAATTTGGAAATTCGATTTACGTTTGAAAAAGGTATATAACCTTCACAAAATAAAATTTAAAAACTATTTTTTTTCAAAATCGTACCTAACCTTAGACAACGTTACGTCGTTACGAGCAACGAAGATTGTCCCATCGTAAATTCGCATTAACCGTAGGTCTAATCGTATGTGAAATGTGCGATTTAATTTGACTGATCTGTTAATGACGTGTTCGTCGGTTCATGTATGATGGCGCTATCTCAACTGAAATGATCTGATTACTTGCTCAGACGGATCTCCGACGGATTCGCAAAACTCTCCACGACAACGCATTCATTATGCTGCGTACCGGTTCCGAACGTCTGTCAAAAAAGGCGTCTCTCTCGTAGACTATACGCCGTCCATCCAAATCGGAGCCCGCCGGGCGGAAATGATCGCCAGATGGCCGGCGATCGCAACAGACCTCATCCAGTGTAGCAGTCCAAACGTTAGAGGCTCACTGTGTATAGTAACAATGTCGGATCTTCCCAGCAGACGCGTCTGTATATGACAAGGCGTAATTTTGCGGATGTAATGACTTCCCATTATTTCTCCTCGAATATTTGACCGTAGTCGTCGTCGTCGTCGTCTCTGGTGCAACAATACTTCGACCTAATTCAATCGTCGCCATGCAGCTGCAATTTTCGTTCGCGCAGAGAGAGAGAGAGAGAGAGAGAGAGAGAGAGAGAGAGAGAGAGAGAGGCAAAGAGAGAGATATATAGACAGAGACAGACAGAGAGAGAGAAAGAGAGAGAGAGAGACAAAGAGAGAGACAGAAGGAGTGAGAGAAAGAGGGAGGGAAAGAGAGACAGAGAGAGACAGAGAGAGACATAGAGAGACAGAGAGAGACAGAGAGAGACAGAGAGAGACAAGGAACAGAGAGAGATAGAAAGGAGACACATGCATAGAGACAAAGACTGAGACAAAGATATAGAGAGACAGAAGGAGTGAGACAAAGAGGGTTAGAGGGAGGTAAAGAGTCAGTGTTTAATCTAGACTCCTGGACTCCGGAGGGGAAACTCAAAAAGCCGAGGGGAAAACTGACAAAGCCGGGGGGGATTCTGCTAGGGGCCGCTGTTAGTCCATGCAGTATTCCAAAATTTCCGGGGGGGATTTGAAATTTCCGGGGGAAAAGGGCGATTCCCCCCCGGAAACGGCCTAGATTAAACACTGGAAAGAGTTACTTAGGACCTTAGGCTATTTAACTCGCAGACTAAAAATAACCACATATAGATTTTACACATTCTGAATCGTTTCTGTTTTACCCGGTAAATAAACGAAATTTATAGTAATGATTACCTTCAACCTTGCAGAAATATGACCTTTGCGTAGAATAATTGCCATTTTATCGGAATGCAAGATAAATTGGTCACCTAGGAATAGAACGCGCCAGACAAGTAGCTCGTCGATGAAACGACCCAGAATCATTTGTGAGGCACCATTTTTTGCGAGGCATTATCCACTGCCAATTAATTACACTATATGAGATGCAAACATGGATTAAGCTAGCCTACGCCAACGCCAATCTGTCTGGTTGGCTTCAACTACTTCGTGTGCTCGATGTTTACCAGTCCTCGCTACTGCTCCTGTTGATGACGAATTCGACTTGATAGCCAGCCGGAGATATGACAGAACATGAAAAAAATTAACGATCCTCTGTCCTATTTTGAGGACACCGACATTGGAGCTTGGAGACTACGCTTCAAAGCCAACAGCTACCATGGGCCACCGCCGCTTCCAATTCCGATAAAAGGAAGCATTATACGAGCCTGCTGGTGACGACGGTATTGCACGAAGCACACTTTGTAGTCAGTAGAAGGATGGCCATGGTCAGTGGCGGTTCTAGGGTGGAGATGGGGACGTGGCCCCCATATTTCAGTTTTGCCCCAGATAATAATATAGTGGACTTTTCTTTGCTCGTCAGTTATTTTCAGGAACAACAACAACAACAACAACAACAACAACAACAATAATAATAATAATAATAATAATAATAATAATAATAATAATAATAATAATGCACTTATATGGTGCAATTTCTAACACACAAGGGCAGTGGCGGTTCCAAGAATTCTTGGTGGGGGAGAGACAATGAATTTCTAGGAAGTTGGTGGGGGATGCAATGAAATCCCGAAAAAGGTTGACAAGCAAAAAAGGTCATTAGCAGTGTTTTGTGTTTTATTATTTTTGGTTTGGCCAGGAAATAATGATAGAAGCCTTCCCGAAAAAGGCTCACAAACAAAGAAAAAGGTCATCAGCTCTGTTCTGCACACAGGGGTAGCGACTTAGACCCGGTAAACCCTGAAAACGCTGACAGGCGAAAAAAGCTCGGTGGGGGATGCATCCCCAGTCATCCCCAACGTGGAACCGTCCCTGCCAAAGGGATGGTACTTAATGGTACTTAATGGTACTTATGGTACTTATGGTACTTATTAACGATGGTACTTAAATGAAGTTAAATCGATGCGCAAAAGACCAGGTCATTTCAGAGATCAGTCAGAGGGAAACAGCAAGACAGACTATGTGGGAAAAGTATACACATAGGCTATCATCAGAAGGAAATAGCATAGAACAAGACTTCAACAAGTAAAGAATTTTGCGTACGTTGGAGGAGAAATTACAAGTGATGGAAGACACGAAAAAGATATTTAACAAGAGCAGCAAAGGGAATACAGACAATGGGAAGACTAAGACGTAATTGGAATGCAAAAGAAATAAAGATCAGCACCAAAATTGAAATATTCAACAATATCATTGCACCACAAATACTATATGGATCAGAAACATTGATCATTTTATTTTATTGCATGAGAAATCCTTTAGTATTAAATGAACCATTTGGGGATGGATCGCCCGTGGATTAAAACTTAAAAGTCCGCTAACCCTCACACACACACACACACACACATACACACACACACACACACACATATATATATATATATATAAATTCAAATTCAACAAGAATTTCCCTCCTTTCCCTACATACACTGTAGCACACTCTCATGGGCGTCCACGGAAATTTTTCCAGGAGGGGAAAAACACAATGATCACGGTTGCGCCACTAACTTTCCAGGAGGACAAAGCACATTTTAATACAACGGTCACTGCTAAATTGCTAATATTTTAGCAAGGTTTTCAAATTTCAATGGGAAATATTGGTATTTGCATTTTCGGGGGGGCGGGGCGGAGTGCCCCTCTTGCCCTAATGTGCGGGTGCCCTTGCACGCTGGAGAAGAAATTCAACAAGTGAGATACTACTGCTACCTTGGAAACCTCATAACTGAAGACACGAAGGCGTTCAGAACTAAGCCGAAGAATATCCAAGAAAGGAGAAGACCTCTCGACAAAAAGCTGTTAAAAATGGGCTTCAACAAAGCGGAATAGCAAAACCATATTCATGAATAGGAGATTTTGCCAAAGAAAAAACCATATGCCGGACATATGTGATGTGGATATACAGTATAGCGATGGGTAGAAATATAGTAGAATGGCAGTTGGACAAAGCATGTAGAAGAGATGGCACATCAACATATTTCTGATGCAGACAAAAACAATGGACAGGAAACTCACTTAGAAGGAACTCTATGCCAAAAGAGTTAATAGGAGGCATGCAAGCGGGAAGGAAGAAAACTGCAAGAAGAATGATAATGTCAGACTGGACTTCTTGGAAAGAAGGAAGGACAGAGTGTATACAGTAGTCAACAATTAGGTCGCATCCGAAAACAATAAGCATGGGCGTCCGGAGGGGGGTGCAAGGAGATTCAATTGCACCCCCTGGAAAAATTGTGGAGTTATGAAAAAAGTAAAATTACTTGTTTCTTTCGTCACAAAACCTTGCTTTGCACCCCTCTGGAATTTTTTTCATTCTTTCGTCACAAGTCCCCGTTTTGCACCTCCCCTCTCTGGAAAAATTTCTGCGGACGCCCATGAGAATAAGTACTGTCAAAAAAGCACAGGATCTTTAAATAAAAAGCAAATGACAACTCACTGCCATTTTGGATGCTGACTATTGCCTGGCTCATAATATACCTTCCCCATAGCTATTTTAATTAAGAGGCTCAGCGCCTAAGAATAAGCAGCTACTGTTGTGCTGCTTTCCAAGGTGCTATAGAAATCCACGAGATTTTACTTTACTTTACTTAAAGAGCCTATCAAAGATAGAACACTGTCGATGATAATGATGATGACTACTGTAGAGCAAATAATTAATATAGGCCTAACTGTCACCATCATCAAAGTTGTTTTCTGTCAGCTCATTAGCGGCAATAGCTAGGCACTAAACTTATCCATTTATCTTTTCCCATTGTTATAATCTATTTACATCGATTACTGATAACTGGTAGCTTTCAAAGTCTTCCTTGATGTTATCCAATCCACTTTTACATCTGTCAGTTATTTCCGTGATATTTGTTAAGACTTCCGTTTTTATCCTTTATGGTTTGCACTTTCATGTTATAGCCATCACTTATTTTAAAAATTCCTTTAAACATTTCCTGGATTCTGTTGGCAATGTAGTTGTTTTGTATTTCTTTGCAGGTGTTTTGTAGCCCATTATTTTATCTCTTTTACTTTTAATTTTATTTCTCTTGTTATCCAGTTTATTTGATGCTTATATGTTTCATCTATTCTGATTTCTCTTCTTTGCTTACACAATTGTAATACTTCTTGGCTAACCCATTCCTTTTCAGGTTTGTTTCCTTTTCCCAAATTACCTCCATTACTGTTTCCTGTTTTCCTAATTACAGAATCCACAGTCATAGTTACAGTTTTTCTAATTATAATTAGGCCCTATATTCTGTTTTCAGAAAACGGAATATAACTGTAATTTTATTTTAAAAATATGCCCTAGGTACTTCACTCCCGAAGGTCTTAAAAGAGAAAAATGTCCGGTTACAATTAATAATAATAGCTGTAATTAAAAAAATTATTTTCAAAAATTAGAATTGAAAGCCACTGGATATTTGAGCATTTGAAAATCTCATAACCAAAAATATCAACTACTGTACAGTACAATCAACTAGACCTACTTGACACTTCAATTTTTCGGAAATCCGACTCAGTTGCACAAATGTTACATATAAATAATTCATAGAAAACCTATGGGGCCGTCCATTTAGTACAGGGGTCTCAAACACGCGGCCCGCGAGCAGTGGCGGCTCCACCGGGGCCAGGGGGGCCCGTGCCCCCCTATTGAGAGCCTGGCCCCCCCAGTGGCCCCCAGTTGGGACCCTATACTTAATGCTGCTACATACATTAAACAACAAATGGTTGGCCCCCATGATTAGAAGTTGCCCCCAGCGGCCCCCACTTGCCAAATCCTAGAGCCGCCACTGCCCGCGAGGGCATTTTATACGGCCCGCAATGCATTTTGGGATTTTAAAAAAATTGTCGAATTCGTCTCTGAAAAACTCTGATGAGCAAAAAAGGTCGCCACTCTTTCTTTTATTTAAAAATTATCAATAGCAAAAATTAAAAAAAACAGCCTCGTTATTTTCCACGAGGTGCGCTGTACCCTATGATTTTTTCACATAAAATTTTAAAATAGGTAAACTGTACCATTTAATTACAGCAAAGAAATAAAAGAAACTGCTACATTACTGTATTTATTTACGGGGCTTGCCTGCTTTTATTAATATCCTAGTTTTTCAATTGTAGGCCTATAATATATACATTAAAATTGCATCTCACCATTTTTAATCTTTTTCCATGATAGATCAAGTGGGCCAATAGCGTATGAGCAATGCAGGCCTTTGGAAGTATGCACTGCAACTGACAATACTGATATTAAATTAGTCTTATTTCGCAATGACACAAGCAAAGCATATTCAGACCATTTTGCTATGAAACTCCAATAGAGAATCTCTGGTTCATCGGGCAGCAGCCACCTGGCGGTTAAGCGATTTTGCCATAATTATAAGATTTTTCACACGCGTAACAAAGGTATGTTCCTGGCAAAAGTTTAAAAACGATAATTTTCAAGAAATCTATTTCTTTCCTTTTGTCTTATTTGATAAAATACGAATAATTCTGCCTAATAAGTTTGCATATTTTCATTCGTATTGAATCAGAGCTTTTGTTTTGCCATTTATTCAAAACTAAGATTCATTTCAACCAACGTTCGCCAGATGGCCTAGGGGCTGTCCATTATGTCAACAATTTTTGACCCCCCTTGTCAACAACTGTCAACTTTCAGTTACCCCCTACAATTACGTCAAAAACTTTTGCACCCCTCCCCCAAGATCAATGACAGGTCCCAATAACAAGGTTATTATTTTTTGCGGTGATGACCATTTTTCCCGTTTTGCTCATCGAGTGTCAAAATGTGGTGGTGATTACCTTTTTTGCCATTGTAATAAGTAGTATTCCACGAAATTTCCTATTTTTTGATTATTTGTAAAAAGTGAAATTGTTGACGTCAACTTCTCTTAACCCCCTCCCCCTAAATTGTTGACATAATTAATAGACAGCCCCCTAATACATTTGTTTTGATATTACATGCTAAGATTTGGGTCGCGGACATGTTACAAAACCACTGAAGTGGGCCGCGGTTCTAATATGTTTGGGAAATCCTGATTTAGACTGTTTAATAATAGGCCAAACATTTAGAACTTGGGTTTTCCAAAATATATGATATTATCATGGGAGAATCATACTCAAAATGTTGCATTGTACTAGGCTGGGAGTGACTTGCTTGCTGTATTTTAGTAGCCTGCAAGAAAATGCCGGAAACATACATGCCCGATATATTGTCTCAATTTTTTTTACCGGACAAATAAGGCAAAATACTGGACAGTCTGGTTAAAACTGGACATCATACACACCTGTGGTTCAATTTTGTTCAACTTTTACCTTCTAAAATTTCATACAGCTATATTGTAATGCGCTACACAAGTCAAGATCCATGACCACTAAACAGTTAATATATGCAAACAACGTGTCTTCTGTGCAACATCTTAAAACTAGAGATCAGATTCCAACTTAGGCCTACTTAGTTGATTGAATACATTAAAGCTCCTTTCTTCAACAATGACGAGTCCTGAAACTAATAAGTTAGCAATTCACATTTGTAGGAAACTGAACAAACATATCACAGTTTCTATAATACAATCTGCTGCAGTCATTAAATAAAAACATATTCTACATTAGAATCAGCACTTAGTAGAAGACATGCTGTGAATTTGTTTACATCTTCATCAAAACTGAGCAGCCAAGATTTTTAAAATCCCGCCTGAAGCTGAAAAATATCACCAATACTATTTCTAGCTTAAATAACTTTCAAACAGTGAACATAAAAAAACACAGTAGACATAGTCTTACAAAATCACTCCAAGCTAAATGGCAAATATCACCAAATACAACAACTCAAGCATAAGTTTGAAACTGCCAACAGATCTATCTGACATTGAGGCATACAAAAATTATTTTTGGGAGTACGATAACGGGTCATTCTTTGGGATTTGGCCTCCTGTCGGCTGTGAACCAGCTGGATCTGTGTCTGCAGCTTGAGGTGCCACACTGTCAGAATCTGCCCTGTTAATTAGCAGACGTAGCGTTCGGATGATTTCCTCTGGATTTGAACTGGCCATGGTGGGAGAAGAAGGACCACCACTCGAACCGGTGGAAGAACAACCTAAACAGATATATACGGCAAGAACATTTGGTCAAATGAAAATTGTCAGGAAAAACTAGAATTTAAATATCAAACTATGGAAAGACAAGTTGCAATGCTGGCATTTACCCAGTAGTGTAGGCACTGTTGGAGTTGCCAGAGGAGTTGACCCCCCCCAGCTAACTTTTCAACCCTCCCAAAAATTGCATATTGGGTACATGCAGTACCTGTCATTCATTGAATTTCAGCTCTCAACCCCTCCCCCACTCAAATTTAACAACTCCAACACTGAGGATGAGGATCTAGAAGAAAGAAAATGATTTAATATAGTTCATTATAAGTTGAAGTTTTAACCACAATTAAACCTCTAAAGACAAGCCAATCAACACTGCGGCAATAGTAATATTATAATACAGCAAATGTACTCACAACAATGAAATAAACATATAACGTGCAAAAGGAAAGTGCATTAATTGAACAAAGGCTCCCAACCAGTGGCATAGCGTGACTTTTGGGGGCCCGGGGGGCATCTTTGCCATGGGGGCCCCAAGTTTCGACCTGACAAGCAAAAAAAAAACGTTATCACCTCCTTTTTCAGCCTGATGAGCAAAAAAAAGGTTGTCATCACATCATTTCTAGGGTTAAATTAGGGTTAACCCTAACCTAACCCTAGCTTAGACCCCTCTTCGGGGGCCCCCCTCGCCCAGGGCCCGAGGGGCTGTCAATAAAGTGCCCCCCTCCCCGCACCCCCACGTTACGCCACTGCTCCCAACAAACCTAAAGCAGTAGGAAGTGCCAGTGTGGACGGTGGTGCCGGCACAGTAGACCTCGGCGTTACGCAGACAGGCGTGCCGACCGAAGGCGATGACACCGGCGTGTGACAGTGCATTTCTGTGACATCCTTGATGAAATTCTCAACTTGCCGCAACGTAAGAGCGTTATGAAGCGTCTCAAGAGGACGAATACTTGGGACGCGCCAACCATCTAAATGAACAAAGGATAAAATCTATTATGCAAATCAACTGAATTTTCAAGTCATAAAGATAGGCATGATTGAACAGCTATGTGCTTAGCTTTACCTGTAACAAACGGCCATGTTGAAATTATCAGACAATGGTTTCGGTGTCAATACTTATTATACAAGATTTACATGAATTAAAGAAAGCACAAAAGCACTGTACATACTGGATTCAACTGCAATAAAGTTTTAATTTCTTTCTTAAAAACTCACAGCAAAAACCAAAATCTAATAAAAAACAAAACCCGGGAAAAACACATTTTTCTAAACAAAGATTATTTATGAAAATTCAATTGCTAAATTTTGCGAGCTTTTGAAATCATCACAGGCAAACTGTGCTTTCATCCAGCGCAAGAAACAGCACGACTCATTTACGCATAATGGCCAGCTAAAGATTCTATATTTCTAATGAGAAGCAATTTCCAGAGATTATCATCAAGAAAATAGTGGATTCCAAATGAAATTGTGACATACTGATTAGAATTTAAATACTTAACCAATTCCTCCATAGCTGTACTGTCCCAACCATGACTCGCTGGATAAAAATAACTCAGCCTGACCCTATTTTCGAAAGTGCTATATATAAATTCAAGACATTTTACTTATAAACTTACTTTACTTACTTAGCAATCTCCAAGGTTCAACAATGCATCATTATACGTCCTTCAACAATCAACAAAAACAAACCTTGCCTTGGAAGTTGGGCCTTGGATTTAACTAAGTGATCAGGGACTGATTACCATCTGTTACTATAGCGATGAAGTCCAATCTGTTACTATAGTGATGACGTTATCACATCTGAATATTCAGAAAACTTTATCATCTCAGATTTGAAAGCTCATGCGAAAAATAAAGGTACTTAGTTTGTGAAAATGAATTTACTGATTTAAAGTCTTGAACCAAAAAGACTTACAGAATAAGTGTTCAAAATGTTTTGCTAACTAACTGAAGAGATACAATGAAAAGTACTACATAATACAATTCTCTTAGAAAACATTCCAATGGAATCTCAATACTAATTAGTTTAGTTCTATATGGTAATTTTACTTCTTCAACAGGTCAAACTCTGCCTATCTGTAATAGGATCTGTCCTGAGTCTCAGTCTATGGTCACTAAACAGCAATAAGATATATACATGTAGGATGAAATAATAAATAGGTTCAACAGAATTAGTTTCATTGCATTTCTATTAGGAATTGCCTCTGGAGCAAAGAACGGAAACGAAGAGAAAGATCAACTACCATTGCACTAAATACATCTACAGATATAGAGAGAAAATAAAGAAATGCTCTTGTGGAATATTCTCTCAAGCAGTTTACTGGAAAAAAATACAAGAATATAGGAATTCCATATAGCTGTGAAAATCAGGCAAATTTTGAAGTCATTGTTGAGAGAAAGAAATTTGTTAAAACCCAAAAACCACCACAACAAGCAAACGTTATTGGCAAAATTGGGAAATTTATTTCATGGTTTGCCTGCACTTACATTTCATCCCATAGCAAAGTTTCACGATTCTTATTTTGTAGACTGCAAGGAAAAATTTTATAAACTAAATTTGAAATGGACAATTTCAGACTGCTGTTAATTAGTTATAGATCATTATCGATAATAATTAATGAAACAAAATTTAAAAATTGGGCACAGTTTATTCTGATGATCTTGTTGTATAAAAAATGTACCGTAGTCACTAAACTATTTTGACTAAACTGTATTTTAAACAAGTTTATCCAATACAAATAAAAAACAACATGAATAAATAAAACTTATCAGTGAGCCTAGAAAACTGAACAAAATCCTTGACCAAACAAGAATCTTTTTCTGAACTTACTGTATATGACCTACGGTACGTCTACTGTAAAAGCAAAACCAATATTCAATGTCGTAACGCACAATAAACTACCATGACTGAGCTTTACTCAAGTCTTATCAAATATCACTCGCAATTTAATACATAGCATTCTAGGTGCACCATTTTTTGAAATAATAGCTTAATTAACAATATAACTATCAAACAGCTATGAAATTTATTTTCCGTTACCCTTACCATAGCAAGCAACATCACAGGAGTAAATACCAGACACATGCAGGCACCATATTGCACAATAAGGCCATTCAGAAGAGCAGGTTAATAAGATATCAGGTAGATTTTTCGGTTCTGCATTACCATAGGTTATTCTGAGGAGCAGGAGGGTAAGGCATTAATTAGGCAAGATGCATCAATATTTTCAATATCATAATGCTATATAATCCGATACACAAACTGAAATACCAGTAAAGGGCTTTTGAAATGTAACCGGGCATTCGATAAAAATGGAAACTCTTGACGATATACTGTAAAAGCAAAACAGGCCTTCAACACGGATCTCGAAAGCTGGTTAGAATATGATAAAGCTTCTCGTGATAGTGAAAATATAACGAAGAACTTGACACAAACATAACTCGTAAGTAGTTCGAAAATGAACCAAAGCGCAAACAGCAAACTCGAAAATTTGGAACTTAGGGCAGAACAAGGTTTGGTGTCTTTGCTGCCAACCTAGCATCTGTGCGGATTCGACCTCGGTCAGGTCGGGAGCGCTCGTGGACCCGTTGATAACCTTGGTGCTGATGAGTAGGGACTTCTGAGAGCCTAGAGTATCAAAAGCACTCTTGAAAAACGTCTTGCAATCAAAACACAAAGCACATTTGAAATTAGAAATGACAAAAGTTTACAGAAAGACAGAGTTACATATATACTGTGTCCACTAAAAAACCAAGCCAATGGTTTGTTTATCCAGCATAACTTTTAGAACTGTAGAAATAATTTAATGATTCTTGAGCAAAAAATCCCATCAATTATCTACATACTAGCCTAAATTTTATTGCTGTATATTATATAACACCTAAATGTGGTGATGTAGGCAGTGGATGTTCCAAGAATTCTTGGTGGGGGATGAAAAACAAAAGAAAAGACAAAAAAGGTCATTGTTAGTGTTTTCCCCACTGAATGTTAATAAACCTTGCAAAAAAGGCTGACAAGCAAAAAAAGAGAAGGTAATTCACAGTATTTTTCACTAAATTTTGTTAAAAACTCACTGGAAAATAGGTTGACAATTAAAAAAAGGTAATCCAGAACCCCGGTGGGGGATGCATCCCCAGTCATCAACATGGTGGAACCGCCACTGGATGTAGGTTTGGCATCACTCGGAAATTCAAAATTTAAAAGTTTAAAAATAGCATTTGCTGTGCAGTAGCCACTGTTGATATGTTGGAAAAAGCGACACCAGACTTCATCTCACCCGATCTATGGCCACCAAATTCCCCAGATCTGAATCCTGTGGACTACAGTGTCTGGGGTATACTCCAAGAAAGAGTGTACAGAACATACACATTGCTGACCTTGGAGAACTGAAACAATGATTGCTGTCTGAATGGGTAAACCTGGATCACGGGGTCATTGTGGCAGCAATATATCAGTGGTGACGTCGACTTCCGGCTTGTGCAATAGCCAATGGCAGACACTTTGAACATAAATTCTGATACAAATGTCAGCTTTAGGACATTATTGATACATCACTTGAGAGCTGTTTTGTAACATTGAAAGTCAAATTCCACTGGCTTGAAGTAATTTGCTATTGATGCATTATGTAAGTTAGTTTATTGAAAACAAAGCTCAGATCAACTTAGGTAACTGTATCCTGATTCAAAAACTACTGAAAATTTAAAAATCAGTTCAGCATTAGTAAGGCTGTGCTGATAAATGCCAATGGGCTTGGTGTTTCAGTGGACACAGAGTGTATACACATGAGATCAAACCTAGACAAAATGGAAAAGAATATAACCACAAGATGGAGATGATCCAGATTGAAATAGTTCTCCATATGAACACGAGAACTACAAAGTTAACTAAAAATACATAAGTAAAAGCGATATTTTTTAACTTGTAAAAGCCCGCTTCTATAGTGAGACTAATAGCATAGTCCAAGCAATACAACAACTAAGGAACAGCTGCTTACTAATCAAAAGCAATGCTCTCTTTTTAGACATTTTGTCCGTACAGTGACAGGCTGAAAGAGATCCCGTTTGGAGTTTATCTCTCCAAAATTTCTTAAAATATCAGGTTTTTACTAGTCAGATTCATTGATTTCATCCTCAACTGGTTCAAGAATGCTAATCGCTGAATTATCTGTTGTTTAATTATAAAAATCTATTATAGTACTATCTCCAATACTGATGAACCTGCTCAGTACATCCTGCACATACTGACGCAACCTACGGTAGCATAAAATCGGATAAAAACAGAAGATTTATTGATACCCTGCCATAAGTACTCAAATAACTGCCACTAACAAGGGACTTGGATACTCTCTACCAGGCCATCCACGTCAACCTCGTGGCCGCTCTCTACAAGTCATTCACGGCCTTCATACTTTAAAAAAATCACTGTTGACAGACAGAAGTTTCACTCAAATACTTTTTGGACAGGACATTAGCCGGATAAGCAAATTACCACATAATAAAAAGAAGCTAGAATGGATACCAAATATTTGAACAATAAAATAAATCACTGATGGCCCCAAATCTTTTATAATAAGATGAAAAGTTATTCAAATGGTGGAAACTTAAAAATCTGCTCATTTGAAGATGAAATGCATCAATGACTATTTTAAATAGAAGAGTGAAATCAAAAACAGGTTACTATCAATCTATTCCAAGGCTTCATTAGCCTAAAGATAGTGGTATTTAAATAAGACAATATATAACTTTCATAAACATAACATAAATATGCATGGTACTACATAAATTATTTACTGGAAACAGTAAGAAAACTGAAATACTGGGGACATATTATGCGAACAAAGCAGGAATGTCTGGAGAAGGATATAATGCAGGGCACAATGCCTGGATCACGAAAAAGAGGCAGGCCAAGAAAAAAGTGGGAAGACAACATCACAGAATGGACAGGACTCACTATCGAGCAGGCGATAAGAAGAGCAGAAGATCGTAACATCTGGAAGATGACAGTTCAATCTTCGGAGCGAAGATGGTTGAAGACAAGACAAGACAAGACATAAATGAACATCATTACATCTAAAAATTACTTTAAAGTCAAGAAAGGTCTAAGTTAGCAAAGAATACAAAATAAGGAGAGACACTTTATTAATTATCAATCTTTGCACAATTCTCATCAAAGTTATTATGGGATGACTTATGACTTATTACGAAAAATGCGACTAACAGCCAAAAGCTTTTCACTTGTTCAACCCAGTAATCCTTTGGCATAAGTTCCTGTTAACACTAATATCTATCCTACTGTTATAAAAAGGCAGATACCTGCACATAAAATAATCATAAAAAGGTAGTTTCTGAATTACCCCTGAAGCATTCAACGCTAAAAAGAACTACCATACATACTCGTGGACAAGTTGACCTCACAGATAGGTCGACCCCGTTTTTGGTAAATAATGATGTAATTTGCTATGACCTGCATATAAGTTGACAGGGAAATTTAGGAGCTTACAGATTTTTTGAATTGCCTAATAATAGCCGATCTACACTGAAATTGAGTCAACAGAGGCCCAGGTCTGCTGCGCGGTCAAACAGACAGCCTCTCCCCTCCCCCAATCCGACGTGTCCAAGCTGTTTAAAGGCCAAAGGTCATTGTAATGCATTAGGCAATGTGTTCCTTTACCAAAATTCTTTGTAAATTTGCATTGACTCGCAGATAAGTCGACTCGGCATTTTAAAGTGAATTTTAAGGCATAAATTTCTCGACTTATCCGTGAGTACCGGGTATATACGGTAGTAGTGAACGAAATAGCAATAAAACAAATGGAATCCAAAGAATAAATTTCCAAAAATTTCTAGCAGTATGATATTAATCTTGCATGAAAGTGAATGATCATTCCCAGTACAGTATACTCTTGGCAAATACAACCAATTGAAATTTGGTTTTCACAAAGAACAAAAATGCCACAATAAAATGAAAAAATGCACAAAAAATTTTAAGAGAAAATAAGGATTTAAAGCTTGAAAACCGAGAATATTATTGCTGAAATGTTAAAAAATATATAATACATGGAAAATTGCCGAAAATCTCTTGAGTTCTGAACATGAATAGCTAAAATATGCTGCTCATAACATCTAAAGATCTCAAAACAATTCAAATTTGACAGATTTTTTTGTATATTTGATTAATTGATATTTCATTTTGGGGTGGATTAATTTTTGCATCTCTCAAAGCCCCTGCTGCTCAAATGTCTACCAAGCCACCTACACGTGGTGCCCCTGTGCAGGCAGAGTGCCTGGTAGACAGCCAGACAAAGACCCGATGAAGGATGTGAGAAGCATTGGATGACGGAGAGGACTAGTCGACTGCCCTCCACACCACTGACTACGAAACCTTAACTATGGATACACAGATGGATGGAGAACCATACTGAGGCTGTCAAGGCATGTAGAAACATTGCCATGGTATTGATGATGGTGGTGATGATGATGTTGACGATGATGATGATTTCATTTTACCAAACAAAGCATCCAGAAGGAAGTTCCAATTAGCAATTTATTCTATAGTTAAAACATTTATCATTTGATCCAACAAATCTGGCCTAACCTGTCCTGCAAGAAAATTTTTCCACAAAACACAGTATTTTAAATCTTTGACTGTCAACATATGGTATTTTTCAGGTATCAACAGGGTTAATAAAGAATACACTTTGTTCTGGTGAGAAGCCAGAACGATTGGAGCCCGGTATGTTCCACAAGCCAACACTCCAGATCTGTGCAAATCCGCATATTTATGATGTATGGCGGGATAACCCACAGTTCCCCTACAACTTCTACCAACAGTGCAGGTTGACCCGTGGTTGCCAGTCAAAGGGTTAAATCAAAGGGTCAAATGCAGCTGCAAATGTATTAACAAACACTTTTCTAAAAATATATAACCCAAGGATAAACATCTACAAATCACACAAAAAAGCAAGAGAGCAAGGCTGGAAATCCACATCTGTGAATAAAGGAATTGAAAGCTCAAAGCAGAGAATTAAGTACAACATAACTAAATTAATACATATTAACTAATTACACTGGTCTACATCAATTTTGCTGACTTGAAGACAACATGTGATCTTTATGTATTTTGGTGTGCTGAATCCAAAAATCACACCCATTTCCTCCCATCACGTCCAGTTTTCCCGCAAAACGCTGTTTACTGATTTACTGTTTACAGTAATAACATGGCATTATGCATTATAATTCTTTAGCTATATTGAATATGCAAAAAGATAAGGATGTGCAAAAAGCTATGCTTAATATGCAGTGGACATAACTATTTAATAACACAACAGTTTAATAGGCAGTTTTAAACTGCAGACGTCAGCATTTTATGGATATAGGCCTATATAAGCAGCGTGAAACCGACGGCAGCATTCAGTCGTTCATGAGGCTTACAAGTTGCAGCAAATGTAACTATTTTAACTAGTTTTCTGTAGAATATGTAAACCAGCACTTGAACACTTCGTGGGTAGTGCAGGAATGATCCTGACAAATTTTGCTACATTTGTGGTTGTTTTACAGCACCTAAACAAAGGAGAGAGGTGTTTGAATTTGTGCATAAAGCTTATCATGCATATTTCGCAGTTAAATTGGGTGATCAGGAAAACCTTGGGCACCGCATAAAGTGTACAGGACATTTGTTGAAAGCCTCAGACAGTTCATAATGTGACTAAAGGTCAGAGTTTTCTCTGTCTTAGCTTTCTCTGGTCTTAGCTTTGGAGTTCCAATGGTGTGGCGAGAGCCTCGAAACCATGCATGTTGATAACTGCTACTTCTGCCTGGTAAATATTTCAGGCATGTCCACAAAGACAAAATCTTCCAACCAGTACCCAAATCACCCCTCTGCTCTGAGACCAGTTGCTCACTGTGACGAAGTTCCTGTACCTATTTGCACTACTTTGGGTGTTTCTGACAACGATGAATTTAGTCAGTCAACAGACACGAATGGTGAAGATTTCATGGCCTCAGAAGTTGACGCTGGAATGCACCAAACATTCAACCAAGCTGAGTTGTAAGACCTTATATGAGATCTAGATCTGCCGAAGTCGTCAGCAGAGTTACTGGGTTCAAGACTGAAGAAAAGAACCTGTTCAGTGTTGGCTCCAGGAACCACGCTTATGTATCATGGCAGAGAGAATGATCTTTTGAAATATTTCCATATGGAGGAGGAGTTTGTATACTGCATCAACATCAAAGGACTTATTGAATCAATGGGATGTTATAGTTGTAGACAAGATGCTTTTTACGACCTGATTACTGACTTACTTGGCAACTTAAGAGTCGAAATTATGACCTTTCAGTTCAAAAATTCAAGATTGCTTTTCGAAGACTGGGAGCAACATGAGTGTCAAGTTGCATTTCCTTCATAGCTACCTGAACTTCAAATCTTGGAGCTATGAGTGAAGAACAAGGAGAATGCTTCCATCAAGACATCACGACCATGGAACATAGATATCAAGGCAGATAGAACTCAAACATTGTGGCAGACTACTGCTGGTGTTTACAGCGTGACAACTGTGACCATAACTATACCGGAGCATCCAAAAAGAGAAGATTCCTTTCTCAAAACTTAAATTTAAGCAACTAGCTATTGCTCTTATTGCTCTCTTGGTTAGAAGACAGACTCATTTTTGGCTGAATGAATAAAATATTACGTGTTATCGGTTCTTCAGAATTTCCTATTTTCCCTTATGTTTGACTTTAACACCTTTAATTAAGCATTCCTCATTTGCGAAAAAATTTGACGTATTGCATAATTTTTGACTTCATATCTGGAATCAGCACCTCTCAATTGGGTAAAATCAGCAAAAATACTTAAGTCAGCAGAAAATTTTTTTAAAAATGTAGACCAGTGTTATCTTTACAGAGGCAGCCATTTTGGAGTCATGAAAAGGTTAAGACTTTCTTTGTGGTGGACTACAAAAAAGATGTTGGATATGTTCTAATGACCAATCAATCAAATTTTTTGTACAATATTCAGTCAATCAAATTCATTTGGAATAGTACATCGTTTGAGCACACAGAGAACTATTTAGGATCTGAAAAAGTGCACATGAAACTGGTTACCTTCATCTACCAGCAAGAGATAACCAAGTAAATATAATTATAACAGCCCACTTGGGAATTTTAATTTTAAACTTCAAGAATTTTAATACTACAGACTTCAAGAATGTCTGCATTATGAATCTTGTCAAATTAGATAGATCTAACTGGTGATAGATTATTAAGTAATATTACAACAGCAAAAAATACTTAATTAATTGCAGCATAGACTGGCATAAAAATGCTAAAAGATAATCAAATAAAGCAATATGATGACATCACTAACCATAGATAATTTTTAAAAATATTGATTGACAAAATATAAAATAAAAATATAAAATAAAATGATTGAACAAAAATATGAATGAACAAGCTGAAAAAATTAAATTTCAAAATTAGTACTGATAAATAGCAACAAGCTATTTAAGAAAAATATTGTTAGAACCAACGACAACAACAATAGAAACCTTAGTGCAAAATCTTATTTTTATTTACATATTAGTAAATGGTAATGGTACGAGACCAACCGTCATAATATAGAAGGAATCCAAGATACATTATTACTACTATTGCTGCTGCTCCTCCTCCTACTCCTACTATTCCTACTACTACTTTTACTATTATTAATATTAATATTATTTTTTTATTATTGAGACAATTTTTTATAGCACAGTGTGCATGGTAAAGGCCAAAGTTTAGATACATTACACTTACCCATGGTGTCAATATTCGATCCTGAGAACAAAGACAGAAATGAACTGCGCTTGTGACTGTGTTTACAATGATCTGTAAATAAATCCACCAGAACGGTTTTCTTATTGCATCAAACTGAAAACACAATCGAACCAAAGCAGAACCAATCTGATTCGCATCTCAAATCACTAGAACGATCCTGTGATCCCACACAATTAACATTCAAGAATCAGCAGCTCACGCAACGGCCGCAGAAGTTAAAAGAGCAAATCAGAACAAGCATATGATGTACATCTGTGCATACCTAACAAGTTTTTGTGGCGTGACTAACTAAGGTTTCTGCATACAAAAATATTGTTCAGGATGCAGACAAATACTCTTTCTGTCATATGGCTACATATTGCAGTACAGCCACACAGTGTTTAACTTGACCACTCTCACAAATTCACACATCAATACAGTTTTCCTTCAACTGGATAGCTCTGTAGATTTAAATATTCACATTCAAAAAGGCAATGCTGGTCTACCAAAGTTTTTATAGTAAGAAACCAAATTCTCAATACCCAATAGGAAAATTGTGAGTAGTACAGAACACAAAATCTGGGCCATCTACTAAATATAATGTAATGTAATTAGCTATTTATATTGCGCCTAATCAATTATTGTCACCTTTATGATGATGGTGATGGTGATGATGATGGTGATGATGGTGTTCCTTTTGATCCTTTTTCTGGAGAGTTTCCAGGGATCTACTGCGAGCTTCCTTCACCGTCTTCTCCATCGGTTGGCCTTTTGCTTCATCATCAAGACTTGCCTGCCTTGCCGCTTCTCTCGTTTCTCCTCCAGAAGCTTCCTTGGCAGTTCCTTCTATACAATACAAACACACACACACAAACACGCACATGAACATCGAAACTAAAACATCAGTTCTAAACAATCTCCTCCGACAACTAATCTGTAATTCCAAGACTGTAGAATCCAATGCCCCATGCACCGTTTAACGAGACGATTCAACTCTGCTGACAAACGTCCTTTGTATATTCCAAATCTGCCCCAAAGTTAACCCTTAAAAAGTTCAGTAGCTATACTTGAAGCACACGGGTGAAATAAATAGGCGGACTCATACAAATACGCTTAAAATCTAATAGTAAGTGGCTCAGTGCTGGCACATTTGTAAACCGCAAAAGCGCAAATACGCCAACTAACAGCAACGTAAGCATTCGTATTAGAATCAAATCTTATAAATGAAATTTCATATTACCTGCACAGACATACGGCAGTAGAGCACGACAAAATACTCGTCAGAATATAATCAACAATACAAATAATTATCCAACATCTATAAATCAGTTTTAGAATACCCAAAATAATTGCTACTCTACCTACCAACACTACCACTTGACTGATGCCGTCTGCGGCTGCTAAGATCAAAGGACTTTGAGCCGTGTGACTTTCCAACAGATCCTGTTTTGTCTGGCATCTCAAGGCTCTCCTCTTCCGTCATCTCCTGTAGCATCAAATAAAAATGAGTCATGCACACGTCATGCATCGAATCTGTTCACAATAACTCAGTAAATAGGAACAAATCAAATTACAAATGTATGTAATTTATATAACAGAATTCCTTTCATCTCAAAAGCTCCAAATTCACCTCTTTTACAACAAGGAAGATAAATTCCCCGAAAGCACAATATAGTACTTAAATAGAAAATACGAAAAAGACACATACAAGGACGTCACCAAGAAACCATTACACAATAGCCTATTAATAATCAAAAGTGAAATTTCACAAGTGCTTACAACTCTAACAGTTGAGAATCGAACTTCAGCTTTCTCGCCGTTTGGCCGGCTGTCTGCGTCTCTGCCTGTTTCCAGTTCTTTTTCTTCTTCAAATGGTTGCAAGCAGCCGTGGCAAGGGCTGCCCACTGTGCTACAAGATGAATCAAACTGGATAGATGGTGAAGAAATTCCAACCTCACCGCCTACTTCATCAATAATTGATGCCTCCTCTTCAGGCATTGTCCTTACCTCTTCTAGAGGTAGTTGACTGACGACTAAGTCTACTGCTGCTGATTTCTGCTCATCTGAGTCAACACTCATTGAGCCCCATATCCGAGGTGTTTCAGGCGAGAACTCGGTAAAATCCAGAGTTTTTTTCGGTAGCTCCACAACATCAACGACGGCAGCTTCCTCTTCTAAAATATCGCTCGGTTCTGCTGAAAACATTTTACTCGATGAGTTGCTCCCCAAAAGTGTTTCGTCCGTGTCTACTTTAGCAGCAAACAAAGCATCTGTTGTTGAGTTTGATAGATTGCTGACTTCCGGGATGGCTGCTGGTATGCGACTTTTGGATTCCACGTTTAATAACGTCGTACCGCTGGAAAGGTTGCCCTGATTCGGGTCAAAGTCAATTCGAGACAGATTTCCAGGACACGTAGCCACATCACGAAATGTGCATTTGACCGACTCAGCTTCCTGTTAATAAAAAAAGCCCCAACAGTTAAGCGCTAAGACAATATTAAATTGAAACAACTGAATAGGAAAAGCATCTTTACAACCATAGTTTTCTTTAAGCCACGCAGTAATGAAGCTCACAACTGTTCAAAAATCATGAATGATTGCCGAAATTGTTAAATATTTTAATGGAATTTCACAATATTTAAGTAGGCCATATGTGTCTTCAGATATCACATGAAAGTTTCAGAAGACCCAAACAACTTAAAATAAACAAGCGACACATTTCACAGAATGCGATCATGCAAGAGAAACCATTCATGGAATTTTAACATATTCGATGTACAAAGTTGCTCAAACAAAAAAGTGAAATATAAATCATTAGCAAATAAATCTGACCTCTTGTTTCTTTTCTCCGTGCTGAGGACGATACCCTCTTCCTGCCGGATACTCCTTATTCTGACCAGCACAGTAGGCTCCGGGACTAAAATGCAGTTCGACATGAAATCGTTCATCTGACTGAGGTTCCTGTAAAGCAAAGCATTGCAAAATTACCCAAACCAGCGTTTAAACCCAAACTTTTCGAAACCGCGACCCACTTCAGCAGTTTTGTAGCATGTCACAGCCCAGCAAACAGTTTCAACCAAAAGTGGATAAAACGCTAATCACTTTAATATAAGCCATGAGTGGATTGCAGGTAAGTAAATTTCTTAAAACTAAGCCGACTTGCAGCCATGCAAGGCTGCCACAGTGCCATTATGGTGTTTGTTTAAAAAAATTACACTTTTAAATCTAATTTTGTGCTACCCTGCAACCCATTAGACTGAGCCCTGCGAGCCACTTTTTGGTCAAGACCCACAGTTTGGGAAACACTGATCTAAATGCACTGAAGTGAATGGTATCCAATGGCTAAAATGCTTGACTGCTGATCATGAAGTTCAGGGTTCAAATTTTAGTCACAGCAGATACTTGCAGTTGTTTCTGCCCCAGAAAATCATCCACCTGTAAACAAGTGCATTAGGTGCTAATTTGATGAAAGGAAAAGGCTAGCAACTGTACTTATTCTATATACAGTATAGCATGAAAATTTGAAGGCGGTGACCCCTCAGTAGTCATATAGGCTCTAAGCCTATGTACTGACCTCACCAAGAATGCACCATATCCACTTTCTTGGATCTGTATAGCTCCAGATCCAATGAACTTGCTCAGATCCATTTCTGAATCTGATGAAAGTCTAGAGTAATGTAGAGTAATGTCGAGTAGTGCAGTGCAGTGAACCAAATGCCACCATGAATGTAAAGAAGCAAGGCGTGGGAGATATTGAAGAAGTACATGTATACACTACAGTACCAGATTCAAATGTTGGATCCAAAATATTCTGATCCTATGATCAGTTCTGGATCTAATTTGATCTATGAAGCTGAACATGGATCTAAATCCAGCATCAGATCCTATGCATTCTTTAATATCCTTAATAATGTGAAGCATCTAACTAGTCCTCAACTACTAAGTGCATTACTTTATATGTAGCAGCTGTTATACAATAATAACCCAAACAATCTTATTATAAAAAGCATAGCTCATTCATCATCACAAGATCTTAATCAAAATTGAAATATTAAATTAGATATTGTGATAAATAAATAAATAATGAAAGAAATTACAAACTTTGGTTGGATCTTCATAGAGCATAATCACAATCTGTGTCATGTAATTGAGTTCTGAAACACTGCTCACGTACTCCATTGCCCTTGACCACTGCTCGTCCAGTTTTTCCTATGAAAGATGCCCCAAAATGGCAATCATTCAATTCAATAATTTAGTTTCATACTGCCTTTAACAGTAATGAAAAGCATGTTCTATGCTCATAATTTGAAGGAGTTACTTTTGTAATCAAAATTCACAAAGCCTGCTTAAAATCACAACATTCAAATAATTACTAAAATATAAATGAATATAACAAGTCTGAAATAAAACAAAATGTGCACAATAATTAGATGACTTACATTACAAAGTCCACCGTAACGAAGGACCGTGAGAAGAGAGTGAATATGGCTTTCGCTTGTAAAGTAAAGTCTAGTCTTGACATGTCGATGGGGTGAGGACACTCCCTCTGAATATCTATATAGCAAATGATAGATAGATATTGTTTCACTGTTCTGTAAAGTCTTTAAGGTCATTTAAGGTTCTTCATGGCCTTGTCTACAACCCTGAGATATTGCCATCAGATTTTACCATTTAATGGCACTGTCTGGCTTATCCTTTTATCTGTCTCTATTTCTCTGTCTCTGTCATTATCTCAGTCTGTCTGCGTTTTCATTTATCTCTGCTCATCTCTGTCTGTCTGTCTGTCTGATGATGTAAATGATGGCTTGGAAAGTCATCTAACACAGCAATTTTCAATATTTGTAAATACTTGTTTTGCTGCCAACCTAGAATCAAGTCTCGTGGTGTCGTCCTCCTCCTCCTCGTTTCTTTGAAAATCTGCTAAGATTTTGCGCAGCAAAGGAGCACAGATACACTGGCCGATCAGGAGCTTATCGTCTTGCGTGATACCATATTCCTGAACGAGCACAAACACTAACAGTTAACTAATGGCTTAAATTATATGACGATCAAATACATCCAACACACAGTAATTAATCACAACCCATGGTCTCGCAAAGGACAGAGAAATAGCAAAGGACAGAGAACTCTGGAGAGATGTCACGGAGAAGTCGATACCTGGACACAGCTGGAGGATGAAGACCTGACCTGATATTCTCGCACTACAATATGTAATGGAAATACGGTGACCGGGCAATTCGGAGACGGACAATTCAGAGCGGACAATTCAGAGACAGACAATTCGGAGAAGGACTAATATTGGCCCAAAAGTTGTAAAAAGTTGTAAAACTGTTTAAAAATATGATTTTTATTTATAAGAGTTAGGGTTAGGGTTAAACTGTGCTCCGAATTGTCCGTCTCCGAATTGTCCGTCTCCGAATTGCCCTTGAACCACAAATACTCCCTTTGTAAAGCACTTTTAAATAAATGTTCTAGTCATTAGTCTAAGCACAATGCAGATCATGCAAAAGTCCATTCCACACCAGCAGATAGGTGAATGCCCAAGACATGCAAGCTTCATTATCCATCATGATTGAACCCTGTTTGGCAGCTCATTTACAGCTGTGCTGAATAAAGAAAGCCAATTAGGGATATTTGAAGCGAATGAACAAATAACAGTAATTGTTTTTCAAGGTTACGTTAAAGGTGTCTGAAAATCTTTGCCAATCACAAGCACTGCATTATAAATAGCTATTCAGTCGAATCACTGCATGCCATAGTCATTTACTGCACTGTTCACTATTTGAATCTATCGCTTCCATTCGCTACAAACCAATCAAAATGCTCTAGACAGATTGATTCAAGTAATAGTTTGTAAAATTTTTAATACAAGTGAAGCAGGTAGGCCTAATGTTGATTGTATTAAAGTAATGATGAGTTTGGAAGATATACAAGCTGTTGTGAAACAGCATGTATATCAGGTAGGCCTAATGTTGATTGTATTAAAGTAATGACGAGTTTGGAAGATATACTTGCTGCCGTGAAAAAGCAACAAGCTTCTTTTGTTGATAAATACTTAAAGCAGTCGCTGTACTTTGCTGATTGTATTGCTAGAGTTGTCTGAGGGCAGAGGTTGGAAATACGATGCAGTGTTAGTAAAAGTTAGTGATTGAGGTTCATTGTAACTAGTCTACGTCGGAACGAGTCTATGTGTATTTAGTTTGACTGTGTTTGTGTTTCTGTTCTACTGTTTATTTTCATATGATGCTGCGCTTGACACAAATAAAGTTTCTCAATAATGCCCTGTTTGTAATCAAAATACAGACAAGAGAAAAATTCTGTTAATTAGATTGCAGAGCAGTCAACAGCACCTGCGGTATGACAATGTCAGCCATGGCCTTGGCAAGCGTGTGCAGTTCCTCGGCTTCGTTGAAACGCAGAATCTTCATGTTGTGCTGAAGGTCGTACTTGATGCAGTCGTAGATGTCGGGTATCTTGCTTATGTCGTACAGCTCATTCTTCGGCCAGAAGTCCTTGATCAGCTTTCCCCACCTGCGCATCATCAGCTCCCACGACTCGCTGTGATACAACTTCATTTCTACAGCATCACACGCATTGACAGAAGCAAACTAAAGAATACGCAAAGAATTCCTGGTCTCTCGATGCTACTATGGAAAATCCAAAAGCCACAGAAAATTACGCACAGTACTTCAATACTGTAGGGGACCAACAAATGAAATCAATGATTCACATCCAAGTCAGCAGGAGGTCCATCAGATGTCAGCATTCTTCATTAGATAGTTACAGAAATGAACTAAGAATTCCCCGCAAAGACTATTGGATAACGGAAGCACTCCTTACAGAAAGCTATTCATATCCGATCACTGTGTACATTGAGACTATGGACAGAATTTTCGTTATCTGACAGTTATCTAATTCTGCCATTCGGAAATTTTAATGACCCCTTTCGAATTTCAAAAATCAAATATATATATTTTTGGAAAAGTTTCTGGCCTCTTTCTCTCTTCCCTCTTTCTCTTTCTCTCTGTCTGTCTGTCTCTGTCTGTCTGTCATCAGTCTATCACCCTCTCTTGAAATTCTGACAAATAAAATATGCATCGTTCAAAGAAAAAGAACTGAGGTGCACTTGCGTGTCCACTGAACCACTGAATATGCCGACTGCAAAGCAGGTAATAAAGGTAATCTGTAACAGGTTAGAAGATTTCGTAGCAGCAGGCAGAAACTAAACCACAAAAGAAAACAGGCAGAAAAGGTGCTACATCAAAGAGAAATCAATCGTTGCGCCGAAGCACCTGGAGCCTTTGGATCATTCTTCAGCTCCGTAATGCGTTCCATCAATTGCTGCATAATTGCATAAATCTTTCGACAAGCCTCGTGGGGATTACCAACGTACTCCATGGCTTTCAAGATCGAGGCGCTGGCTGTGGGATTTAGCTACAACAAAAACCAAATGCTTGCAGTGGAGGAAAAAATGAACAGAGTTTCACATTTCTTGATTTTCTTCTCCCCCCTACCCCACCAAAATTTTAAATTATGATTTTCGGACAAGCAAATAGAATGCACTGTCCTTCTGTCACAACTTATGACTGTTGATAAGCACACAGACCATGATAGGAGAAATTTTGCCAATCAAAAATTTTATCAATACATCGGCTGACAAGGAGACGGACACTTGCATAAATGAACTGTCAATTAGAACAAACAAGCGACATAATAAACTTCTAACTCAGTGTAATTCACCTTATCGTAGTCCTCTTCAGAAAACTGCCTGTCGATGTTCATCATGCCTTGCAGCTTTTCTTTCACTCTACAACATAAAAATATAACAGTATTGAGACCACTATCAATTTATCACCACAGTATAACCAAAACAATGTGAAGCCAACTATAGCACATCCAAGGAAACAATCTATCACTACACGTTGTGCTATAAAATTGCTTCAAACAAATAATAATAACAATAATAACTGATTAAAGAGTTTCCACCAATTAATGATAACAAGTAATTCAATATGCATCTATCCTGCATGAAATGTCATAAACAAATAACCCTACAGCTGATTAAAAGTTGGTAAATCACATGTTCTGATATTTAGACGATTCATTTTCATTGTCAAGAAGGCCGTTCATGTTGGCACTTTTGACCATCTGCACCAAAATCGGAGTCAGTTCTCCCTCAAGTGCCAAGAAACCCTGACGACACATAAAGAAAGAAATCAAATTACTGAGTACAGTTTTAGAAACAGTGAACAAAAAATGGCAACTACCTGCAAGTGAAAACAAATGTTTCTGTGGTGAAATTAACAGCTAGGTTCAATAGCGTCTCAAAGCTAATAATGCAGATTGACATATTTAGCTCGAGATGTCTCTTAACTCCTAAACCGCCAAATACTTTGGATCCACATGCAATGGGAACCGCGTATACTCGGTTCCGGCGGTTTAAGGGTTAAGTGCCATGACTGTCAAAACTCCTGCAAAAGCATTTGCACTGGAAATTCAGAACAGAAGCATATTAATTAGCTAGCTGCAGTGAATGCTTGCACAACACATATATTTTGCACAAATGGGTTGATCCATACACTCCAGCAACCAAATTGATGTATGATTAAATGATTATGCAAATATGTTCATGCACTAGAAATTGAAGGGAAATACTTAAAGAGTAATATAAATTCTGCATGGTGATTACCAAGAGCAAAGTAACACCCACATGCATAAAAAGACTAAATGGCAATAAAATCAAACAAGTGGCACAGTTCAAATACTTAGGCAGTATGATAACCAACGATTGGAAATGTGAAAAAGGCAACACCACGAATAGGAATGACCAAAGCAGCATTCTGGATGCTCAAAGCGACACTTACAAATAGGCACAGCTCTTACGAGACACGATTAAGAGTGCTCAAAAGCTGTGCTTAGTCAGTCCTCTTGTATGGAGCAGACACACGGACCGTATCCAAGGCCTTGCAGAAGAAATTGGAAGCCACAGAAGTGTGGTTTCTGCAAAGGATGCTGAAGATTGCATGGACAGAAAAGAAAACCAATGAAAAGATCTTGAATAAAATTGGAATAGAAAGAAGTATGATGGTAACCATCAAAAAAGGCAGCTTTCCATCTTCGGACACATAATGAGGTAGGAAGGCCTGGAGCATTTGGCAATTACTGGAAAAGTGGAGGGGAAAAGAGCAAGAGGAAGGCAGAGAAACACCTATGTAGAGTGCCTATGAGAAGGAATTGAGAGAGTAAAGAATAACATCGAATTAATAAGAGGATGTCAATATCGAACAAAGTGGAAATCCATGGTCGCTAATGTAGAAATACATAGCACCTAAAGAAGAATTCATGCACATACACAAACACGCATTCACATGCAGCATTTAATTTCTGGTCAATGAATCTAGTTGAATATGAATTCTGGTTGGCGTGCCTGTTATACACTGAACTTATATACACAGTTTTCTCACTAATGATCAAGTGAAATTGCACTGCTGAGAATTGGCAACACTTTTAAAGATTAGCAACTAATTGAATATTGGTTGTGGATTTACAAATATATTTAGGTATCATGATCTGCAATATGAAGATCATCATAGATTAAAGGAAGTCTTAACTAAAAGTTGATGCACAAGCAGAGGATAATTTTATGGCACAGTTTATCACATGACCAAATTTTGAACACTATAGCTAGTACTCACTTGCAAACATAAATCTCACATTCAAAGTTACAATAGGGGTTGCAACAAAATTCAGTATTAAAAGTCGACACACTCTTTAGACTGAGCTCTCATAAACTGAAAAGGAGCTTTAAAGTCCGGAGTCATAGAAAACACTTTAAAAAAGATCACCACTGCGATTTCTACAAAAATTCAACCTAAACAACCTACGAAATTTCTGCTTTATAGCTCATAGAAATTCAACTTTAAATAACTTACCTTATAAATGTTTCTGTATTAATAGCATAAACCGAAGTGTGCCGATTCACATTGCACATGCAAGATCCGAGCTGACCGTGAAGACCGGCGATACGAAAAACGACCAACCTTAGCAAATGCAGCGGCGGTCATCTGCACCCGGCCTTCGTCCGATGCGTATATCTTGAGGTCGTGCCGAAAGGTGCTGTGAAGCCGAAGAAGACCGAGACCTGGAGACTGACCGTAGTCACCTGCAAGTGGCGGTATGAGAAGCAAACTTACTGAAAAGGTAAAATGCAGAAGAAAAACCAACATTAGCAACAGATTGGTGATATCCGGCGAGGTTTCGTTATCTGGTCGACGACTGGTGCAAAGCGACGGGCGACCAGGGTTAGGGGACTGCCACAGTCTGCAAAAGACCTGCATGCCGTTAGGCAAGCGTCACGTCGGAGGGAATTATTATCCACAACTTCACGCCAAGCCTTTACCAACCAAGCTCAGGTGTAAGCAGGAAACCAAAGCATCACACACACACACACACACACACACACACACACACACACACACACACACACACACACACACACATATGATTATGTACGATTAGGCCAACTAACTACAAGAATTGCAATGTTTAATATTTGAGTCTCTGGGTTTATACAATTCAGGTTTGTAGCTAGATTCAAATAAAAAATAAGCAGTCAAAAACTCTCGGGAACTACTAACAACTCAACCAGAAAAGCAATAAGGCAGATGCGGTATATCATTGGTTAAGTTCATCATGTATTAAATACAATTTAACCCCCCAAAATAACATCAAAAATAAATAAACCATATCTAGCTTCTCACTTGAATATCACTGAGTATTAAAACAGACACCGAAACAAAATAAATAAGTAAAACCAATTGCACTAAAGCAAGAGAAGAAAGACAGAAAGGCAAATATAGTAATATAACAACAATTTAAGGCTAAAAGAAAATATTGTGTCATAAAAATCAATATGGATGAATAATATGGGAATGATTAGTAATGAAAATGAAACCAGAATGAATCAAAATTAATTAGAAGTCATTAAATTGCGGAGACCTATTGTTTGCTACCAAAATTTTGATACTCAAACACACTAGTATAAATCTCTCTCTCTCTCTCTCTCTCTCTCTCTCTCTCTCTCTCTCTCTCTCTCTCTCTGTGCTGTTTTATCTGCTTATAAGATAAGCTGTCTTTGGCTTTTGCAGAGGCACAAAGAATTCAGCAAATAGCAACTCAATATAGCTGCGCAGTGACTGTCATGAAATTTTTGCAGTTTGTAAGAATGCACAGGATCGAAAACATGATGTGTTTTACTGCCTGACTGTTTCCATTATAACTGATCTCTGCAACTGATCTGATCTGTTTTTGCTGTATTTTGATCACACAGTTTGTCAAGCAATAATGACTATAGGAGAGGCGTTTCAAATTCCATTCAATTTAGATGTACAATCAAATAGGACAATCGATTCTCTGCAATTTATCAAAGAGTAAATAAAATCTTTCTGTTGTGAAAATGTTATGTCAAGCGACACTTCAGATAAAAGCCGGCAATGAATTTGGCTGCAGACAGTACTTTAAAAAATCTTTAAATAGAGAAGACGGCATTTAAACTTCATGAAAAACAACGTACGTTTAATAGGGATATGGTACATTCATTCTGTACCCATATTTAAGATTTCAAAGATCTATGCAGCGCATCACAGAAGGAGTATTTTGTGAAGAAATAACCCTTAGCCATTAAACTTCTGAATTTTCAAATTTTAAATACTTCCAATCATAAGAATGCCTATATTAAAAGACCCTACAATACCAAAGCACTGAAAAGCACAAAAAAGCGCATAAGAACATAGACATTAGTAAATCAACAATGATTGTATTCCATTCACGAGGCAAATATTTAAGCTTAATGACTCTATGCCAACCAAAATATGCCCTGTATGCCCTGTCCTGATTGCTCACATATTGTACTAGATAGGTGGTCCTATAATGCCCTTCAAGATACATTTAATCTAGGGTCTCCAAAGATTTTTAGTCACATTGCTGACCTCTTAAGGCTCAGAAGGCCACAAGCACAAGAATTTTTTTTTAAATATGTCGAATGAATTGCTGCCAATAAAAGACTATTTATTGCTGAATTATGATGCTCAGAAAGGAAGACATAAAGAGATTAGAGGCATTCGAAATGTGGATCTGGCGAAGAATGGAAAAAAATCAGCTGGACGGAAAAAATAACAAACGAAGAAGTCTTGGATAGGGTAGAAGAGAAGAAAAGCCTAATTAACACTATTTGTACAAGACAAAAGAAGTGGATAGGTCATGTTCTGAGAGAAGAATCAAACCTACTAAGAGAAGTACTAGAAGGAAAGATGAATGGGAAACCACAGAAAGGGCGACCAAGGACATCGATGCTGGAGTGGATGTTTGACACTACGGAAAAAAACAAGTATTCAGCCCTGAAGATAAAAGCTCAAGATAGAGAGGAGTGGCGACGCTGGAGTATGGAACCTGTCTTTGGACAGAGCACCTGAAGAAGAAGAAGTAAGATGCAATTGAAATGGCTGTGAGATACATGAGATACTCTACATTGCCGACAAAATTATGTCAAACTGTGGTTCAAAGTGGATATGTAATCCCTATAATAAGTAAGGACTTCAATTATTCATCAGATAATGCTAATTTGTAGCAGGAATCAACGTACTTCTCCTTTGAAAATGTCTTGTCATGCAAATACCTAGTCCCAAAACCACAAATGAATTCATGTGCAAGTTTTTTAAACATATAAATTGATCACATTTAAGGCAGTTGTCGAATTCTAACAAATTTGATTCGGTAACCATCGTCGAGATGTCTAGAAAGAGTAAGGCTATCATTGACACACACTGCATGTGAAATGGTGGAAAACTGGCTTTAGTTTCAGACTCAATCTAGTGATAATTAAAATCTATGTCTCTATGACACTGACAATGAAGAAAGAGATCCCAAGAATAGATTTAGTAAGATTTGCACATGTTCCTCATTTTTAGACATAAGGTGGATTACAGTAAAAAAGTATGTCAAAGCACGGCCCGCAGGCCCTATCCAGCCCATGGCCATACTTTGGAGACCCATGATTTAACCTTATGATACATAAAAGTCACAAGAAAATAATTTAAATGAAATTGATTTTGAAATAAATATTTACAAGTGCATTTGAATCACAGTTGTGCTTATAACATGAATTCCCACAGAAGGTGGCAAAGGAATGTTCCAAGTCTGAGATAAACATATATAAACTTTATATATAGTAACAACACCGAACTTGGTAAAAGACCATTTTCTGTTGCAGGCCAAAAATCTGGAACTCTCTTCCTCTGTCTGTTAGATCTTCCAACAAACAGCATACTTTCAAAATCTAGGTTTAAAACACATCTCTTCTATTTCAGTTGGCTTTCCTCTATAGCCTGTCTTGCAGTTTCCCACTATGACTGATGTTTGGTATGACCTGGGCTTTGCAGATGGGCTTGGAGTACTGTTGGCTGATACCTTTTGAGTATTTTAGATGGTGCTATAAAAGTGCATAATTATTGTCATGCAAGCTAAAGCATTTGCCCCTGAATGGAATAGAAGCAGCACTGGCACTTATCTATGAAAAAAGCAAAACCATATATTTAGATGAAGTAAAATATGGATTAAAACCTATTAAAATCAGCTAAGAAAATGTGGCAAATACAAGGATTCTTAAGATTAAAACACATAGTAAATTAAGACATAGGATGCATGGTCAATCAATGATCTGTGGCACTGCCCCTAACCCTCCCTTATGACAAAGCCAACATACTGTGAGTCTGACACAGTTTATGTCTAAGAAGAAGAACAAACAAAAACATAAATAAACGATTAATTCAGTTTGTTTAAACCGAGAGTATTGAAATATAAAAACAATCAACACACTGCTAGCTCTAATATAATCATACAACATCTGTACAGTAAAAACTCTTTTGCAAATAAAGAAAGGCAGTGCATAAAATAGTTTTATTTCACACAACCTTCTGTGCCTAGACCTACGCTTCAATACTATAATTTCACAATCATATTTCTTCAACAAATATCAAAAATCGTATATTCAGATAAAATAATTTAAAAGAGCTATTATGTTCAGTTACTGGTACTCTTAGAATTTTATCCAAAAATCGGTAAATTCTTGAAAATTTCAGGCTGATTGACCAATGGACTACAACAGCTCAAGATTTCAAATATGATACAAAGTAATCAATGATTGATTTTGGTGCAGTGCAGCAGTGTGCAACAAAACAAGTCACCAAGTGTCTGTGACAGGCTGAAAGATGAGAATACCTTGAAGTGAAAAAACACAATGAAGAAAGAAGACAGATACATCCCATTTAACCACTATTCCCACTTGAAGCGATGGCAAAAATCAAATCATAACTTTTTACATTATGATTGCAATCAGATTTGGATTAATTTTGACATTAAAAAGTTTTCACTTTGTCACATGTAATTCTATTTATCTTAAAATATCATAACCGAATACAAAATTAAACATAAATTGCACTCAAGGAAAAAAGATACTTATACAATTTTTATTTCAGCACTTATAAGTTTTGAACTATTACTTTGAGATTTACGATACGAGTACAGTAACCGGTTTAAAAAAACTCCAATTCAATCAGAAGAAAAAACAGGATCTAATATATTATATGGGTGTGAACCTTTGACAATGATGATTTGGGAGTTTAGATTTTATGATTCAATTTGATATTTGTCCATCACAGCCAAATTATCATCATAGTCGTGAAATTTTAAAATTAACACAAAGCACATAATTAATCAAAACTCAGCAATATTATCAGTAAGCTAAAATACTAAGTGCTCTGTTCCCATTTATTACTCTTACATACAGCCTATGCACTACTGGCAAATGAAACAGATATTTGTTGCTCAATCATAAAGGTGAAAAACTGAACATAAAAACATGATATTAACAAACAAAACAGCAATTCTGTTCAATAAAAGGTTTGCTAAGTCAGTAAGTGAGCAAATTTAAGCTAAAAATTCATTGGCATCTCTCAACTGTACTGAAGTCTTAAGAGTTACCTCACCAACGTTCCAGAAGGACTCTGAGCCACCTTCTTGACTTCGTTTTAGCCAGATCTCGACATAAGTCTCAGAATCAAGCACACTGATAGAATCAAACAGTTAAAGCACAGATGGTATTAAATAACCCCCCCACCCTCAAATTCTCACAGATTCTATTGCCAGCATACCTTGTCCTCCAGGGTACATGCACCGAAACGCCTTTCCTAGTTCTTCCGCCTGTATTTTCCCGGCAGGCGTAAGCTCTCCGCCCCATTTTAGGATCAAAACCAAGGAAGGCTCTCTGGCAGAATTAGACGATGAAGAGGCCGATGACTCCGTCATAGAACTGCTCCCTGAACTGCTGCTAGGTCCAATACAGTTTGTGTTTGGCTCTGAAATCAAGCACTAAGAATGCTTAAATGGATCGACTACTACAAATAACCACATTAAAGTGAACAAGACATCTAGCTTGAAACATCTGAGTATAAAAAAATTGGTATAAATAAATATTAGGATTGATCAATGCAAAATACGATAAAGAAGTGTTCACTATAAATCAATCCACCATATCTATTTTAAAATAAACTTGGCATTGTATTATATTGTCTTTTAAAATTGAGGGAAGTGGTTCTAGTAAAAGTTTAAAAATTTATTGTACACAATTCAAAGTAGACATCCTTCTGGTTGTCTACTTTGAATTATGTACAAAATTCCATACAACTGCAAAGTAGCAGCAACAGTCCCTGCATTTACCCAGAGATACTCTTTTCTTTAAACTATTATTTACTACTTTTCGCTAGGTGGCGCTTCGGCGTGTTTACTGGTTTTTGGAGTTGTGGATTTAAATGTCACATTACATTACATTACTTCAGTAAATTCTCTGTCCATGGGTAGGTTCATTTTCGACCATCCCCATACACCAACAAAGGTAGATCCCCATGTCTTTTTCTTCCCATGCCAGGCTCAATGGGTAGGCTCATAATGGATAGAAATATAGACCACACAATGTACATGATCAGTTGCTTATTATGCAGATGAAGAAATAAATGCCTGATGGAAACACCAATTTGGTCCACTGCAAGTAGGAAAGACCATAGAACAAATGCATCAATTATGGAAGTAATCGAACATAGAAAAGTCAAATACTTTGGATATTTAACAAGACCAGACAACCTGTGCATGATGATACTACATGGCAGAATTAACGACAGGAGCAGGAGAAGCCGCCATAATGGATGGGCGATATCGTGGAATGGATGAGAAAGCCAACTACCAAATGCTTCAGAACAACAAAAGACAGAGACGCTTGGAGAACTTTGTCATCAACCTGTATAGCCACTGACTCTCAGTAATGAGGATGGATGACCATACCATACCATACAATGAAAAGCCTTTGATTGAAAGTGCCACCATGGTGGGTGAGTGTTATTAGATTATGATGTCTGATAAGAATAATTATGTCCACCACTCAGATTTAGATAAATTCGCACACATACATACACACACACAAATATATGCGTACACCAAGTACATAATTAGACATAGCATATTCAGTATCACACTGCTATGTAAGAAACTCACACCATGCTTAACACGTAGAATGAAGCATTGATCAAATTTCGCATTGATCACTTTCAAAATGCCCCGTTTCAATATTTCTCATTATGAGATTTAGACAATTCAGTAATATTAATCGCTGATCAAACATTCTCTTGTCGAACATCAATTGGCATCACACATGCGATAAGATGAGATTAGGTTCAACATGATGCAAGTGCATACCTCAGTTTAGGACCTTAGGTTCAAATAATACAATGCAACAAGACTGGCAATAAATATGAATTAAGTATTTAATATGTTACATAATAGGACATCTCCAAACCTTCGGTTGTGTTTGTAAACCTTTAAAGGCTCAGCCATGACCCTTTCTCTGCCAAAACTCATCAAACTCAAAATCATTTCCACTGTTGTTAAGTTTACAATATGACTTACAGAGAAACTCAATTTTTTTTCATCAATCCCTTTCCCAAAAGGCAAATGTGCTTTGCTATGCTTTGAAACAGACGTCCACACAGTGACAATTAATTTTAAAACGACTTCCTCATGCCAAGAACCTCCAACTTCAAACAAAACTGTAACATCACATCATGCCAGACGTCAATGCAACACAATGCTCGAGAACGAGAACGCTGCGGCCGAGATCTCAAAGTACGGTCAACAGGATGAAAGAGCTACAAACTGTCTTCGAAAGACGAACTTTTCAAATAGCCGGACGGCTCGTACTTCATCTGAATCTTCCGATTTATTCCGGAAAAGCGATACCTGTCATTTACATCACCGTTTTTATCACAAACAATCAAGATATAACTGGTCACTTGCTTTGAGCCTCTGCTACCTAATTGCTATACAGCACAACCGTCTACACAAAGAAGCAATATAAAGTACACCTTTTCATCGACTGTGGGAACTCAAGAGCAGAGCCAAGTGCAGAACCACAGTGGACACAGCTGTACAGTTTTTATGCAATGTATACAATGTATTGGCTTAAAAGGCAATGAATCCTGAAAGTAATGTTATACCAACCATCTTCATCAGATGAACACTTTTTTTGTGCACCCTTTGGCTGATATTTAAACTGCACTTTGCGATTAATGCCAGAAAAATGGCCATACCTAAGCAACACGTATAAAATATACAATGCACAGAAGCAGCTTTTCAACTTAATTTCATACTGTAACTATCAAAGAGCATCGGAGACAATCAAATAGAGAAATGAAATTTATAATCAAAACTATTCCTTGGCATGTATTAAATTTAATCAGATGATGCAAAGCCCACAAGGCAAAGACCAAAAGCAACATAACTAATGCAGCATGAAAACAAAGCCTATCTGCTGTAGAACCCTGTGACAATAATCTTCTCAGGACCACAAAAAAACACTGAACCTTACAACTGATGTATGTTACAATCAAATCTGCTGTTAGAGTGAACACTAATTAATCCAATCTATGCAAGTACACAGTAAGTTGATTTCTTTATCAATACCCAATGCTTTTACTGTTCTATAGTTCCACTATTACTGCTCCATAGATTATAGATATTTCATTGCTTTACACATAGTGATCATAATCCAAAGTTATAAAGCATTGAAACCTAATGAAAGTTGTTACATAACTGCATACTGCAAAATAAGTAAATAAATGGCCAAAGACAAGAGCACTTTACAATACTACATATAACCATTGGTGCCTGAAATTTATTAAAAAAAACTACGAAAAACATAATTGAAATTCAAGGTAATGAGATGGAAAAGCAGGAAGTAAAAAAAACATATGTTTATCAGCAACTCATTTTGGGGGGGTGTAAGGTATGAGAAGGTGAAGCAACCCTTAATGACATTTTAAAACCAAGTCTATGCAAGCAATAGCTGGCTAGAAAAATGTTCATTTATACTATTCAAACAATATAACCATCCAATAATCCTCTGGCACTTATAAGCATGAAAGAATGGCATACCATTTTACCACACCTGCACCACATATACCTTGAAATCTATCAGAATGCATTTGCTGTGATCACAAACAAGCTACATACATCTCAAGAACTGCTTTGAGCTGCTCAAGTTTCGACTGCTTCTCTTCGATTTCTGGATCCTGGTGACTGCTGACCTCAGCCAAAAGGAATCGTGCAATATCGAGGACCTCTTGAAGCTGCTTTGGTCGCTTCAACTTCAAATGACCGGCCTGGTAGCCACCGTACTTCTCAAACAGATCGAAAAACCTAAAACAACATCAAACAAGTGTTTAACACAATAAGAAGTAGAAGCGCAAATATCTGAAAAGGATAACACACTCCTCTGAACTCAACTTACTGTTCAGACAACCTTGTATTCCGAGTAAATCAATACTTGAATTAAAAATCCTAAAATGTCAAGATCACAACAATCAAATCAGGCAATCATCAAATCAGGCAACGTAACGGCACTTATTTAGTTTTTCGTATCTGTGTTGATGTAAAGCGCTCTTGTTTTTGACTGTTAGCCATGCTACTGCGCTGCATAAATTGTCCAGGATAGAATAGAATAGAATAGAATAGAACGGACGTTCACGTATCCCCTCTTAGGACATAAGCAATCAACAGTGGTCAAAATCACCCAAAAGGTAAAACAAACTATACAGCTATATGAAATACGGATCGTACTTCTTGTGTCGTACTTCCATTTTCATTTTCTGCTTCGGCGTTCTGTCGCCATGTCGGATGACAGCCACAACGCATCTCAATTCCATCCTTTCAGATATTAAACACGTATCAGTTACGTAAATTAAACTGCCATCTACCTACCAAATGCTTAAGCACCTATATTAATATTTACAACTAAATAGGTAAAGGTAATCCCATAGTCAAATTTAAGTATTGGGGTCAGTGATGATCTCAGACTTCAAGCCAGGCAATGACAAAAATGGGCTTACACTGTTTACACTATCATCATCATCATGTTCTCTGTCCTGGGACAGGTTCAGGGCTCCATTGTTTCCATTCCTCTCTGCATCTTGCTTCTTCTTTGATTTCTGCAAATAGGTCTTGTGATGCTGTGCATCTGTTTTCATCATCCAGTCCAATAGCATCCTCCTTGGTCTTCCTTTTGTCTTTCTTCCTGATATTCTTCCCTCAATTACTGTTCTGAGTAATGATTCTCCTCTTAGTACGTGTCCAATCCAGTTGCTTACACTATAGCAGTACGTAATTATGCTATTCAGACCTTCACAGTTTATGTACTGCTACTCATGCAGTATATGTACTTTTAAGGTCAACTATGGACTTCTGATGGGATCTAATCTCGTAAAACACCAAGTAGGCCAATCAAGATTTGAAAGGCAGTAACAAAATGTTACCCAAATGATTTGTCACATTTCACAAATATGATAGAAGTCATATTAAGAAAGAAAAATTGTTAATGCTACTCACAATCAAGTGACTGAAATCATCATAATAAATCATTGCACAAGGACATAAGGCAAATGAAATGCTAAATTAAAGTCACATATTTTATAATTTCCATTTAATATCTACATTCTACAATGGAAACAGGTTATCTATGCACCCGTTACTATCAATGCATTTCAATATTTGAACAGGTCTCATGGCTACAAGATGAAATAGGTCTAACAAAGCAGTTAAACTTACATGGTACCATATGTAGTAGGCACAATAACTATATCCTCCGGCTGATAAGTAATGCTGTAAGGAATGCGCAGAGTTGGCGCAAGTTGCCTGAGAATCATGTTCCTAGAAAAACACGACCACAGTGACATTTTTACCTTACCATTTCTTAGGCCATCACTCCGCTCGTGAGTTTCTGGCGCCTAGGCAAGCAGGTCCATGGCCGCCCCTGACCCCGATTTAAAATATAAATATTATACTGCCTCAGACATTACAGTACCTTGCTAGCTGATTGTTTATTTTGCCTGATATGCCTTTTGCATACAATTTCTCAACTTAACCCCTTTACCACCCATGACTCATATGTGCAGTGGCGTAACTAGGGGGGGCGGGGAGGCACTTTGTTGACTGCCCCCCGGGCCCCAGGCAGGGGGCCCCCGAAGAGGGGTCTAAGCTAGGGTTAGGTTAGGGTTAACCCTAACCTAACCCTAGCCCTAGAAATGATGGAAATGATGTGGTGAGGACCTTTTTTTGCTCGTCAGGGTTAAAAAAGGAAAAAGGTGGAGACGATAAAGTTGTTTTTTGCTCGTCAGCTCGAAACTCTGGGGTCCCCATGTCAAAGATGCCCCCCGGGCCCCAAAAGTCACGCTATGCCACTGCATATGTGCATCAATTTTACATAACGTTACAAATAAATGGCCGGTAAAGGGGTTAATCCCGAGTATATACATTGGTCAGGAGAATAGGCTATGCGAATATAAAATACACAAAATATTGTGTATTGAACCAATGAGCCATGTCATACTTTCATTCAACCCACTCTAAGCAAATCTTGAACATGGGTATGTTGATGCAAAGTAACAAACTTAAGTTACATAAATTACACTTGGTGAATAGCACTAGTTGAATACAAATACATTTGAGAATGTTCGAAAGTCAGAAGCGCAAATATAAATAAGGTGCCAAGATCACGTGTATAATAAACAATTCTGAGCTGCTAATTGAAAAAAAATTGCTTAAACAAACATAATACGAGGAAACATAGATACATATTTTGCTTCTCCCTATAATCCAACACTCAATTCTATCTGTCAAAAGAGTCTTATCTTTCTGTAGATTATATTATTCATTGTGCTAATCAAGCAAGTTTTAAATGCTCTTCAAAACAGAATAAAAGTATTTCGGTACCCTATTATTCAAATTCAATTTTAAAACTAGCAAAACAAAGCATATTGAAAAATTCCTTCAAAGAGAAAGATTTCTTGCTTACCCGAGAATTTTTGCACAGTCGTCGTAATATTTTGGCGAAGTTTTGACAAAACTAAAGCCATTAACATCGCATACATAAGACTTGCCATTTGCCCTCAAAAGGTCAAAGCCACAAACATTTTGCTGAAACAACAAGGATATCCTAAATATATGTGAAAATACATCAATATGGGAGTAAGAATAGGAGCAACAATAGTTAATAACTTAAGATATGACAATGATACAATGCTATCTTTAGAAACTGAACATGATTTAACCCTTAAACCTCAAAATACTTTGTAACTATATGCAATGTAACCGAGTATACTTAGTTCCAGCAGTTTAAGGGTTAAGACTTTTGCTACGAAGAGTTCAAGAAGAAAGTGAAAAGGCTATACTACATATATTTATGAATATCAAAAAAGACCAAAATGATGACAACAAACAATAATGAAAGCTTCAAAATAGGTTATTGAAATAACTGAAGTGGTAGACACTTTTTAGATCTCTTATACACAAGGAAGCACAAGGATGGAAAAAGTGATAATGTTCATGTCATAAGAAAACCATCTCAGAGGCACGTAACTAATATCACACAAGTTTCTTATCTTGCCAATGCCAGACTATGAAAACCTTAACAATGCAAGCCTACTTGCATTAATTAGACATATTTCGTCATAATATTCTCTCTGCCAAGCATATATACCATACCTTAAATGCCAAGCAGACAGTCCTTGCAATCAGCTTTTCCTTTGCCGACAGCAGCACAGGATATCGTATTTCTTTACCATCTCGGTCTCGTTCCACTTTTCCATCAAGTGCAGGAGACTTACGAGCTTCAGCGTGAGCGTAATCAGGACCAACAGTATAAACCTCAATGGACAAAATTACTGTTTTTTTAATACATTCATTATTTTAAACAAAATTTGTCATTTACTACAATGTAACAGTGCTGAATTTTGAAGCAAATAAAAAATACAACAGTCATTTGAATCTAAAAACAACGTGAAACTTGATTTTACTATCAATTTAACTACTATCGACTGCAAGTAATCTTCACAATGGTAAAACTCCACTATAAAGTTAATTCATCTTGTAACATACTGAAATGGTCACATAATTTACTCAAGCAAATGGCAGGAATGTCAAGAGTAGTAAGGGACTAATAATAATCATAAAAGCAAGAACTTGTCTCACCTTGACATCAGTCCCATCAGTTGGCATGAAATCTTCATAAACATAGGATCCAACTTTGCGCACAGTGCTAACGGGTGAATATACACTACTCCGACAACCAATCTGAATACAAAAGACATAATCACTTTTGCTCGGATTTCGAAATAAGAAATTAATATACATGAAAATGTGGAAATAAATACTTTCTGGAGATAATTTAAACATATTTCAAACTAGTCAATTCATACATTTTAAAAAAGATGTTGTACAGTAAATAAATTTAATACAGAAAAAGAACTGGTTTCCAAATATGAAGTTGCTGCAAAATTAAATGTCTGAATCACAGTTCATCATCATCATCATCATCATCATCATCATCATCATCATCATCATCATCATCATCATCATCATCATCATCATCATCATCATCACCACCACCACCACCACCACCACCACCACCACCACCACCACCATCATCATCTTTGCTTTCTGCCAGCTCATCAGCGGCAATAGCTAGACACAAAATGCTTCCAAGAAGTTCTATCTTCTGTCAATCGTCTTCCTTCTACTATTGTAATTCCTTTCATGTTCATGTCTTCTCTGATGTTCTGATGTGTCCATCCACTTTTTCCTGGGTCTTCCCAGTTAGCTATATGTAATGTGTTCAAGCAGTCCTCCTAGGACAATTTACCACATAAATCTTAACGTTCAATAATAATAATAATAATAATAATAATAATAATAATAATAATAATAATAATAGAGTTACAATAATTTACCTTACGAAATAATCTCTGACTACCGCCACCAGCACTTGCAGGAAAGTAAATATAAACATTGTGGTCTTCGGCACTTAAAGGCTTTTCAACAAACGGCTTATGAAACACCATGTTATCAACTTCAATGTAGTCATCAGCTTCAATGAATGGCAAATCTACGACAACAAAATCAAAATCTCCCAAATTTGTGTCTCTCCTCTATAATTTGACATTAAACTATTAATATTTCCAAAGCAATTTAGAGTATATTCAGACCTGAAATCTCTTTTGCTGGACAAATGAGATATATAACTAACATGATTAATTTTACTACACAGCTGAGGCTCAAATTTTCATATGATTCTGCACTTTATGAAAGTCTTAACAGTTACTGTAAGCACAAATCATACAGTAATTTAAAACTATGTCAAGTCAAACAAATCTGTTTGTTTTGAATGAGCAAGAAAAAAACTACATATCATAGGCTGGCATGTTTGTTGATAAAGCAGTGCTATCAAGTTATAGCACTAGGAAATGTAAATTGAAACATAGGCTATTCTTACTTTCTGGCGTATCTCGCCTAAGAATTGCAGATCGAGGCTTTTCAATTCCGTGTTCAGAAAGTATTTGATAAACTCTGTACCTGAAAAGGTGGTTATTGATGACACAGTTGATTCACCATATGCAACAATTGATATGCGCCAACTGACATGAACCAATCGGTGAAAATTTCCATAAAGAAAAATCATATGCTGTGCCAAACGATGCTCGGCAAAATTAGAAGTGCAATATAAAAATTCAAAAACTAGAACATGGCCATTCCATTCAGTCACTCAAAATTATGACATAATTGGACCATCAACTTCTGAGAAAAGTTGCTAGCTTTTAAAATAAAGGCAAAGGTATGTTCCATGGAGTCAACGCCTGTCAGAGAACTGAAGGGTCAGCACCTTCAGTTTCTGAATGCCAACTGTTTATCTCATTGCTTTTCCTTTCTTTTAGTTATTTAGTTAATACCCAATGCACTCATTCACAGCTGAATTGACTGTGGCGCTTGAGAAAGAAACAATATCATAGCGACACTGTTATTCACATTATGATCGATAATTCTATACAGGGTGTCTATGAAAAAAACCCCCCAGCAGGAAAACTATGATTTCTTAAAAGTTCCTAAATATATTTGAATCAAAATTTCCATACTTCTACAGCACATATTTCCCCACCTTTCTGCCTATTTTCATCTCATTTGCATGTAAGATGGCCATTTTGTGAGATATCAAAGTCAAAATTCGATTTTTACGAATCAACAGACAAAATTTTATTGATTGTCTAGAAATTTCAGCTTAAACCACAATTGTTCAAGATGATTATCAGACATAATTGCAAACCCTAACCCTAACCCTAACCTTAATTGCAAAAATTGTTCGGTATCCAAAGCCAAGCTCCCGCAATGTCTGAATTCGCATCTTATCTTCGTTCGATATTTTACCCATTTTGAAAGTTTAAATGAAACTTTTATTGTTATGTCGAATTCTGTGAGTTTAAATTTTTAAAAACATGTTTACAAAATTGCATTCGATTTAAACTTTACTACTACTACTGGAACAACAACAACAACTGCTACTAATACCACCAAAATTGACATGAAGCCAAATTTATGTGAAGCTATAGATATTTAGGCCTGTCATGCTGCGACTGAGTAGTAAAAATCGAAGTTTGACTTTGATATCTCACAAAATGGCCATCTTACATGCACATGAGATAAAAATTGGCAGAAAGGTGGAAAAATATGTGCTACATAAGTGTGGCAATTTTGATACATATATATTTAAGAACTTTTAAGAAATCAAAGTTTTCCTGCTGGGGGGTTTTTTTCGTAGACACCCTGTATATTCAGACTAATGTTTTACACGCAAACCTCAAAATTGTGGAGTCGTGCCGCGACAGACACAAATGGTCTTAAGAAAGAAAAGAAAGAAGTTTCTAAACTGAAATCCTTGCCTGTTTTGGAGTTGATATTGCATCATGAGGTCATTAATAAGATATGGCTTAAAAAGCTCAACATATTGAACCGCTTTGTCGAGCGGAAAGCCTTTGGAGTGGAATGAAATGAGACAGTCGCATGCCGGCCACTTCTCCACAGGATCGTTAATAATCACTTTCTCGTCAAATACCAATGTCTGAATATGCTTGAATCGTGCCAGGCGCTCCAGGATCTCTTGCATTGGACGAGAATTTGACTTTTTTGCCATCGCACAGACACCAACAATAACTCTTCTGTCGTCATCGTCATCGTTACTAACATCCAAGTAGTCCTCATCATCACTAGACTTCTCCTGAAATCAATCAATATTTGTTAGTTAGTTCACAGCTTGCTATACATCAAACATATCAAAGCTACTTCTATCAATGTCTAAAAATTCTATCATGTTTTCATACCTGCACATCCACATAAATAGTAATGAATACACAAGAAAAATAAAATATGAAGACCATTCTTTTGAGCTTATGGGGTTATAATTTTACCATCTGCAAAAATAGCACAATCATTGATTATAAGATGTCTAAAAGAATGGGCACTTGTACAGAAAACAATCACATCTAATATTCAACTATTTTATACTTCATTCCACCCCCTACAATGTGCAAAACACTTTAACTCCCTAGGACAAGGAAAAATAAAAGAAATACAATTGTTCTTTAATAAATGTTTGTATAGCATAGCGAACAATAGTTCGCTATGCTATAACGTCACAGTCAGCGGATACTGCTGCTGTATATGTCATCTGCCTCCGGCATCATCTACAACTCGTCTACGTTGCAATTCCAAGTCTCTACACATCTTAACTGTCGACGCTGCTGATTGTGTCTTAATGATGACATGAGAAAGCGTAAATCATTAACATTAACAGCCATTTCATATACAAATGTTAATGCGTTTTAGCCGGAAAACTATGGTGTTTATGCTACCGAATTATTTTCTTGCCGCCAAATTATTTACACGCAACCGATACTAATGAAGACTAATTAAGTAAGTATCTTAACTGACAGTCAATTCAAATTGAATGCAATAAATTTGATTTAACCCTTGTGAAATCAGTTTAAATGTGGTGGATATTGTAGGGGGTAGAATATAATACAGTATAGTTGAATATTAAATGCAATTGTTTTCTGTACAAGTGCCAAAGAATGTCATAAAACCTATTTTCAAATTGTCAAAATATATAAAGAATTCCTTGAAATCATAATTGGTCAAAAATACAATTTTCAAATTTGCATAAAGCAAATATACTAAACAGCAAGCATATCAAATCTGGAAAGACAATATTTACATCTTCAGAACATGACGTTGACTGTGAACTATATTGGCCAACCATGAAAATTGCTTGTTCATCGTCAATGAATTCAAAATCTGACATCCTGTATTCAAATAAATAATAAATAATTCAGCGACACAAAAGAGGCAAAGTACTTTGCAAAACATATAATCTGGTAAACAAATGAAACATTACACATCAATATTTGTAATATTTGTAAAATTAGGTAACGTAATTTGCAAATACCTTTAAATCTCGCTGACACAATAAAACAAGTGCTCCAACGATTAATTATCTAGAAAAGCAACTACCGCGGTGCTTAAACAGCGCTATATAAACCAACGATTTTACTTATTCTTACATTCTTATATTACTAATTGCTTCAGGATGTGCGCATTGCAAATTCATTATAGATGTTTAGATCAACTTTAAAGTCATCTTTCTTACATGGCATATCCACCATAGACTGTCACTCATTCGTCCGGCCGGAAGCCCGGATACCCTGGATTTGACCTGATCTTTAATGATTTTGATTTGGTGTGCCATCGGCTGATGCTCCTGTGCATTATGAAGTGGCGCTTTAGGATTTTAAGATTAGATTAGATTATCACAAATACCTCAAAATCTTAATTATATGAACATTATTATCCAAACACTGCAAATCTAATAACGATAAGTGCAAAGACCTTCGATGCAGCTGTTCCGTGAACTGAATCACTAAAAGTATAGTAAAAGAAACATTTTAGACGAATAAACGAATAAATCTAAAAATAAAACTGCATCAGTCTCGATCTTGGATTAAAATACATAGATATGGAACATTTATATAGCGCTGTTTTATTTATATTCCTGTCGATTTCTTTAGCGCCTGTTTTATTTAATTCCATACTGTTAATTTTAATTTTATGAACATTGATAGGTATTGTCTTAGGATTAGAGTGAAAGATAAAGTAATTGGTTTTACCTATGGTAAAAAATAATTTCTTAATTAGAAATATAATATAATATGGCAAGGTTTACGTTGGTTCAGAAGGGTCTGCCCTGTGTTAGAAACACTATGTTTTGCCTATCCAATCTAGTATCCTATAGTACTAAAGTTTATTTTGAAATCATTTACACTAGCAGTTATTAATATGGGGCTGTCCATTAATTACGTCAACAATTTAGGTGGAGGGGTTTGAAAATGTTTGACAGTTGTTGACAGAGGGAGGGGGGTCAAGAGAAGTTGACGTCAACAATTTCACTTTTTACAAATAATCAAAAATAGGAAATTTCATGGAATAGAGCCTACTACTTATTACAATGGAAAAAGCACGGGGAAAAGGTCATCACCACCACATTTTGACACTCGATGAACAAAACAGAGAGAAAATGGTCATCACTGCAATAAATAATAACCTTGTTGTTGGGACCTGCCATTGATCTTTGGGGGGGCAAAAGTTTTTGACGTAATTATGGGGGAGTAACTGAAAGTTGACAGTTGTTGACAAGGGGGAGTGGACAAAAATTGGCCAAAAAATGTTGACATAATTAATGGACAGCCCCTATCTTCTCATCCAATTCGTTCCACTTGTCTAGCAGACTAGCACTCTTGCACTAAGACAATGCTGTGTGCGTCTCCCTGCCAGTTTCTTAAACCGTTTCATGTTTTGTCCTCGGGTTCCATATCATACTGTTTTGTAGTAAAACATACTTTCTCTTGGCGTTTCCACTTTAATTGTTAGTATTTAGGCCTAATTGTATGCTTCAATTAAATCCCCTCTTGTTCTTCTTTTTTGTAAAAGATCCACATCCAATCCACAGCGCTTTAGCCTTTTTCAACTGGGTACTACTAAGATAATAATTATTATATGAAGCTCTCTGTTGGCTCTATGATTTCATTGCCGATGGACACTGCCGAAGGTGGAGGGCCGCATCCTAGGTTCTATAACCGTGTCTTCTTCCAAGAATCTTCTGAGTTTTGAATAAATGCATGGCAAAACAACAGCTCTGATTCAATTAGAATGAAAACATGCAAACTTATTAGGCATATTTATCAATAGTTTGCCAAATAAGACAACAGGAGAGAAATAGATATTGAAATTTCCTGAAAATTAGGCCCTATCGGTTTTAAAATGTTGCCATGAGCATACCTTTATTACGCGTCTGAAAAATCCTATAAGCCTAAGTATGCAAAATCGCTTAACCGTCTCGGTCCGTCTGTACATCACTGGTCAGCAGAGTTTATCTATTGTTATTGGAGTTTCAGAGCAAAATGGTCAGAATACATTTTGCTTGCGTTACTGCAAAATAAAATAAAATTTGATAAGTACCGATGTTGTCAGTTGCAGTGTATGTATACTTTCAAGGGCCTGTATAATTGACTCATATGCTATTAGTCCACTTGATCTATTGACTTCATGGAAGAGAATTAATGAGATACAGTTTTTAAGTAGTCTCTATATATTATACAATTGAAAAAACAAGATATTAATAAAACCAGCTGAGTCCAGTAAATAAATACAAAGTCATGCAACAGTTTCTTTTATTATGTCTACTTTATCGTAGACGGTAAAGTTTACATAGACCTATATTTAAAATTTTATTGGTTTATTTACAATAGACCTGTATGTTATTTGAAGCGCTGATCTCGAGGACCAGAGTGGCCTATCCAAAAAATAAATTTTGAGAAAACGGATTTGAATTCTGGAATGAACTTGTAAAATCACCAAGTTACAATTTATTAGCTTTGACCAGAGGCGCCCACAAGTAAGTAAGTAAGTAAGAGAACGTCAAGATTATAGTGGTAACTTGTCTAAAAGACTGCGCGAACACTTTAAACAAAATTAAACTAAGTAGCTAGTCTTAAAAAGCCAAGACTTCAGTCGATTCCTGAAAATATCTAGCGACGATGACTCCCGTATGTCAGCAGGAAGCGAGTTCCAAGTACGCGCAGCAGCCACCGGGAAGGCACGATCTCCGACGGTGACAAGACGCGTTCTTGGAACCATAAGGACCGAAGTCGCGGACGATCTAAGTCGTCTGCGGCCCGCGAGGTCAGAAACACTGCGAAACTCGGATGCAAGATAATTCGGACCCATCCCGTGAAGGCAGCGATATACAAGAGTTGATAACTTGAACATGATGCGCTCAGGCACTGACAGCCAATGAAGATCAACAAGAAGCGGGGTGACATGATCACATCGGGCCGAACGATCGATAAGACGAGCAGCACAGTTCAAAACAGACTGCAACCGGTCGAAAGAATAGGCAGGTGACCCCGCAAGAACTGCATTGCCATAGTCGAGCCTAGTCAGTACCATAGCAACAACCAACGTCTTAAGGACAGCTTGAGAAACAGACCGACGCAGACTCCTAATCAAACGAAGTGAAGAGAAACAGCTGGCGACAGTCTTGGATACATGCAGCTTAAGGGTCGCTGCACTATCAAGGTAGATTCCCAAGTTACGCACTGAGGCAGCCGGGTGGAGCTCGAGATCGTGGATCTTGACACAGTCATGCGGCAACAGGTGCTGTTGCCTCTCGGTGGCTAGCCAGAGCACTTCCGACTTAGAGACGTTAAGCTGGAGCCTATTAGACTTAAGCCAGACTGACAACTCATCCAAGCACCGGGTGAGACGCTCAAGAAGCAGATGCGTTTCAGACGGCCAGCAGCCACCATAGATCTGAGTGTCATCCGCGTAAAGATGTCCATAAAGCCCATGTTTAAGAATGATACGTATAAGGTCGGCCACGTACAAGGTAAATAAGATGGGACCAAGGACCGAGCCCTGCGGTACGCCGCAAGTCACCCGAGATGGAAGGGTCCTGGAGTGAGGACAGCGGACGAATTGCGTACGGTGGTCAAGATAGGAGGAAAACCATCTCAAAGCCACATGACTAATACCATAGGAGATGTTAAGACGACGCAGTAGGATGGAGTGGTCTACGGTATCAAATGCGGCCGTGAGGTCGAGAAGGACGAGGAGGGCAAACTTTCCCTGATCAAGTTCACGAAGTATATCAGAAGTGATCTTAAGAACAGCCGTTTCAGTAGAGTGAAAAACACGATAGGCAGACTGTAGCTCGGGAAGGAGACCAGAAACCGCGAGATGGTCCATGAGCTGCCTAGAGACGAAGCGCTCGAGCAGCTTCGATAGAACAGACAAATTGGAGATCGGTCTGTAAGAGCCAACATCAGAGTCATCGAGACCAGGTTTCTTGATCCGCGGTGTCACGAAAGCGGCCTTAAACGACTTCGGGACCTCACCCAGTTGTAGTGAACGATTCATGAGCTCAGTAACAAACGGCGCCAGGATATCGGAACACTCACGAAGGAGGCGAGTCGGAAAAGGATCACTGGCGCAGCACTTGTCAGGCAAGGCGCCTAGCTCTGCGGTTACTTCTTCCACAGAGAGAGTGCGAAAACTGCCTAAGGAACACCCGGACGGAGCCGAAGTAAAACAAGGGGGCTCATGTTCCGAGGTAGCCGTCAATACAGCAGACACTTTTTTGCTGAAGAAAGCAGAAAAATCATCAGCCGTGAGTCTATCAGGTAAAGGCGCGCGCCCACGCCCCATGAGTGCATCAATCGATTGCCAAAGCCGACGCGGTGAAGTACGCTCCCGCTCTACCTTACGACACCAGAAGACCTCTCTCTTCCGACTTATCAGTCGTCGGTATGCTCTGCGATATTTGGTCCACTCAGCCGTAGACGACACGGCGTCAGCAGGGGAGGCACGCCGAGCCCGGCGCTCAGCCTTACGAAGCATCATCTTAGCGGTACGGCATTCGTCGTCAAACCACGGATCGGACGATCGCTTTCGAAAGCTTACGGTCTTGACCGGTATAAACTCATCAAGCAGTCGAGTAATCTCACTGTCATAAAGCTGAGCCATAGACTCGGCATCTAGGCCAGACCAGGACGTGGCATCCGCGAGTGAGGAGAGTTGCAACCCCATACGAAAGGCCGAAGGGTCTAGTTTGCCCCACACACGTCGACTAACGGTAGCATAGATAGGGCACGGTCGGGAGAGCGAGACATTCCACCTCAGCAGATGGTGATCGGAGAGACCCACATCATGAACTGCTACACAGGGAGTGGAAACAGTACGACTAGAAGCGAGAACATCAAGCACACCTCCATTCTGATGTGTTGGTCCAGTCACACTACGCTCAAAATTGTGGGACACGAAGAGATCTTGCAACCGGTGACAAGCAGGATCATTGTCCCTATCAAAACGCACATTAAAATCGCCTACGATATATACAGGATCACATAACGACGCTAAGCCACCGAGAAGGGTCATCAGTTCTTGAAAAACAGTGGAGTAACGACCGACGATCCGGGGCGATAAACGACAGCAAGCACGCAAGACGTCACGGAGGAAACACGCGCACAGACGAATTCGAACGTGGTCGCGGTCACAGGAACGTCCACGTTAACCAGACGAATGCCCGGGTATGCGCAAATGGCAACCCCCCCATGATTGATAGATATGGAGCAACTAGTAGCGAGGGGCCGTGGACGCGCCTTCTCCACCACATTCCAGCCGTCCGAACGAAGACGACCGATCCAGGCAGAGTCAGGATCGTGCCAGGTCTCACAGAGACATAGCACCCTGATCCCAAGTTCGACACTGACCTCAAGCAGATCGCCAACCTTATAGGTAAGGGACCTAATGTTCAGGAACCCGAACGCCATTTCATCACATTTGGTAGAAGGGACACGAAGACATTTAATTCGACGCAAAACAGTGACATGCGGTGAGTGCGATCGCGGCGAAGGACGCGGACGAGTGTGGTTAGAAAAAACGTAGGCCCCGTTTCCGACTCGCTCCAAGGAAAACTTAGGACGACGTCGACCTGCACGCCGTCCACGATGACGTCGAGCAGGATTTAATCCGAGCGCGCGTATAGAATCCAAAGCAGACATAGACGGTCGTTCGTAAACAACACACGCCTTCAGTTCGTCCGACGTGTACGAGAGCATGTGTACGCTGGCGAAACTAGTGAGTACGCAAAGTATACACAGATCGGTGTATACACAAACCGAAAACCGAGCACAAGACTCAACAAAACGATGAAAACTAGAGATACGCTCCAAAACTGCAGAGACCGAGCGTTCCGGACAAGTCGCCACGCAACCAACCGCCAACTAGACAAACGAGAAGCCCCAAGAGCACAAGAAACCATCAAAAATCGAGAAAATCACGACCGTAAGACTCGAGGACGGCCGCCACAGAACAGCGCCATCTAACGACTCTCTTTCCTCCCACAAATGGGAGGAAAGGAAGCAAATGCTTCCTAAAAAAGTTAGGGGAGGAAATCCCCCCTGAATTTTGGTATCACGTTTGAGTAGCATATTAATTTGATAAGTGACTGTGCAATTACTGCAGTGCAACTTCGTAACTTCATATACTCAGTTCAAGTTCAAGTACAAGTTCCTTATTGTCAGGCATCCATACAATTTTATTATAGATGTCACTTTTAGGTACAGTCATTCTTGTGATGCAGATCGTAAAATTCCTGCGAACCTATTGGTTTGCCATAAATTCATTTAAAAGTTACATACGTGACATGCTGATGTGCACATAAAATGCCTTGACAGCAAAAGTCATTATTCAAATATAAATGTCTGGATATATGGTCGTATCTCAAAAACTAGAGCTGATAGAGAAAATCTGATGCCATATTTAGAATCAGCACCCTAAATATACCAAGAAACAGGTCTAACTTCTAAGGCGCCAGACACAAAAATTTGGTTGCGCTGTGCAATTCGTAGGCTACTGTAGATAATTTTGAATAGTTTGGATTTACCCAGAGTGAGCGCTCCGCTAAGCCTGACTTTAAATAAGCGCTATATAAGTTGACATATTGACATTGATATTGACATTGAGCGCTCGTGAATAAGCTGGTGCACTGCGCCAAGCTTTCGGGGAGCGCTATAGAAATTTCGTGTTTGCTTACTTACTTATAAGAAATTAGCGTCGTCTATTTTAATAAGGGGTCGTCCATAAATTACGTAACGCGATTTCTACACTTTTTGACCCCCTCCCCCATCGTAACGCGACGTAACGAAAAGTCGGACCCCCTAAAATAATTATGACGTAACAACGGGCCGAACCCCCCGTTCGGTCTCCCGAATCCCGAAAAGCCTTAACTAGCAAAAAGGTCATCATCTTAAAAATTTTGCATTGCGTTACGTCACACTCACGCACTCACAGACCACCCCACCCCGTCACATTTCGTACCAAATGTCAGGACCCCTCCTAGGCGCGTTACGTCATTTGTCGATGGCCCCTGATGCATTACAAGCCCATTGATTAAGAATGCTAGCAACTTCATAATATAAATTGGCCCTGAATAATAGACCAATAATTAATTAATTAATCACCATGTGCCGTTTCCATACAACATTCTTTATTGCGTCAGTGTGACTTTTGAGAAGATATCTTGTCGCCGCTTCCATGGAGATTATGAACATAGTGACGTCATTTACAGAGTAGTTTCGTTTCTGTTAGAAGTTTAACTGAAGTCGTATTGTATTGAAGAAGACGTGGAAATATTAAATGGCCGACGAAAAGAAGGCTATTCTAGATGGACGCGAGTCTGTATCTAAGAGAAGATCTTCTTTCTTCAAGCGAAAGAAGTCCAAAGACGACCCTAACGCGCCGCGGACGTCCAATGACGAATCCAAAGCAGCCGACGACCAATACAAAACCGTCGAGACGTTTACTGTCCCAGCCGCGAAAAAACCCGAAGACGATGCTAGGCCAAGTCAGCCGGGTCAGCCAAGCTCTCCAAGACAGTCACTCAAACCGGGAGGTGCGGGCATCCTTAATTACCAACGGAAGTCTGGTCCACCACCCACTGCCGAGTATCTGGATCGAACTAGTGAGTTGATTCGTATATATATATATATATATATATATATATATATATATATATATATATATTCGTAATACTGTATGACGCAATTATGGATTTCGTCGTATCGTCATCTAGGCCTACGTAACTGCATGCCAAACTGAGCATATAGTAGCAGTGGCTGGTTTACATTTTGGAGGCCCGGTACAAATATTTCGATGGAGGCCCCTCGGCGCCATCGTGGTCACTTAAAGAAGTAAAAATAAAACAAACATAATTGAAAAATGAAACAATTAAATGTCATTGACTTCAACTCAAATAAGCTTGCATTGAATTTACAGTCATGCACTCAGCGTACAAGAATTGGGGCACAGTCGACCTGTCGACGGTTAATAATATTAATAGTTTGCTGGTAACTCACCGTAACTGGTAATTAGTCTAAATGTGTCTCAACATGTCGCCGACGACTTTCTGCTGTAGCAAAGACCTCCACTAGCTGTGCAAAGTCGATAGTTTTTACGAGCTCATTTTTAACGTTCAGTATGCAGTGGCGTAAACCTGGCGTCAACATTGTGAAGGGGGATAGAATCGTTGATAAAGTCAGATCAGACCCCCTTCTCGTCTCCCAAAAGTCTTGACGAGCTCATCCTTATACTTTTCCCTGGCCAAATACCTGATGAGCAAAAAATGGTCATCCGTAATGAATGATCTTACCATAAGGCACAAAACATTGGGGGGATAATTGATACTCTGTCCCCTCTTACTAATTATTGGGGGACCGTCCCCCGCCGCCCCCCCGTGTTTTACGCCCTTGTCAGTATGGCTAAGGATGACAGGCGCTCTTGCAGCATTGGTAGAGCGCCTGTAGTTCTTAGGGCCCAATCCTTTCCAGATGACTAAATGACCGCTCACCAGTACAATTATTGGACACTGACAAAGTCACATAGATGCTGAGGGCATCAGATACATTCTCACGCTTCTGTATGAAGCTGTCCAACACCCCACTCTGCTGAGCGCCTGCTTCTTTGAAACGGCGCTTCACAGCCCGCTTCTCAGTAAGTAAGTAAGTAAAGTAAAATCTCGTAAACTTCTACAGCGCCCCGGAAAGCAGCACAACAGTAGCTGCTTATTCTTATGCGCTTAATCTTTCTTGAAATAGCTATAGGCAGGGTGGATTTCAGCACCCGATGTTGACCGGCGAAACCGCTCATTCATTGTTGAATTTCTGTTACAGTTTAATAATTAATCAATGCTTGTTTTCTGCCGAGCCAATTTTGGCGCCCCCATCTGGTCGGCGTCCGGGACCACCGCCCCCTCTGCGCGCTACTGGGTTCACCGCCACTTTTGGATGAACTACGACCTCTATTTCGCCCATGAAATTTGGGTTTGCAGTGTCAGAGGATCTATAGGCCTAGTGGCGGTGCTAGGACGAAATATCAGCGGACAGAATGTCACGGACAAAATGTTAGCGGACATAATGTAACCCTAACTCTAACCCTAATCCTAAACCGTGACATTTTGTCCGTGACATTTTGTCCGAGGACATTTTGTCCGTGACATTTTGTCCGAAGACATTTAGTCCGGCCACGCTAGTGGCATCTTGATGTCGGACTTGCGTTTTACAGTTGCGTCTCTTAGCCGTCAGCAGGCGATTGAACTTCACCAGAAGCTGTCCAACGATCTGGAGAAGAGCAAGGCCAAGTTGGCCAACATCGCCGGAATCCTCATGGAACTGTCCGAATCCTACTACGACCTCACGAAAGGCTGCTACATTCTTAACGCCGGGAAGATGGATCTCATCGTTCAGGAATCTCTGGCCGCCTACGAGCGCCGGATCGTAAGACAAGACGAAACGCAGGACACAAGCGAATGGACGAATCTGATCGCCTGCCAGATAGAGGGGCGCTGCCGTAGAAACACCGTACTTGCAAAGAGCGTTCAACGAAATCCGGAGAGCTACAACAGTACGTTTGAGCAGTGGCGGTTCGAGGATTTCTTGGTGGGGGGATGAAATGAATTCATAGGAAGTTGGTGGGGGGATGAAAAGAAAAGGAAAGAATCAATAAACTTTGCCCGAAAAAGGCTGACAACAGGCAAATTTTCTCCTCTAATTTTACTAGACTTTCACGAAAATATAGGTTGACAAGCAAAAAGAGGTCATCCACCGTTTTTTCCCGTACTTTTACTAGACTTTTTGCCCAAAAATCGGTTTCACAAGCATAAAACAAAAAAGTCCTGTGGGGGATGCATCCCCACTCATCCCGCCACTGGAACCGCCACTGCGTTTGAGATATACTCTCTCCATCGTCTAAAACATTCGAATTTTGTGCGTAATGCAAAGGCGCATCATCTAAATGCGCAAAATAAGGGCGGATATTTAAAAGGAATGCAATTCGAAATCTCACAAAAGCTCGACCAGAGAACGTGTACGCTTTTTCCACAAAGTTATGAAGTGTCGGACTTGTCCAATCCCATATTTTTCGATCTCTAGAGTATAGGGTTGCCATATATCCAAAGTCAAAATACGGGAGATTGTTACTGCGATCAATGCGCCCACTCCACGGTCCAGTTCATTGTGAATTATTATGGCTAGAGCTATACTACACAACAGTACTATAGAGCAGTGGCTCCGGGCATCCACCAGTCTCTGCACGTCACTGCCTCTAGCAGGTTTGCTCCTGCATTCTCACATCAGGTTTAACACACGTCTCTTTCATGCAGTTGGCAAATCTTCCATAGCTCTGCCTCGTTGTTTTCCACTGACCGATCTTTGGAATTACCCGGTCTTTTGCGGACAAATCTGAAGTACCATCGAGTATTAGAAATATTGGAGCTTTAGAAATGCTGCTAATACTTATTATTATTATTATTATTATTATTATTATTATTATTATTATTATTATTATTATTATTTTGTGAGTACATTATTTTTCACTCGTGTACAGGTATGCCCGATGCGATAATGAAGGCTGAGATAACGCAAATGGTTGGCGATCAGACGCTGTACATGAGAAGAATCGAGCGCGACGAGGCGAGGATACGACAGCTGGGAAACAGTTGGGCGAAAGACAAGCAGGCGAAGGCGTTCTGTCGCCTGTGCAAACTGAGAGATCACGTACGGGTGGCAATAACAGACTACAGCATGGACATGATATGACAATATATATATATATATATATATATATATATATATATATATATATATCGGTAGTTTATATGGTGGCAGCACTTATCAGGCCTATTTAAGCCAAATGATGATGTATTTGAAGTGCAGTGTTTTTGTCTGAGGTTGAGAAATTACGAGAGCTTTGATATTATTAGGTAAGAGCCCATACGCGTACAACGCAGACTGAAGTTTATAAGTCAGCTAATCGCTGACGTCTATACTGTATATAGCCATGGTGTTTAGTGTACATGTGTTGGTATACGTCAAAAAGCAATAAATTAAAGCATTAACTGCCTTAGTGTCTATCGCTAATCCAGTGGCGTAGCCTGGATTTCCGGAAGGGGGGTTGGTGGGGAGGGTTGGTTTAGACTTTTGACCGTAACCAACTTTCCAAAAATCTTGGCAAGCAAAAGAGGTCATCCTGTCTTTCCTTCTGACAAGCAAAAAACGTCGTCACCTTTGGCGCTTAAAATCTTTTGGTCGCCAGTGCCAAGAGGGGGTTTCACCCCAAAACCGCGTCAGAAAATAAAAATTGCATGGACACAAAATTTTCGTCGGCACCCAAGGGGAGGTTTAACCCCCAAAACCCAATTGGCTACGCCACTGCGCTGACCAACTTTCAAAATTTTAGATTTGTTGGGCTTCTCTCTGAAATTATGCGATACACTCGTCTAGTACCCAGTCGCCGGGACAACCGTAACTCTCGCTTGGCAGGGTGTCTTTAAGCCCTCTCTTCAGCGTCTTCAAAGAATTCAAAATTCTAGCTCCAACCAAAACGAAGACTCTAAAATACGATCAAATGACTACACTTGTTGCCATTCTGGCAACGAATTGGCTTTAAAATCCGCTTAATAGTTCACAAGGTGCTACACTAAACCATAGATGTAATAAAACGTTTTTACGTTTTTTATTTTCCCCACGTTTTTAACGGTTTTTAACGTTTTTTTAATTTTTGCCAAAGTTTTTTTATAATAAAAACAACGGTTTTTATAATAAAAAACGTTGGCAAAATAAGGACACAGATTTTCTTAAACCAGCTACAACGAGCTAATTAATTAGCTTCCTGCTGTTTGGCTATATAGTATAGTCGATTGCTTATTGGCAGGTCATGCAGCTTTACTTACTTACAACATAGAGTAAGCAATTTATACCAGTATTATTGCTGTTTATTTCATTTCACAGTCGTTTACCATAGTGTGACTTGATTGTTTATTCCCCGTGGGTGGATAAGACACATGCCCTAATCTCGCTCAGATAAACATCAGTAACGTTTTTTTATTCAACGTTTTTTATTTTTGCAACGATTTTTACGTTTTTAACGTTTTTTAAAATTATTTTCCCAACGTTTTTTGCATCTATGCACTAAACCAGTCATTAATGCACTAAACCAGTCATTAACCAGTCATGACATCTATGCACTAAACCAGCATCTTTGGTCCTTGCTCACTGTTCAGGCTCATAGACCCTTCAACAATGTCTTCGAATGTATTAACTCTGCAAATGCCACACAGTCTCACAATTAGAGTTAAGTGCCTTTTCGTTGGCCGGGGAGAGAATATGGAATTCACTCCCCGCATCAGTCCACTCCGCTGTCTCGCGACAATTCGATTAATGCTCAAAACGTAGGCCTACATGTTATCTATTTCCTATCTGCCATATAACCCGGACCGGAAAATTCGGCCCACCTCTTGGAATTGACACACTGGAGATTGCTATTCAAATCCTGAACGACCATCGACTGATGCCAAGTGCATCACTAAAATTGCGCTATAGAAGTTCACCAATAATAACATGCACATTTTGTACGTTAAACTACATCAATGTAGAGAGACCAGAGAATGATGTAAACTATCAAAGGCTATCTCGATAAACTAGGCTATTGAATGCGGAGAGTTGCTACAGTGGTTTTCGCACAGGCTTACTTAGCCTCCTAAACCACTTAAAATCACATTATTATTATTATTATTATTATTATTATTATTATTATTATTATTATTATTATTATTATTATTATTATTATTATTATTATTATTATTATTTAAAGTTAACGCTCACGTGTGTGTATGTGTGTGTGTGTGAATATGATCTACAGATGCCAGCAAAGCGCAATGTAAAACTGGTCATATGCGAAGAAGCTGACAACAAATTTGATCTTTAAACGAGTCAATGCATATATAATTAATTATATATAGGCCTATATATATATATATATATATATATATATATATATATATATATATATATATGTTATCTGCACTAGACCAGTGTATGCCTAATTCGCAATTCGCCACACCATGAAATCAACGAGAAGGAATTTTCTAAATGTGTCCAATGTAGGCCTATTCAGGACAACGCTATAGCCTATGCAGTATTTCATGCGTTGTTATCTTCAAGAGAAACTGTTTAATGCTTTAGTGAGTGTATCACGCCCAAATAAACAATATCTTAACAATAGCGGTAACATTTGAACGGGTGCATGTTGTCGTTAGATCGAGTCCATCATTAGGCCTACAAGTCAGCAAGCCTAGGCTGAGTAGGAGTCAATTATACGAATTTTGGTAAGTGGCCAAGAGAATAACTTCTCCCGGTTAGTCTTAGTGTTGGTCAGTAACGCGTTACAAAATAAACTCACTACTGTAGATCGTTACATTTTGTGTAACTAACGCGGTAACAAGTTACTCAGTCTGCTAAAGTAGCGCTTTCCTGTGACTATCCGCGTTAGGAATGGCGCTACTTTTCTAGACATGACAACTTAGACATTTTGGGTAACTGTAGATAACAGGTAGGTCTATCTACTTTTTGTTTGTGGGTTATTAATTAACTAGTTAAATTACTATTTAACGATTGAAAACAGGGCGTTAGAACTTAAAAGCAGGAACATTCTAGTAAATCATGTTTAAAAGCGCTTTTGTAAAAGTCAGTCGTACTACGGGGACGACGAGGTTACAGAAATTACTATTGCGGCGATGAGAAGGGGTGAGGACAAATGCGGCTGGGATGGGGTGGGGACGAGTAGTAGCAATGCGCGGATGGGGTGGGGACGGGAAGAAATGTTTGGATGCGGGGTGGGGATGGAGATAAAAATTTGTCGCAGTGTCGATATTTGGTACGCATTATTTGTGCACATGATTTTAATTAGACTGGCTGCCAAACTGAAGTCCTGTGGAATACGATGGAATATTCTAAGCTGGATTAAAAATTGATTGAAGGGGAAAGATGGAAGGTTGGCATAAAGTAGTGGATAGGCCTATTCGAAATGGACAAGAGTTATTATAGTGGAGTGCCTCAGGGCTGACTGCTTGGGCCGTTACTTTGTCTAATATAGCCTACGCAAACGATATCGAATAAAGATTACTATCCAAAATTTCAAAATTTGCCGATGTACAAGTAGGCTATCTGCAGAAATATCGACTCTGATGATGATGCTAAAATTGCACAGGAAATTGTTTCAGTGGTCTGTGGACTGGCAGATGACTTTTAATATCGACAAATGTTCTGTAATGCATGTTGAGAATTCTAGTAATGGTAATGAATATGCTTTAGGGGAAGGTTCTAATCATCACAGAGGAAGAAAGAGACTTGGGGTAATCATCCATAGAAATATGAATCAATCTCGACAATGTGTGGAGGCCGCAAAAAAGGGAAACGGAATGTTGAGACTTAGGAATGACGAAGAGGCAACAGTGAGTCGAGACAAAAAGATAATCAGGAAACTATAGCCTACAAGTCACTAGTAAGGCCCCATCTAGAATACTGTGTTCAGACATGGAATCCATTCTTGCAAAAACGATATAGAGCTTTTTAAAAAGTGCAAAGACGAGCAACAAAGATGGTCAATGGATGCCATAATTTAAACTACGAAAAAGACTTCAATATTGTGGATTGACAACATTAGAAGGGGCATGAGAAAGAGGGTATTTGGTAGTAACTTACAAAATAATGACTATTATTATTATTATTATGCAAGACAAGTTTTTAAGCGCAGTAAACATGTCATCAAGGCAAAGTCAAGAGCGCTTTACAAAAACGAGCTGTTAATCAGGTGCGTCTTCAACTGCTTCCGGAACCGCTCAGGCAGTGACTCAGTTGTCACTGTCTTCGGGAGCAAGTTCCACGAAGCAGGGTTGCCACGCCGGAAGGATCTGTCTCCGAGACCCGCTGTCCGAAGGGGAGGAGGGACAACCAGTTGAGCATTGTGTCCGGATCGAAGTATGGAACGACGTTCGATCGCTGTAGTTCTCACGATCAGCTCGGAGAGATATGTCGGGCAATGAGGGTCGTTTAGGGCGCGGTACGTCAGCCAATGTCGCTTGAACGCTACCCGCTCGCGGATCCTTAACCAATGCAATCGGTCCTTCAGGAGTGGTGTGATATGTGCTCCCCATCTGGAGCGATAGATGAGGCGGGCCGAGACGTTCAGCACCGCCTGAAGTCGATTGAGTTGACTGTGTGGGACGCCGTATAGCACACTATTACAGTAGTCGACTCGAGCGACCACTAGTGCCCGGACGAGGTCGCTCGCAGCCGAGGTAGGCAGATAGCTACGAACTTGTCTGATCCGACGCAAGTAGTAATAGCTCGATCGGATGATGTGGGGAAATGATGACTGGGAAATTAGATGTGCCATACGATCGATTCTTTACAGTGGCACACTATAGCAGCAACAGAGGTCACAAGTGCATCTTGCTTAAGCAGCGGATGGGGCAAGAAATAATTTTTTTAGTACAAGGGTTGTGGATAAATGGAACAGTTAGAACGAAGTGGCAGCGACAGTAGAAACAGTAAACGGATTCAAAGGTTAACTGGGAAAGCTAGGTTACTGAATGTCGAGAGTTACTACAGTGGTTTTCACACAGGCTTACTTAGCCTCTTAAACCACTTTACATCACATTATTATTATTATTATTATTATTATTATTATTATTAGTTAGTTAGTTAGTTAATTAGTTAATTAGTTAGTTAGTTAGCTAGTTAGTTAGTTAGTTAGTTGCAACAGGTAGCTGTCTTTTGTCGAAACGTATTTAGGACGCTGGACTTTGAACTCTCGTTGTCTATCTTTCTGTATCTACAGTGTAGATGTATGTATCTGTTAATAGCTGCTATATTCTGAAGTAGTTCTTGTTAAGTTGATGACACCAACTGCTGAGTACTTTGGATTGCATGATTTATACGTGAAAACCTTTGGAACTGAACGTTGATTGGACGAGACTATTGACTTGTATCTAGATAAAAAAGAACTCATTTTGTATAGTTCTAGAACGTCATCACGTGGTGGTCTAACTATGTCATATCCTATATATTACAGTGCATGCATATCTCTACAGTGTAGAGAGCTTTTTCGAAATGCATGCCGGTTATTGAAATATGTCTTTTCCATCACGTCATACAATTTATCCATCTGCTTAGTCTATTCTACTACCTAAACAGTGGTTTTCACACAAGCTAACAGCCTCACAAACCACTTTAAACCACATTATTATTATTATTATTATTATTATTATTATTATTATTATTATTATTATTATTATTATTATTATTATTATTATTATTGAATGTATCGAAAATGAGATTCTAAGAGAAAAAAACATTACAAAAATTATAACGTCGGCTCTCCTAATGGCTCTCAAGGCCAAGGTGCCTTCTAAGTAGGGTTGCCAACCGCCCTTTATTTCAAAGGAAATTCCTTTAATGCAGCTCTGAGTCCTTGTCCTTTATCGCTTTTATAAAGGACCATAGTTTGTCCTTTATTTCAAAAATCAAGTCATGAAACCACACATTTCAATTGCAATTTCCTTTTTTTGGCTTGCCACCCAATTTCAGAATGGAGATGACCGTTTTTGCTTGACATCGTCTTTCAGAAGGGAGATGACCTTTTTTGCTTTTCACCGCACTTCAGAAGGAAGTTAACCCTTTTTCCCCGCACCGGGTGACACCAAGGTTTTTCTGCACCGGGTGACTTTATTACAATTTGTCAAAGTTGGCAACCCTATCTCTAAGGAATGACTGCGTGAGCAAAAATAGATCCTCGTGAGCATAAATAACTTGTGGCCCAAGGCCTGTGAGCACTGAGCAGTGAACAAGGCTATTTCGGACCATGTCAAATACAAATTACAACTTTACAAGTACCAAATTTTAGCGCCTACAGAGTAGTACAGACAAACTTACAAACGGCAGAGATTGTTACACGTAACATTAACATTATTAAAAATCATAATTTGCGTGCGCAAAGTTTGGTATTTCCCGTGCGCAACCGAATATCTTTGTGCGCAAAATATGAAAATTTAGAGATTCTTTGTGCGCTGACAGCGCACAGCGCAGCTTAGAGGGAACATTGCTAGGAGTTAAGGCTAATTTATAACATTACATTTTTACTTGTTTTTAGTACAAGGGCACGACAAGATAGGTGTTTTTATTTACAAGCCTGAGTTCGTTTCGCTCAATACATTAACGCAGTGTCTCGCAAACTGTGTGCCGCGGCACACTAGTGTGCCGCTAGAGATTCCAGCTGTGCCGTGAAAGAATTTCAGAATTTTACTATTATTTTAATTTTTTTGTTCCCTTCCTAAAAATTTTGCCGGATGAGCAAGTGTAAAAATGGCGTCATATATAGAACCTCACACCAGCCTGCGGCACAGCCTACAATACAATATATCGGACATCCAATTTTTTATATAACGTTGCGCGCGCAACGATACAACTGCCAGAAATTAACGTCTTTCGTTGACGTCACCGTCCTTGCGACCTTTACAATGTAAAAACAACAGCGTCTGAGCGCGCAAGGATACATTTGACCCAATTACCGTTTTGAAATTATTACATTGCATGTGTTGAGATGTTGCAATAGTAGGGTAACTATAAGTATAGTAACAGTTGAATTTGATGCTTTTACCGAGATTTAGCCCTATGAAATTTGAAATGGATAAATTTTTGGCAAGATCTGAGAAAATGCAAGGTGAAAACGACACTAAGGAAAACAACGGCGAGAATCTACAGTCTATGAACGTTACTTTCGCGTTTGTTACATCTACATATCATTATATGTGACTGCAGACCCGGCAGTTCCTTAATAAAGAACACTCAATTTAATAAATTGTTGGTTGGTTTTGTAATTTTATGAAGAATGTGCCGTGAAAAAAATTTGTTCTGTTTAGTGTGCCGCGAGGTAAAAAGTTTGCGAGACACTGCATTAACGTGATGCCTAGACGACTGAAGAGAATCTGGAGTCTGGACGCAGTCTCCATTTCCACCACTTACTGTACATCCGCATGTCTCAATGTCTCCCAGACTGTTCTGGTATATGCAGAACCCGAACTTTGATACGTTTTCTTTTCAATAACAGACACACGTGCTGTTATTCTGTAGTCTTTGAATTTGCACGATGAAAACTTCACTACCAAAGTCCAGGAACAGTTGTCGTTTACAGTCCTATACATGTAAAGGCTTTCGTAAGGTTTGACACTTCGGAGTCAACGTTCCCTATAAGCTGCGCGCTTGCGCGCGCGCGCAGCTGCTCCAACAGCCCCGCGCAGCTACACTTTCTTCTTAGCCCAGTAGATAGAGAATAACTAAAAAAAACAGCCAAGCATAACGCAGTTTGATGCTCTGAGGCATAATCAGTTAAAAGTTCAAACTTCTGTAAATCGTGATAAAAATGGAGTTTGAATAGATCTTCAGTTGAGAAAGCGAGAAAGGTCGAGAGAGGTTAAGGTCAAAACGTTCTTTTGTACCGCTACAAAAGGTTTTGGAACGCTGCTCTAAAAGGTTTTGATGCACTGCTACAAAACGCATTGGTGCACTCACTGCACTGCTACAAAAGGACATAGCCTACTGTGGTTCTGGAACGAGTTTACAAATGTTGGAAGGTAACACAAACAGAAGACAACACGCTAGTGACGCTACCTAGGCACCATGCATATAAGACAACTTTCACGGTGCTGCCGTGTTAGCATCTATTAAAACTATTAAAATTATTTTGCTGATGTAATCGTCATATTTAAATTTTACTGGCAATAATAAGAATATTTCAATCAATGGATTATTATTATTATTATTATTATTATGGATGATTATATTACTTCAATCAATGGATGATATATATATATATATACTAGAAAGATGCTCGCTTCGCTCGCAGTGCAGGATAATACTAATCCAATACCTATACCTAATACCCAATCATTGAATTTATGCTGAACAACATTTCAATGATGTACTGTACATACGCCACCTAGCCAAGCTCTGCGCCACGTAATAATTAGGGCTATGTACGTTAAAATCACGCAACTGTGACCATTTGTGACGCTGTACACGTATTTTTTGTGTACGTTAAAATGTACGTTAAAATTGCGCAACTTCCTCAAGCTACGAACAATTGTTACCAATAGCAACGTCGTCGCACGCCCACCCCTCTGACGCTGCTTCCTCAAGCTACGAACAATTGTTACCAATAGCAACGTCATCGCACGCCCACCCCTCTGACGCTGCAATGACTAGACTAAACCGTGCTAAACGTACGCTTCGTCAAACGCTTCTTTGTCAACCAATGAGAACGCTTGAAGGTAACAGAAATACAGAATAAGGATCTTAATATTATAGCTATATATATATATAAAGTCTAGGCTATGCGAAATTGTTTGCATTTCTACGTTTGATACGTTTCTAGAATTGACAGCCATAAAGAAAACGACTTCAGTCGTTGGCACAAACATTGAGGCCTACAAAAAAGGCATTACCAATATCAATCAATCAATCAATCAATCAATCAAATAAATTTATTTTTCACAACATATTGTTAGATAAACATACATAAGCAGAGAAGAAAAAACTTAACTATACTAAGCAAACTTTTCTAAGCACTTAACCATACTAAGTGTGATGTGTAAGGATTAGGGATGTGCGGGTATACCCGTACCCGCGGGTATACCCTACCCGTACCCGTACCCGCGGGTACGGGTAGGGTAGGGTACACATTTTACGGGTACGGGTCGGGTACGGGTACAGCGCTACGGGTACGGGTATAGCGGCTACGGGTACGGGTATACCCGTTTTACCCGAAAAGTTATATTTTCATTTCTCACTACTATAGCAAATTAGCAATGCAATAATAGAAAAATAATATTGAGTAAAGTGTATTAGTATAACTTGTACATCGCGTTCAGTTTGTCAGACAGCATGCATTTTACTTACTGAAAACACAAAGGAAATACAGATGACGTAATCTGACATCTTCAGTAATAAATCTATAATGGCGTCCTCTGACTCCTCCAAGGACTCTTTGACCGAGAAAGTTCTTCTGGTAAAGTTTTGTGGTTTAACTTGAACTCTAATGCCTGCTCATAGATAAATGATATCTACTAAATATTTTAAACAAGCCCATTCGTGTCGGCTTAGGCTAGTTGACTGATTATCCTGATTCCTAAGCACTAGATCTGTCCTAATCTAAACATGCGTGCTATTTACAATCAATAGTTATCCCAATTTCGTAGCCCCTATTTCACTGTTGCCTCTCTATAGTCTCTAGGAACGGATACGGGTTCACGGGTCCATGTACAGGTCCTTGTAGTACTTGTACCCGTAAACGCACCCGCGGGTACGGGTCCAAAATTCCAAATCCAAAAAACTCCAAATTCCAACCAAAGTCGGTTACGGGTACGGGTACGGGTACGGGTACACAGCTTACGGGTACGGGTCGGGTACGGGTACAGCGCTACGGGTACGGGTAGGGTAGGGTAAAAAAGTTTTTCCACGGGTACGGGTAGGGTAAGCATTTTGCTGTACCCGCACATCTCTAGTAAGGATATTTATTGTTGTGAAAAAAGGTCGGCCTAAGGGGTATGAAATCCCGAAAAATTGACCAACCACATAATTTATAATCAAAATAGCACATAAAAGATGGAGACATTGAGTTATATGGGAGACTAAGAAGTAGTTGAGTTGGTTATGAAAATAACTGATTTAAATAGGCCTACAAGTATATAAGCTTAGGCTATAGGTATTATCAGTATAAATAACTACTTATGGGTAGATTAGGTTTGCCAAAGTAAGAGAAAATTTTTAAAGCTTTTTTTGAATAAAGTTATGTGATTTGAATTTTTTAAGTCTAATGGGAGACTATTCCAAATTCTGGGTACCGAAAATTTAATGGAAAATAATCTGATATTGGTTGATGCATAATTAAGGTAAATGTTATTTATACTTCTAAGATTAAGATTACATTTGTTATTAAGAGTTTCAAAGAAATTGATAAGATTTGATATCAAATGCGAATTAAGACTTTTGAACTGCGATACTCTTGCCACTTGACGACGACCTGCGGCACGCATTAGGCCAGCAATACGCAAACTCTGGCCAGAGGGCCAAATTTGCCCCGCGACGCTGTTGTAGTCTTATAGTTTATTTAACTATGCATTTGCAGTTTTTGCACGGGTACAAAATTTCATGCAATCAATATAATACAGAATAATTATTGGAAAATGTGTCCGCATGAGCTACATGCAAATTTTATAGTTGATTATACAGTATATATATATACTCCATAAGCCCTAAATGCCTATACATACGACTATAATTAATAGATGACACCCTAATTTTCACTAATTGCGGCATTTTAAACTTCGGACCGTGAAAAAATTGCACAACATGTTGACTCTTCATGAAAAAAGTTTGCGGACCGCTGCGTCAGCCTCCCGAATCCCGATAGACCAGTTCACGCGGTGATACTGTCCAGCCAGCACATTCTTGTTTGTTCACGTGTCTTGACTCTTGACTACTAGAAGAGGTTCTGTCAGCACATTGCTTTCAATGGTGCCATCGCATGCCCAAAGAATCTAACTTTTATTGACTTTATATGATTTAGCAGTTACAGTATGCCATGTCTGCATGCTTTTTCTGTCTGTCTGTCTGTCTGTCTGCCTGTCTGTCTGTCTGTCTGTCTGCTATGTCCGTGTTGTGCGCCCATGACATTCTTTAGGGTTGTAAGCAGCCTAACGCCGCGCTTTGCAGACGCTAAGCTACAAAAGGCTTAAGCCTGCTAGTCTGTCTTTTAAAGACAGGTCGGTCAACATTCACTTGACTCAGTACGTAGCGGTGGTGTAATTCAGTTCCTTACCACTGTATATTCTTTACAGGTGAGCGAATTGGAAAAATTTGAATAATATCATAGCATTTCTGCTATTTAAGCTAGAAGGTACCAACTCAGCTAGGTCTATGTAGCCTATACCGTTAGCATATAGGCGGATTTAGAGTTTAAGATTTGGGTAGGCTAACATGGGGGTTCGCTCCCCAGAAGCTGATACAATTTTTATGATTAGATATCCCATTTTTCACTTGGAGTTCACCATGAGTTGACGCTAAGCTACAAAAGGCTTAAGCCTGCTAGTCTGTCTTTTAAAGACAGGTCGGTCAACATTCGCTTGACTCATTTCAACAAGTTACCACCTATAGCTAAGTAAGTAAGTAAGTAAGTAAGTAAGTAAAATCTCGTAGATTTCTATAGCGCTTTGGAAGCACAACAATAGCTGCTTATTCTTAGGCGCTCAGCCGTTCTTAAAATAGCTATGGGAAAGCTATATGATCAGCCAGGCAATAGTCAACATCCGAAGGGCAGTGAGGCTAGGTTGTTACAACTAAGGAGGAAATGATTTAAGAAAAGGAAGGATTTAAACTTAGACCTGAAGACTTGAGGAGATAATGCAGCAATTATAGGAAAAGAGGATTCGGATATTTTTTTGTTTGAAAGTGTCCAAGTCTGCGGAGGGAAGCAGGGATTGAGTTCCAAAGTTCAGGTGCAGCGTATGAGAAGGCACGGTTGCAAATTTTTAGGGATGACTGATTCAGCGGGCGTGACAGAGTTAGTAGTTAGTTAGTAGTTCTTTTACAATGAACAAGGGTAATTATATTATTTTACAAAGCAGCATAGTTTCGACAACTGTCGATAGTAGTACAACTATCTTATTGGTGTTGATGTAAAAACAATTCTTTGTCCACTTTATAAGCCAGATGCTTTCATTTTCAAAGCTCACGACCGAATGTTGTCATTTTAATGATATTGGTCTCGAAACTATACAATCGAAGCAGCTCATATTCTGCCGGCCTGTAGCCCCATTTCAATATTCAAACTTTCGATGATCAATGCACCAACATCGTTAATCATGGCATCTATAAACAATATACACATACTGTACGCTTTGACAATCATTATTCATTATTAAACCTAATTGTGTCGTGGCGAATGGTTTTTATATTTAAAGAGCAATCAAAATGAAGATAGCGGTCATTGGATCCGGAGCGAGTGGACTTCCAGCGATAAAAAGTTGTCTCGAAGAGGGACTGCAACCTGTTTGCTTCGAAAGAACTGACGACATAGGAGGTCTTTGGAACTGGAGAGAGAAACCCACAGATGGACGTTCGACTGTCATGAAATCCACGATAATTAACACAAGTAAGGAGACAAGTTTCTACAGCGACTTCATCGTTCCTCCGGAATTTCCAAACTACATGCACAACTCAAAAGTGCTCGAATACTTTCGCCTTTACGCCGACAAGTTTGGTCTAACAAAGTACATAAAATTCCGTACGGAAGTCTTGAGAGTCAGCCAGGCAGAGAACTTCAAACAGACAGGTCGGTGGATACTGGAATTGAAAGATCTGGAATCAGGATCGACAAGAGTGGAAGAATTTGACGGAGTCATTGTTTGTAGTGGTCATCACGCTGAAAAGAAGATGCCGCATTTCGAAGGTCAGGAGGAATTCGAAGGAAAAATAGTGCACACACATGACTACACAGATTTCAAGGGCTACGAAGACAAACGCGTGATCATCGTTGGAATCGGAAACTCTGGCTCAGATGTCACGATCGAACTGAGCAAAATAAGTAAACAGGTATAGATTGGCTGTTTTAATTCTACGCGATAGAAATTACACTGGTCAACAAGGTTTTTGTTTCCTGTGCAATTTCTCGTGTTCCAGGTAGATTTTGTCATGCTGATTACAGGAATAATTTTGAAATTTTTCTATCACGTAAGTTTTTTGAGAAAAAGCTGATTTTAAATTTTAAAATTATAAGAATTTTCAAATCGTGGTTTTCGAGAGTTATCTGAGTTATGGGTATTCAGGTTAGGCAAGAATCTTATGTGACCGCCATAACAGATGTAATATGCACTGCTGGCTCACTTAACTACATGGATTTTGAAAATTAGTATAATTAGGCATGTCCAGACATGCCCAGACGCGCCCAAACCTGTCTTCAAGACTACATGCCTAGCATGTATTGTTGCTATGGTTACGCAGTCCTATATAAATACCAAGCAGCACTACGAAGCAGCTGCAGTCTTTCTATTTGATGAGATATAACTGTTTAGTTAAAGGCTGTGAATTGAATATATTAACTAATTTAATTAAAGTTTCTGAAATGTCGCGTCGATGTCGCAATAGCAGTGACACGTTCTGCTACATCTGTGGAGAGTTTACGTTGAAATCACAGAAGCGGAGTATGACAGCAATCATAAAGAAAGGATATGAGTTATACTTTGGATGCAAAATTGGCGACCAGGACAAAGTATGGGCACCTCATATATGTTGTTCATCTTGTGCTACCAGTCTGCGAGCTTGGCTTGCAGGTAAGCGTCCATCCATGCCATTCGCCATACCAATGATATGGAGGAGCAGAATAATCATGTAACGGATTGCTATTTCTGCATGACGAATGTTACAGGATTTTCTTCAAAGAATAGGAAGTCTATTGAGTATCCTAACCTTGCCTCGGCAATGAGACCAGTTCCACACGACGAGAGTCTTCCTGTTCCAAACCCCCTCCCGAGTTTTGGACACTGGAGGACGAGGACGAGCATGCAGAGACAGATGAAATGCTGCAGATAGTTGATGATTCAGCTACGGAAGACCCAGAGTTTGAGCCATCGACATCCAGCAATCATCATTTGATTTCTCAGGCAGAGCTCAATGATCTGGTCAGAGACTTAGATTTGTCAAAAAATCAAGCAGAATTGCTTGGATCTAGGTTGCAAGGATGGAATCTGCTCTCTCCAGGTACAAAAATTTCAGTATTTCGTAAACGGCATGAAGACTTGACTCGATTCTTCAAAAATCGACAGTCTTACTTTTTTGCATTGACATTGATGGATTGCTTTCTGCTTTCGGCTGTAAGCACAATCCATCCGAATGGCGACGTTTTGTTGACTCTTCGCTGTTAAGTTTAGAGGCTGTTTTGCTGCACAATGGCAATTCATACCCTTCAGTACCCATTGGACATGCTGCTTACATGAAGGAAACATATGAGAACATGCAGCTGCTATTGAAACACATAGAATACTCGAGATACAACTGGAATATATGTGGAGATCTGAAAGTTGTTGCAATTCTACTCGGTCTGCAGCTAGGCTACACCAAGTACTGCTGCTTTCTTTGCGAGTGGGACAGCCGAGCTAGAGATTCACATTATGTGAGAAAGGTCTGGCCACCTCGCAGGGACTTGGTTCCAGGACAGAAGAACGTTAAACATGATCCTCTCGTTGATCCGAAGAACATTTATCTCCCACCTTTGCACATCAAACTTGGGTTAATGAAAAACTTTGTCAAAGCAATGAACAAAGAAAGTGAAGCCTTTACATACTTACGACAGAGGTTTCCATGCACCAGTGATGCTAAAATAAAAGAAGGCGTTTTTGTTGGCCCACAGATTCGAGAGATGCTCAAGGACAGTCACTTTGAGGGCCTTCTGCAGGGTGCCGAGCATGTTGCCTAGACAGCCTTCAGGGATGTGGTTGCTAACTTTCTGGGCAACTACAAGGCGCCAAACTATGTTGAACAAGTTGGAAATCTGCTACAAGCTTACAAGGCAATGAAATGCAACATGTCACTGAAGATACGCTTCCTTCATTCTCACTTGGACTTCTTCCCGGACAATCTCGGCGCCGTCAGTGATGAACATGGTGAAAGATTTCACAAAGACATTGCCAGCATCGAGAAACGCTACCAGGGAAAGTGGAGCCCGTCTATGCTCGGAGACTACTGTTGGTCACTGATACGTGAAGCACAGGACAGTGACTACAAACGAAAATCTACAGCAAAACATTTCTAATTTTCTCATGTCTTGTCATTATTGCCTAGATCCTTCTGTAGGATTATGTTGCAGAAGACGTTACAATACTAAATGCTAAATTGTCGATTTCTTAAAAACCTTACGTGATACAGAAATTCTAATTACATATTTGTGTTCAGCAAGTCAACATCTATTAGTTTCACCAAAATTTGTAGAGGAAACAAAAACTTGCATAAAATTTGTTGACCAGTGTTATTAATTGGATATTTCATATTGTAACATTGAAAATATAGATAAAAACGTGACTTTTCATTTTCAGTCGCATGCTATTAGGCTATATCTCGCTACATTTTTCAGCGCTAGCTTTAATAACCCTTTCCCGTGTTAAACGTAATATTACGATGTGGAGGAATTTTTCGAAAAAATCAAGAATGTAATATTACTTTTTGTAGGACTTTCGAGTTTCGACAGTGACATCAAGTCACTACAGAAAATAAATAAGTGCAAAATTTATCTGTTATTCAACCGTGTGTTTTTTCATGTTTAAATAACTCCACATTGTGAGAAAAAATTTATTTCCAGGAGAAAAGGGTTTAAACACGCGCAGAAGCAAATCATTTTATTATTTCGGTAAAATGTAAGGCTGATCTCTAAAATCATGTCTCGTATTGTAGCGAAATTGATAAATTGATAGTTGATAAAATAAATAAATAAATAATATATTAGGTCTTTTAGTTTAATAACTGCCTGAGAAATATGTAAAAGTCTAGAGAGTTTAGGTATAAGATATTCAGTAGGTGGCATCAGGCGTCATTGAGTTATAAGCCTGTAGATACACCTGTAGTTGAGGTTTAGTACACCTTCATTAAGGTAGTGTGGAAACCCTATACATAGAAGCCCATGAGAAGGCAGAGGGATGGGTGAACTGAGCTTTGACTTGGATCACCTAGTAGATGCATGTACCCTCTTTACTGAGTGTGTACCGTACATCATCATATAGAGATGTACCAATCACCGCACTAGCGGTTCCCAAGGAGCGGACTGCTCCAACGATAAAACCGCAACGCGTGGTAATGAGACAGACCTGGTAGAGTGTCTGGTATCAGTTAAAGTACACGGTACACGGGCACACGAGTGCTAGCTGAGATACACAGTAAACGGGTTCACAGTACGCGAGCACACAAAAGATGCAGCAGCTAGGACGCACGAGGATCAGTAAGGCACAAAACTCAATAGCAAGAGGTACACCCGCAGAGTACCTCACAGAACAAAGGATTAATATAGAGAGACCATTCTAGCAGAGATTAATGGCTAAAAGAGTACAAGAGCCTAGAGAGCAGAGCTAGGCAGAGAGAGTCAGAACATCCACCTTGTCAAGTCAGAGAATAAGCCATATACCCAAATAGCTAGGTCGAACGATCACGTGTCATACAGTGAGATTAACGCCCTTGCAGCCAGCTGGGTCACAGCCATTCTAAGAGATACAGCGTCAAAGTCGTAGGTCCGGTTGGCCACAACATCAAATTTTAATCTACTGTAAACTTATGCCCGTTTCATTTTCATTTGTAATTCAGACATATTTGAGCACAAGAAGAGGTACCTGGATCGTTAACAGGGTTTCAGACAGTGGACTGCCATTCGATATTATTTTGACACATCGCCTGCAACATATCATCTTATCCTCTTTACCAGATTGGCTGTCAAATTATTTAGTCGAGAGCTGGGCTGACAAGCGCTTCAACCATGCTCTTTTCGGTCTCAAACCGGCGCATCGTTTTAACTCACAGCACCCTACAGCAAGCGACGATTTAGCCAATCGTCTGATTGCCGGAAATGTGATCGTAAAGCCAGATGTGCGTCGATTACACAAGAGATCGGTGGAATTTGTGGATGGAACCGTCGTTGAAGATATCGATGCCATCATCTGTGCCACCGGATATCTGTTCGGATTTCCATTTGTCGATCATAAGGCGTTCGAGGTGAAGAACAACGTCGTCAACTTATACAAGTATGTCTTCCCTCCGGACATCAGTCCTTCGACGATCGCTGTGATTGGATGCTTTCAGCCTGTCGGTGGACTCATGCCGATATCGGAACTGCAGTGTCGTTGGGTTGCTCAAGTTCTAAAGGTAGGTATCTGTAACATGATGTTTCTTACCAATACTGTTCTGTGTTCGTATTGTTGTACTTGTTCCTTATGTGACGAATTTGGGAAATTATTTGGGATACTGCATAATTCTAATTGCTAATAATTGCGTCTTGCTGGAGGTGATTACGTCTTCTCTCGTAGCAGCTTTGCCAGGAATTGGGCTTTTCAGCAGTCTAATCAACTTTTGTAGTTCATAATCAATCGCTATCGCCATGATAGGATGGCGCGAGCCAAGTAGAAAACTACGGTGTGGCCTATTAAATAATTGCAATGCCATCTATGATGAATTTATGACAGGAGGAGGAGAAGAAGGTGGAGGATGTGGTGGAGGATGAGGTGGAGGGACAGAGAGAGGTAGGAGAAATCAGAATCTTTGAAAAGACATCGAAGGATTTGCGATTTGCTGACGAGGCCACCTCAAGTCTTCCACGTAAAGATGGCTACAACTTGTAGTCATCTTTGTCACATTGTAGCCTACAAGGGATGTTGAACACATCAAATTAAGAAAGCAAAATATTAGGTCTGGAAATCAACATCGTGAAGATAAAGGTCATGATGACAGGCAGAGTGGAGGAGCCGGTGGTAGTCACCTCAGACGGCACACGGCCGGAAACCGTCGAATAGTTTGTAAATCTTGGAAGAATGGGCGCGAGCGGATGGGAATTGTAGTCAGGAGATCAGGAGGAGTATTGGCTGGCCAGCTCATCACTGGTCCGTCTTCGGAAATTATGGAACTCAGAAAAGCTCTAGCTCAAAATTAAACTCCAATTTGTGCGTGTCTGTGACTTGTCGGTGATCCTTTGCGGAGGGGAGACCTGTACAGTGTACACTGAAGAAAGATGACTGCATAGGTGACTCCTGGCTTTCGAAATGCAATGTTACCGACGCTTTCTAATGACGTGGTGTGGACGGAAAATCACCAATGAAGAAATAAAGAGCAGAATCGGGATCACCAGCGATGCGATATCAAACATCAGATGTTTGATCACATCAGTCGCTGATGTTCTGGATATTGAAATCGAGGAAACAATGGAAGAAACACTCCTTCAGGGAAGACCCAGAAGTTGATGGTTCGACATCAAGTAGTGAACGGAACTAAATCCTGGGAAGGCGAGTTCGTGAAAACTGTAAAAGGATCGTTCGACAAGTTGATGGTCTCGGCAGTTCCTGAGGAGACTTTGAGCTAATGATGAAAATGATGATGACTAATTTTATCAAGTTTTATTTTGACGCTAGATGGTCTATGTTTAGTCAGTTTTCAAGGTCCTGCAGGCAAATAGCCTTAACAATTTTTCTACAGCAGGTCTTAAAACGAACTTGCTGTGAGTTTTAGTGATGTCTCTAGCAAAGATTAGTGGATTCGTTAAAAATTTTGTGCATTTAATTTGACGTTAGTTCCTAAAAGGAATTACTAATGTTGAATCGACCGATGACGGACCATTCTAGAACGGCTAAATCCACAATTAGTTTGAAGAGCCTGAACTTGATTAGTAAAGACTACAGTGCAGAACTATTAATATCGATAATTAATGGGCTCATTATATTAATTTATCATACTTTACAATTGGGTTGCGAATTTGGATGATCAAAGTGACGCAAAATTCAACCAAAGCTGTCTTTAATTTGATTAAGATGTTCTATGAAATTAGGGAGTTACTCGTCTGCCATCGTCTGAGGACATGTGGAAAGATATCGCAGGCAAGAGAGATGCAATGGCGAAGCGTTACATTGATTCGACTCGTCACACAATTCAAGTTGATTTTATACCATTTTTGGACGAATTGGCGGAACTCGCTGGATGCAAGCCAAACATATGTATGTATTGTAAGACGAAAAATGTATAGGCCCTACATATACAATTATATATACGTGTACAATTGTACATATTTACGGTTCTATTGCATTTTCTATATAAAAATATTTGAGCAATTGCACTAGGGCGTCCTTTCATCATCATAGTTGCTTTCTTCTGTCAGCTCATTAACGGCAATTGCTAGACATTAAACCTCTCCATTTACTTTCCGTTGTTAGTCGTTTTACATCAATTACTAATACGTGGTATCTTTCAAAGTCTTCTTTTTGTTATCCGTCCACTTCTTCCTGGGCCTTTCTAATCCTCTCTTGCCTTCCCTGCACGTGTAGAGTGCTTTATCTGGGAGTCACTTGTCTTTCATTCTATTTACTAATAATAATTTGGAGAAACTGTCAGATAATAAATCTAAAATCCACAGAGAAGGACCTTAGAAGAAAGTAGGCTGTGTGAGATTATAATTACTTGCCTGAGTTTCCTCGGTGGTGCTGTCGGTTAAAACGTCAGCTCTGAAACCGAGAGCTGTTCAAACGCCGGGCGGTGAGATATTTTATTTGCTACTCATCACTTAAATATGACTGTTGTGCAACATTCTGAAGGTCTTCTAATAATTACTAAATCTACAACTTGAGCTTTCAAATGCAATTGGGTGTTCTAAACTTATTGCAGTTCGTCTCTTCCTGACTGATCCGAAGTTGGCGATTACGATGTTGTTCGGTCCTCGATGTCCCTATGAGTATCGTCTCGTGGGCCCCAACACTTGGCCTGGTGCCAGGGACGCCATTCTCACTGTCATGGATCGCGTCAAGTATCCACTGAAGACAAGAAAAATACCCGAAGATAACGGCACAGGCATCACCTTTATGCGAATCCTTGTCGCCGGAATGATCATTGCCCTGCTGGCAATGTTTTTTCGATAAATAGATTTTCTAAACACCGATAGTTACACTTTTCAGCTTTCTAAATATGAATTCTACAACTATTTTACCAGTAGATCAATAACTATTAGCGCTTCGTAGTAATGAATAATAATTCTGGACTTCTGTAGTATTATTTCTTTAATAATTTCAATTTTAATCATTTCAATTTTAATACACAGAGGTATCATTCGATGGTATCACGAACCCATCTAGAAAGCATCAGTCCGTGTTAGTTATTAGAAATCATTTATGCGATTATTAAAGACTATGCATGTATACATTGCCCAGTTGATTGATATCGTTAACAATATCCAACACTTTATCCTTCTTCACCGTTTTATGCATCGGTTTGGAATCTCTGGCACTGCCTTACATTGACTAGCTTCTTATTTAGCACTCGTAGGGTGTATGAGGGCTAAAATTTCCGCCCCATTCCATTAAAAGTTGCGTATCTTTTGTACTGTTGCACTTTAAACAAAATGTCATTATGACTTTTCCTATGTATGTTTTCACTACACAGCGGTCATATTTTACACATTTTATGTGCTGCCCTTAGCGGTGTCGGTCGACGTTGTCTGATGTTTTACATGAGTGATGTGTCTATCAAAATGCATATACAGTACACCGTATATACATTGCATACATTGTATATACATTGTATACACTTTATCAATGTTTTGTTGTTAACGCGACTCGCCCATACATATCTTTTCAAACTGAGCAGGCTTTATATGCTTTGGGTTATAATTTTGCTTGCTTTTTAACACAACGCATATAATACATGTCGTATGACAAAATTACTGGTTGCTGTATAGATTTCCTAGGCATTTTCTACTATTCATGATGTATCTGTGAGGTTGAATAACCTCCCTCCTTACAACAAAGGCGTCGAAAAAATTCCGTACCCTACGAGGGTCAAGTCTAGCGCGCCCAATCCACGGTCATAAATGAAAGACTTTCCGCATGTCTTGTGGCCACTGGCGTAAACTTGAATGAAAATGTGGAGGATCAGTCCATATATCTTCCAAATCATGGTAGCCCTTTAAAAAGTTGGGGTGTCGAGTTTAAAAGACTAATAGGCTCGGTGTCGCCTATGCTTTTGGCCTCATTTTAATAATCTGTTGTTGGATTTTTACTATCCTCTCTTTAAACGACCATTTTTGGATAACTTCTATAGTCCAACATCACGTGGGTTGTCATCTTGATGCTGATGACATCCAAATTCTCATATCTTGTGATGACTCCTCTTCAAATTCGCTAATTGATTTTCTATTCACAAATATCCAGTTATGGAAGAATTTTAATAAGCTTCTAAATTCGTCAAAAGCTGCGTTCCTGCTGTTCGGCCCACCGGATCCGCCCAAAATCCGAATCTTTTAAATCTGTGGTAGGCTTACAGTAATTATAAGAGATCCTGCTGTTGCTCCTTACTTGCACTTTAGCGCATAATTTTGTTATTATGTTGATATGAATGACCCAGCTGCAATTCAATGACAATGTGCCAATGTTAGGCATATAGCTAACACATTATCATTTCTTAGATCCGGTCTTAAAACATACTTGCGGCGGATAGGCCAAGTCTATTCACCGCAAATTGTTCCTCTATTGATTTCGACTGACCATTCCGATTTGTCTTGTCTTGTCTTGAAGACTTGGTATTCCTTGAAAACGTTAATAATAATAATTTAATTATTGTGAATTCATGATAATGGAAAGATTAGTACGTATCATTTGTGGTATTATACAATAGGCCTACTACAATACGTAGAAGACAGTTTTAACGTTTGGACATAGGCCTATAATGAGGAAGAACGAAATAGAAAAACCTGGTAACCACTGGAAAAGTCGAAGGCAAAGGATCAAGAGAAATACAAAGAATGACGTACATCCGTAGATTACTGACCAACGTAAATGGGTAACTGGGTAAATGGGTAACTACAGAATTAGATTCATACACTCCAGGGCTTTTTTGTAAAAAAAATATTTTCCGTAATTTTTTTTGCAAAAAAACAGTCTTCGGATTTTCCGGAACGCGGTCCGGATTTTCCGGAGCGCCGCTCCGCCTCGCTCCGGCACAAAAAGCCCTGATACACTCTGAGAGTAACAGAGAGAAACGGAAACCATAGTCGCCAACGTAGAGAGGCACGGCATGTGAAGAAATAGATTTGTGGCATATGATTTTAATTATTCGCTACGGGGAACTGTCTTTTATCGAAATGTTCAAAGGACGTTGAACTTTGGAGTCCTGCTGTCTAACTTTCAGTATCTAGACATACATGGCATGATTAATAGCTAATGGTTCTAGTTGCAATACAATACAAAATCTCTGTATTCAAATCAACCTTGACAAAACGCAAAGTCAAAGCAATATACCCATCCAAATTCATACCGTTCACATCAAGTACAAATAAAAAGCATTGGACATTTGAATTATTATTTTATTTTTTTGTTTTTGCTGACTGTTGAATGCATGGTTTACACGTGAACACACTAGGAACTGAACGTTGATCGGACAATACTTTTTTATATTAGCGAGATTATCCCGAGATTATAATAGAACTCATTTGGAATTGCCAGACTGTCACGTGATAACGTACTAGAACTGTTTATATAATACAGTCTATACCAATGGCGCCACACATATAGGCATATTGCAAAACATGTGCAACCAATCGTGTAGGCCTACGTGCACAATCAACAGTGGCGTAAAGACGGTTCCGAAATAGGGGCACCCAAAGCCTCTAAATACCGACAATTCTAGGCCCTGAGGGAACATGGCAAGGTCGTTGAACGGGGTCGGTGGTGGGGGAGCCGCAGCCGAAAACGTTTAGCCTAACATTCGATTCATATCTTGAGACTTGATGCACATTTTTCAAACTATAGTCTATGACAGTATTTGGCAGCCCCAACTGGAAAAATGTTTTCAATGTCATTTGTTTTCTTACCGGGGGAGTGGATCTGAGGCAGAGCCCAGCCAACCCCGCCTTCCCAATTTAGGGTAATATTAGTTTCGAACCGAGAACTTTATGCCACATTTGCAGACTATATGATAACTATTCGGCAATCATTAGATAAGTTTTACTTACTGTTCCTGCAGGTATCTCCCATTACATAGAACCTTTTTGGTAAGTAAGTAAGGTCCAGCCAGTTGCAACGCCTTCATTATCTTTTTGAGTAATTGAGTGAGTAAGGAGTTATGTGTGCGTCAGTAAGCAAGGACAATTCACGGTAAGCCTACATCTTTACAAGATCATGCATTGCACGGCCAGGACCGTAAGTCAACAATTGACAAAATGTTGCAACTTGTTAGGATCCGCGGATAAAACGCATTTCCCAGTAATTGGGGGCTTCGATCAGTGGAGATCCGTGGATCTATGGAATTCTTGCGGATCCGGTTCCGCTGGCGGATCTATCCGCGATCCGCACATGTCTGAAACCCATTGATCGATAAAACAACCGTTGGCTGATCGCCCCCTATTCTGGTTTGAGCCGGTCGTGAGATTTGCGCAAAGCCGTTGCGAATCTTTTTTGGATGAGAGGCAGTGGCATAGCAATATGCTCGGGGGCCCTTGGCGAAAAACGGGCAGGGGCTCTTTCCAGAGACGATCTGACAAGTTTTGAGAAAATGTTGATGACCTTTTTTGTCGGTCTTTCGATCTTACGACTTTACAACTTTGCCAACATTTTTTGCTCGAGTCTCGGGTCGGGGGCCCTTTGCGGGTCGGAGACCTTTGGCATTTGGCCAGGTTGTCCATATGGCTGCTAGGCCCCTGAGGAGAGGTAGGTTGAATGATCGAATAAGAGAATGCGTTCATGTTCGAAGAACTCATTCACAACCTTCATTGCTCCTCGGACACTTTTTGACCTGTCATCGTGCCCCCTAACACTGAACCCTGGCTACGCCACTGACAATAGCTACTACTTTTTTATGGCGCCTCTAGTCGGAACAGGAATGACAAAGAGGAAAAAGAAGATGCGCTGTGAACTATTCAAACTTTCCCCCTGCAGTGTGTCAGGTAACAAATGGCGATGGCCTAACACTTATCTGGATGACAGAAAGATTTTCAACTCATTCAAAGGGAGAAAAAGAGGAAGCTGTTTCTGGTCCTGATCCATCCGCTTCAGGCGACTCCAATTTTGCGTCATCTACAATAGTGGCGTAGCCAGGTTCGAGAATAATGGCACCGTCAATCCGTCACTTGTGCGACCGAATTTGGCCTGATCCGTCTAGGAAAAATGGGGAAGTTGCCCCAACTGTTGGGTCCTCAGTCGAAAAATCTTCGAGTAATAATTATCAGGTTTAGATTTATATCTTGCGTTTTGGAGAACTTCTACTGCTATTTAAAACAGCATATCGACAATCACGCTATTCTTCCCAAAAAAATTTTTTTATTCGTTTTGCGCGAATCTCACCAGTCGACTGGGACAAAGCATGGGGCCGCGACAGCCTCATGGCTGCGCTAATGTTCTGTATCATTTCAACCACAGTTTATAACCTAAAGTGTAAGGAATGATGTTGTCAGAGATTTGAGTTCAACCGATACGCGAAAAACTTATTGGAAGAGAGACACAATGTTATATATGGTATGCTATATAGGGCCTATAAAAGCAAAATACGTTAAGCAGATAAACGCAAAACACATGTAAAGTACTAACAGCAAAACACATTAAGAAGGTGACTCCAGACTTTTGCACACCACTGTAAATTTATGGACGGACAGACAGAGAGAGACAGACAAACTGCCTGACTGCCTGCCTGCCTGACTGTCTGATTGATTTAACAGCAAAACACATTAAGAAAATAAACGCCAAAACGCATTTTTAAAAATAAATGCAAAACACATGTAGAACATAGACGCAATTTCCGCAAACGCCCTAACTGTATAGGAGAGATAGGCAATAGCATGAAGACATGTTACTAAATCAGTTTGTCAGTATGTGTAGTTACGGTCGCCTGTCTCCGAAACGGCTCCCAGAAATCACTGCGCTTTCGAATTCTGATTTTTTGTGTCGTAAAAGCACTCTGAGAATCATAACAATTGCGTGTACAGTAGTCTATAGCTGTGCTAAGGCTGAAAGCCAACATCTCGTTAGTGTTGTCAACTAGTCCGTTGGCCAATCGTTCTATGAAACAATCGTCCGGTGATCGATCGTCCTGAAGACAATCGTCCTAGAACCGTTAACCCAAGCAGAGCCGCTGAGAGAAATTTCGGGCCCCTGTGCAGAGTACCCGCAGGATCCATAGAAAGTCTAAAATCTGGTGACGACCTTTTTTGCTTATCCGGATATGAGAACTAATGTAGGCTTACCATATATCTCAAGATGTTTTTTTTCAAAATGCGTACTAGTTATTTGAAACAAATTCTATAGCTTTTTCCATCACGCCATACAGTGGCGTATTTAGGGGGGTATGCTCCTGATCCATACCATACCCCTTTGGTCTTTGGTCCTTCCCTTCGGTTGCACTTAAAGACTGTTAGATCGACGATTGAACTTTACTCAGTTGTAGTAATTTACGGTCAGTACTTTACAGGTGGTATCATTAATAAACTTGAGCTGTATGTTTTTGCAGAACATAGAATAAAAGTTATTTTTCGAAACTTCTTAAATATCAGCATACCCCTTTAAGCCTTTCTAAATACGCCCATGACGCTATACAAATTATGCATTGGTTTAGTCTACTCTACTTCCTAGTCAAATGCTTCTAACATGCTATTGCTGGGGAAAACAGAGCATTATTAAATGAAATATGGCTTCTACATTCTTAATCGATCTCCGACTAATTTCTAGCACCAGCGTCTCAGAATAGGTTTGTTTCGCTTAATACATCAACGTTATGCTTTTACGACTGAGAAGAATATGGAATCTGCCTCCAGTATCACTTCCTATCCGTTTGTCCCAATGTTTCCGCAAGTTTTTTTTGAGAATGTAGAGACCGAACTTTGATACGTTTTTTTAAAATAATTATCAGACAACAGAGCTGTTATTCTTCAGTCTTTGAATTTGCATAATGAAACTTTAGTTTAAAGTCCAAGAATGGTTGTTGTTTAGAGTGTTGTGCATTTGAAGTGTTCCATATATAGGGTATGGTAGGCATACAGGCAATAAATTCAGTCGTTGTCGCAAACATGACTGGAAGATGACTAATACCAGAAGGCGATTATTACTGAACCATAGTAAAACTGTCAAACTGCGATATTCTGGCCGCGTAATGAGAAACAGCAGACACCACAGAAGGATCTGTGATGGCAGGACTAGTGGAAGGCTCAAGCAAGCTATGCTCATGCTCAGTTCATATTTAAAAACGGTATTTCCAATGGAAATTAAAAATGGACTCGTTTGGGCGGTTACTGCTGGCAGGGCCGGATTAGGGTCCGAGTGGGCCTGGGGCTAAGAAGTAAAAAGGTCGTCCCTTCCATAATTTTAAAATCGCCCCTTGTAAAATTTCCCGCTGCCTTCACTGAAAATCTTTGACTAGCAAAAAGGTCGTCTCTTCCATAATTTTTATTTCCCGCCTTCACTAAAAATCTCTTACCAGCAAAAAAGGTCGTCGCTTGAAAAACAGTGGGCCTATTTTTCATGGTGGGCCTGGGGCTTCAGACCCCTCAGCCCCCGCTTTAATATGGCCCTGACTGCTGGCCTCCTTGCCTCCCGGGAGTGCAAGGGTTGTGGGCAAATGGAACAGTTTGGACGAGGTAGGAGTGACAGTTGAAACAGTAAACGGATTCAAAGGCTATCTCGGAAAACTAGGTTATTGAATGTGGAAAGTTACTACAGTGCTTTTCGTACAGGCTCACTTAGCCTCCTAAACAACTGTAAATCATATTATTATTATTATTATTATTATTATTATTATTATTATTATTGTTGTTGTTGTTGTTGTTGTTGTTGTTGCTGCTGCTGCTGCTGCTGCTGCTGGTATAGTGCTCCATACTGGGCAACTGCCTCAGTCACCCTTTCAGAAAACGCTGAGGCCAGTCTTTTAGTTCTCTTCAGGAATGACGCTGACCAATTTTACGTTTGAATAGTAATATTTAGGCTATATTTGGCGATTATAATTTTTGTGTTGTGTTTTGTGTACAGTACTGGCCAAATTATTATGGATTTGGTTTCCAACAGTTGATTTCTGCAGTTATATCGATAAAAAAGCTAAAATAAAGTGACGCGATGGCACAAATGCAACTTTAATGAATAGTTTAATGTGTCTGCGGCCAAAGTAAGTCGGACTTGAGCTGATTCGGTACTTTGTCCATCAGCCACGTGCCTTAGGGACAGCAGCTACCTGATCTGGCATCTGCAATGTCAATGACCTGGCATGACCCTTCAGCTGCTGGTCATGGAATCATACGTGAAGAAGCCACTCGGTGAGTTGGCGCTTGTTTGTAGAGACTGCTTCTTTGTTCTTCTTGTCTTCAAGCATCTTTTAAACATTTTCAATTGGGTTCATGTCAGCTCTGTTCGCCGGCCAGTCAAGCAACCGTAATCCCTGCCTCCTGACGAATTCCTTCACTTTCCTGGCAGCTTGGCGTGGTTCATTGTCCTGCTGGAAGGTCACGTCTGCATTTCTAGTGCCAAACCATGCACGATTGCACGTGTCTGATGAGATAAGACTTAAGTAATGTACAGTAGGCCTACCTTCGACCAGTCAGCGGAAATCCAAGACACATGTTCTCGTGCCAACTGCAGCCTCTTCTTCATCACCGATGTCCGATGTCGTCAGCAGAGGCTTCTTCTTCAGAGGGCGACATGATCGTAATCCAGCGTTGAACAGACGTCTACGCACCGTTCTACTGCTTGCAGCTGTCCCACTCAAATCTCATTCGACCTCCCAACTGTCTAGCGGTTGCCCTGCAGTTGGACAAGCACAAACTGACCAGTTTCCTGTCGTCTCTTGCACTCGATAGACGTCGTCTGCCACATCTTCCCCTTCACCTCGGAGACAATGTCAGGCGAAACATCACACTTTTTGCAATAACACTCACAACTTGGGGTGAAACCTTCATTTTCCCAGCAATATCTTTCTGTGTCAAAGATCTCTCCTCCTGAAGAACACGAATCTGACCCTTCTTCCTCGGGCTAAGATCAGACTTCTTTCCCATCACTTGGCTATGATATGTCGCCGAAGATATTACTGCATAGTATCGGTTAAATATGCGAAAGGGTCACTAATTGCAAATTGACTTATAAAATTAACTTAGAAGTGAAACTATGGAGCGTGAAGATTAACGAAATATCTTCACAAAATAGGCATTTTATTCAGAATTACTGTCAACAAAAACAAAGCAGTTATCTATAGCAAATGATATATAATATAATAATTTTAGATAAATTTATATTCAATTTTATAGCATTAGAACAGCAAAGTGCCATTCAAGAAAGATAAACACCGCCAGAAGAAATAAACAGGCTAGCAGCTATTAGAATCAAATTAGTAATGAAAACGACAAAATCCATAATAATTTGGCCAGTACTGTATGTATTGTGTTTGTATTGTGTATCTACTCATGAGAGACAAGGTAAGTGTCGGATGTTAGCCAAATGTGGCATATTATTTAGAAAGACGTATTTTGACCTGGAGAATGGAGGTACGGAACACATTTGGTCGGTAACCTGCTATCATCGTATCTCACGGTTAAGAATTGAAAATACAGTAGTTTGCACCTGCCATTGCGCAAATTCAACTCCAGATATGCCTCTATACGCGCATTCATTACGAGTATCGTCTAAGCAGACACAGAACAGCCAGAGAATGCTAATAACCTCAAGGCCAAAAAGCAAGACACAGACTTGTTTACTGAAAATATGTTGACAGCCAAGTTTGAACTCTGCACCACTCAGTGACATTACGAAGTTTATCCACGACAGACTGTAAGCTTACACAGTACAATTCACCACCCTATGAAATCAGCGAAAAGGAATTGTTTTCATTTAGCAACTAAATATCGCTAAAAGTTAATAAACTCTTCTATCGTGTTCAGTATCGCGCGTCACTGTTTCATGAGAAATGTTTAGAGCAGCGGTTCTCAACCTGTGGGTCGCGACCCCCAAGGGGGTCGAATGACGATTTGCCAGGGGTCGCCCGAGACCATCAGAAATATGGGGTTGTCTCTTTTCTTGTTATTGTACAAAATTTCCTCAGTGGTAGTTACGACGTACTAGTTGTTTTACTATAATTGTCCTTCGAGGAGACAATTAAATATGGAGACAATTAAATAATAACGATTTCGAACATTTTGATTGTCGTAGCATTATTATTTTTAGCAGCTTACATTGTGAGCGAAAATAATTTTACCGTTGGGGGGTCGCCACATAATGGGGAATTGAATTAAAAGGGTCGCGGCACTATAAAGGTTGAGAACCGCTGGTTTAGAGTATTCCAATTTAGTAAATGATCGATCGTTTCAACGTCTAGCGATTATCACGCTCGAACATGCTTGTGCTCTCGTCCAGAGGCGTCATTTGGGGGGGCTGGGGGGACGTGCCCCCCAAGGAAATGAAAATATTAATTTATAATGTATTAATGTGCAACAAAAAACAAAAACAGGGACGTCATTTGCGTTGGGGGGGGGGGCAAAAAAAGTCAGGAGCCCGTAAGGGCTGACTAGCAAAAAAAAGGTCGTCAACTTTTTTTGGTAATTGTAAAAAAATAACTGACGAGGGAAAAAAAGGTCGTCAACTTTTTTTGGTAATTGTAAAAAAATAACTGACGAGGAAAAAAAGGTCAACTTTTTTGGTAGTTGTAAAAAATAACTGACGAGGAAAAAAGGTCGTCAACTTTTTTTCGAAACTCAAACTTAGTCGAAAAAATGTCCAAAAATTTAAAAAATTTTAAAAGAAAATTTTACTAAATTTCTCGCCCCCCCAAGAAACGTGTGAAATGACGCCACTGCTCTCATCATAGAGTTAACACTTGAAGGGATTGGCTGTTGCCTTAAGATTGAGTGCTTCGCTACGGTCAGAGCCATATTAAGGCTGGGGCTGAGGGGGCTGCAGCCCCAGGCCCACCATGAAAATAGACCCACCGATTTTCGAGATAACCTTTCTTTTGCTCGTCAGCACAATTTGAAAGGGCGATGACCTTTCTTTTTTGCTGCTCGTCAGAGATTATCAGTATAGGCGACGGCCTTTTTTCTCAGCCACCCCCCCCTCCGGCCCACTCGAACCTTAATCCGGCCCTGGCTACGGTGAGTAGGCCCATGCTGATTAGGAGTCGATGATTCGAATTTTGTAAAGGCGCCAAGAGCACAATTTCTCTCGGTTATTCTGTACAGATAACACGCTTATATCTAATGTCAGCGATCCGTTTCTCCACTTCGGTTCTAATCCTCAGGTTTACTTGCAATACGCTGCTCCTCAGACTTAAATGTATAATATAGATGTCAATATAAAATTACAAGTACAAATTCTTGCCACATGGATACACTGACCTTTGCCCGGCCGACAAACCACCTTGTTTATAGCTATTTCAAGAAAGATTGAGCGCATACGAATAAGCAGCTACCACTGTAGCAGCTACCACTGTAGCAGCTACCCCAAAGCGCTATAAAAATTTGCGATGGCCTGCTTACTTAAGACACTTTAAATCATGCTAATTTTTAAATATGCCCTTAGGATTTGAGAGCGTCGGAATCTCTTCCACACGACTGTCTGACAGTCTCTGTTATGCGCCAACTGCCTACCTCGACGCTTGAGAAACGTTGAGCTACAAAGGTCCTAAGCTGCCTGTTGAAGGTTTATTTACAGACGCGTCCATTTGAAGGCGACGGGCGTCTGCAATTCCAACGCATGTTAAGCCTGCTAGACTGACTCTTAAAACAGATCGACAAACATTCGATTGGATCAGTAGCAGCGGTACAATTCAGTTCCTTACAATTATCTTTATAGGTGAGAGAATTGAAATTATTTGAACAATTATGAGTCTTTAACAGTTCTGATTACAAAGTTCCAGCTAAGGAGCATACATCATATGCATTAAAATAATGTTATGCACATTATTATTATTATTATTATTATTATTATTATTATTATTATTATTATTATTATTATTATTATTATTATTATTATTATTATTATTATTATTATTATGTTATGCATTATTATAATGTTAGACATACACCACATGCATTAAAATAATGTTATTAATTATGCATTAGGCCTAATAAACAATTGGCCTTACTGTTTAATCTGGTTTTGCTAATTAGTAGTAGCATAAGTTAAAATTACATTGGCATATTTCAAGGTTACTGAACACCAGTGATGTTAATTCTTGTCCTGGTCCTCGTCCTTGAGGAGTGAGTCCTCGTCCTTATCATCGTCTTTGCAGGTTGGTCCTCATGGACGTAGCTATACATGGGCTTGGGGGTCAAGCCTCCCAGCCTGAAGGTAGCTCCCCAACTGAATTCATGCCCAAATGGCGTGGCGGGCTCAAAAGGAGGGGGAGTGAATCTTGGGCTTCAGACCCCCAAACCTAAAATCCTGGTTACATCTCTGTTGGTTCTTGTCCTCGTCCTTGTTACTTAGTTCTTGAAAAATCCTTATAAGGACCAAATTAGCATTATTGAGCTGATAATTACGTTTCCAGGTAAGAGTGGCATGTGGAGTTATACCGTATTTACGTATACGTGCTTTAAGCTACTCTAAATGTGTAATCATTGTTCCTTTGTTCCAGTGGAGAAGGCTAACTTCCTTTTCCTGCTAGATGGCGTGTAAGCTGGCGCATGCATTTCGTTATTTCTAATTTTCTTTCGCTGCACGTTGTACTTATAGCTTATAACTTACTTACCTAAATTCGATCTCCTCTCGATTTCAAGTGGTTTAGGAGGCTACGCTGACCTGTGCGTAAACCACAGTAATAACACAGTACTAACCACAGTAACTAAACCACAGTAATAACTTTTTACATTTAGTGACCTAGTTTTCCCAAATAACTTTTGCGCGAATGATAAACTGGCATTAAACGACGGTTGGTCCACTTAAGCATATATTCGCAAAATATTTGGTTGGGACAAAAAATATCACCCGGAAATATCCGAGCGAATGCCTTTGCACATTCAAACGGATAATTCAGCCGGATATCTTTGCCGTTCAACCAATCAGCTTCCAAGATAGTAGATCATTGCCAGATTGACTGCTATGTCTTGCGTCAACTTGATTGGTTATGTCACATTAAAATATCTTTGCAATAGGCGTGGCTACTTTTGTCCTAGGGTCCATCCACCTACTTCCGAGAAAAAGTAATGGATTCATAAGGGGAAATATCCCCGCGTCATATCTCCTAATGGAGCCGTACCTTTGTTTATTTCAACTTTTACTACCTCTTCATCCAAACTGTTCCATTTGTCCACAATGCTTGCATCATTTTTATATCTATACAGTAAATTGATCATATTATTGATCTAGAGCAGAGATGCTCTAACGAAGGATCGTTATTTGCACACAATTTCCTTTCACGGACCATTGTTGACAGAATTATATTACGCTTGTCGTTGTACACATATCGAAATGTTTATGCACAGAATGTTTTCTATGGTGATAATGAACTTATGTGCAATCATTTAACAAAATGCTTCAGAAAATATAGGATAATAAGATATGCAATATTGTTTCTATTGTTCATGGGTTTAGTATTGCAAAATAATTTGAACTAGTAAGTTCGACCACATACTGAACTACTTTAGGGTTCAAAAATTGTGGCGATACTCCAGCCTGACACGCGCAGAGGAGATGAACGTCGTGAACACTCAATGGATTATGGGACGAAGCCCCAAACTCAGCGGTTTTTGGATAGTTTTAGAGTCAACCTGTGAACTCCGGTGCTCCCTTTGAAGGTTCTGTGATTTATTATAGATCGATCAAAACCTGTATTGGAACTTAGTTAATTGATTCCGTCGGCTAACACCACTACCGACCCGTCCTAAACTTTTCTCGACGGTTTTTGGAAACGTCTGGCTCCAGTTCGGTGTAGGATGCCTGGTAACCTTGTGGCTACGCACATGATTTTAACCTTTGACATAGTTATTCTCTCTCCGCATCTTTGCTAAACGCAATGCTGATTTAAGACATGGGTACGTTGGGTGGATTTTTTAAAGCAAGCTTTGAAGCAGGAGAGAGATGGAAATTACTACAATTTTTGGAGAATTTGCTCGTGGTCTTTGAATAATCAATGTAGGCCTATTTTGACTGGGTACCGGTAGATTTTACAGTGCTTTAAGATATAAAAGGTTACCAATGCGTGACTTGGACCCTTGTGTAAATAGGACATTGAGATTGGAGATAAATAGGAACCATAAATAGGAACTCATGTCACACATTGACATCTGTAAAACCGTTTCCACATTACAACATCCGTCATTCATTACTGCGACTTAGTTTTGAATTGGGCAAGCTGACACTTTTACAAAATAGTTGCCTTCACAGAGCAATGATCTGTCCCATCTGTCTCATAGGAGCCAAGGCTCGTACCACTCAAACTCTATTGCTCCGTCTTTAATTACTTTAAATTCAGGTACACAATGTTTCTAGTCGCTGATCAGCCAATCTTCGGCCTTATGTGCCATAGTTTCTCATAAGGTACGGAGTCAAACGCTTCTGTGAAGTCTATAAAGCAGATGCAAAGTGGCTTTGAAAGTCTTTTTCTTTATCCATGATTATAAGTCTTACAGTAAGTTTGATGGCCATGTTCTCTTGTGGTCTCTTGTACCATGTCCCTTTATGAAGTCCGCTTGCTCTTTTGAAACCTCTTCCTTCAATTTCTGATCTATCCTTTTCTAAATGACTTTAAACAAAATTTCCTGATATGCGATATCAGGGCTAAAGTCAAACAGCTGGGGCATTTCTTTTTGTCTCATTTCTTTGGTAGCGGTATAATATTAATTTCCAACCATCTGTCCACTACGCCGCTTCCCAAATTCTAACACAAAATCAATGAATATATATATACTAAATGCCTATTCCTTTCACAAATTGAGCAATTCAGTTGGGATGTCATCCATTCCCGCGGCTGTTCGGTTGGCAAATCTTTATATTCCTTATTCTATTTCTGTATTTAAAGAAGGTGGTTCATTTTTTATGTATTTACCTCTGGTGTGGATGTTTCTGACTTTCCAACACTAAGAGAGATTATTAAGTTCCCTATTATTCAGTTCCGTACTCTAACCATATCTTCAGTAGCGTTAATCTCTCTCGGAAAGGATTAGACAAAGGATAGGCCTACAATGTTACATAGATTTACCTCTAAAATTTGAGGAATCCATCGAGAATGCACTCCAGATATCGACATGGCCCCCCATCAACTGCTTTAAATGATCCAATCACATCGATTGTCAATACAAATTATGCGCTTAAAAGCTGTGAAAATCATTATTCATTATTAAACCTAATTGTGTCATGGCGAATGGTTTTTATATTTAAAGATCCATCAAAATGAAGATAGCGGTCATTGGAGCCGGAGCGAGTGGACTTCCAGCGATAAAAAGTTGTATCGAAGAGGGTCTGCAACCTGTTTGTTTCGAAAGAACAGACGACATAGGAGGTCTTTGGAACTGGAAAGAAAAACCCACAGATGGACGTTCGACTGTCATGAAATCTACGATAATTAACACAAGTAAGGAGACAAGTTTCTACAGCGACTTCATCGCTCCTCCGGAATTTCCAAACTACATGCACAACTCAAAAGTGCTCGAATACTTTCGCCTTTACGCCGACAAGTTTGGTCTAACAAAGTACATACAATTCCGTACGGAAGTCTTGAAAGTCATCCAGGCAGAGAACTTCAAAAAGACAGGTCGGTGGATACTGGAATTGAAAGATCTGGAATCAGGATCGACAAGAGTGGAAGAATTTGACGGAGTCATTGTTTGTAGTGGTCATCACGCTGAAAAGAAGGTGCCACATTTCGAAGGCCAGGAGGAATTCGAAGGCAAAATAGTGCACACACACGACTACACAGATTTCAAGGGCTACGAAGACAAACGCGTGATCATCGTTGGAATCGGAAACTCTGGTGTGGACGTCACGATCGAATTGAGCAAAATTAGCAAACAGGTAGATTGGTTTCTTAAGTTATACTTGTATGGCGTACCTCGATAGAAATCATTAATATAGTTGAATCTTCAATAGTCTAACGTAGAAAATTTAAATGCAAAAGTGAGACTTTGTTTTCGATCGCTATATATCTCGCTAAATTCTTTAGTACTAGTCTCAAGAACAGGCGCAAGAGAGATTTATTTTATTATTATTTTAGCTAAATTTAAAGCTGCTTTTTAAAAATCATGTCATGTGCATTTTGCAACAAAAATTATACGCGTTTCATTGTATAATTTCTAATTCAGACATACCTGAGTACACGAAGAGGTGCCTGGATCCTTAACAGGGTTTCCGACAATGGAATTCCATTCGATATTATTTTAACACGTCGTCTTCAACATGTCATCGTATCCTCCCTACCAGAATGGTTGGCAAATTATTTAATGGAAAGCTGGCTTGAAAAGCGCTTCAACCATGCTCTTTTCGGTCTCAAACCGGCGCATCGTTTTACCTCACAGCATCCTACAGTTAGCGACGACTTAGCCAATCGTCTGATTGCCGGAAATGTGATCGTAAAGCCAGATGTGCGTCGATTACACAAGAGATCGGTGGAATTTGTGGATGGAACCGTCGTTGAAGATATCGATGTCATCTTCTGTGCCACGGGATATCTGTTCGGGTTTCCATTTGTCAATCATAAGGCGTTCGAGGTGAAGAGCAACGTTGTCAATTTATACAAATATGCCTTCCCTCCGGACATCAGTCCTTCGACGATCGCTGTGGTTGGGTGCTTTCAGCCAATTGGCGGGATCATGCCAGTATCAGAACTGCAATCTCGTTGGGTTGCTCAGGTTCTAAAGGTAAGTCTGCTTAACATGATGTTTTTTACCAAAGTCTATCTGAATTCGTATTGTGGTACTGATTTCTCCTAATGTCTCGAAAGGAACACCTTCTGGTGATAAAAAGACTATTGTCTGGAACCAGCTGTTTGCCCGTCAAAAATGACGGGGGTGGGCTTGGCTATTTCTTACTCCGATTTTTGGCAAATGATTTGGCAATTTGTCCAATGGTTTGTCTTTGACCGGGAACATGGTAGAGTAGGCTGACGTTTGTCCTGTTTCTCGCTCACGAGAACGCCATATATAGTTAGTCTTGGAAAGACTGGCTTAATTAAATATATTCTTGCGTGTTAAAATGTTCCTCGCTTGAATATATTCCTCCTTCTCCTTGTCATCATCAAGTGCGTCGTATCATGTATCTCTACTGGTTCAAAAGATAGCATTTGCAACTTGTTGATGGTCTTGCATATACAGGGTAAGGCAGAAGTAAAGGTTCAACCATAGGTTCATTGCCCGTAGTGTCCGGTGCTAATCCTCGGTTTTGAGGCCACCAGGCCAAAGGTGGCTAAGTCATTCATCGGTGGACGGTAGCCAGTCATTCTTCCGAACCTATGTGGAGATGCAGGACGTGCAGCCGCACCCCCTGGAAAAAATGAGGGGCATTTAATTTGACTAAATTGTTGCGAACTGGACCTTTTGTACTTTCCCAGGATGGCTGATCCCCGGCCGCAACACAGGAACAGAATTCTCAATTAACATACTTACTCACTCACTAACTCACTCACTCACATCACTCACTCCACCATTTTTCAGCCCTGCATTTTCCACCCCTGAAATTTGGTGGTCGACTTAGCTGTTGGGCTAAGGTTTTACTATCTGATGGCTGATTTCTACACTCACTCACTCACTCACACACTCGCTCACTCACTCACCCACTCACCCACCCACCCACCCACACACACATCCACCCACTCACCTACTGACACTCACTTCGCCATTCTCCAGTCCTGCATTTTCCACCCCTGAAATTTGGTCCGCCATTTTCCAGTCCTGCATTCTCCACCCCTGAAATTTGGTCCGTCAGTTTCCAGTCCGGCATTTTTCAGTTATTGACATTTTTGGTCCGTCATTTTCTTGTCCTGCATTTATTTTCAGCGTTCCCCAACACACAACAACGACAGAATGATGCACGTGTACTACCCAACCTAAGTGACTTAACTCATTCCTTAACAATGCTGTATAGCTTACGCTGTACATTTAAACCTTAAACTATAATGCTAAACGAGCACCGTATGGCAAGGTTTGCCATTTATACTACTTTGAAATTATGTAAGCATCCGATCAATAGACCACTGATGACTTGGCAACTGTAACCGGGGAATTGACACCCGATGAAATGATAACCGATGATTTGTCCGTCTGATCAATTTACGGGGGAATTGGCACCGATAACTTAGCATGATTTAAAGTGGCTTAGAAGGCATTACTGCCTGTGTGAAAGCCACTAGGGGCACTAACGTGGCTTGAACCCGCTCTGTCAGCCTGACGCTCCAGCACGTAACCCACTCTGCTATCTTCCGCCCCACCGATGAGCTGGCACCTGATGAATTGACCGGATACCACCGCTTTCGCGGTAGATTAGTATCCGTCACTACAGAGATGTACAGGTACTGCCTCCTTTTAAATCGGGTACATCCATCTATTTGGCAATCCGAGTTTTACCTCAGTCCACCGGCACTTTACCCATCGATGGGACCTCTACTTATAGGACTCCCACACTGCCTTAAAGAAGGTGTGCTCAACTTTAATTGCCGGTCACTATCCACCTAACCATTAGCGCCGCCTAACGTCTGTCAATGAAACTACAATGTACTTAGAATAGTTTTATACGTTAACTATTCTTTATTATTGGACCTCAGGTTCATCTACTTTTAGCTATTATAACAATTTCGTCACAAAATTATTTTAAAAAGAATTACAATTTTCAAATAGACTGGATAAAGGAACATTTGGAAATGGCTAAATGCAAAATTTGTTGGAAGAGCCTGAACGTGACTACTAAAGAATAAAGACCCTAAATCCAATATGCAAATCTATTAATATTGATAATTAAAGTGTACAGTGTATTAATACATCAAACTTTGCAATTGGGCAGCGAAATTTGGTGATCAGTGTCGTAAAACTGAACAAACTCTGTCTTTAATTTGATTAAGATGTTGCATATATGAAATTAGGGAGTTACTCGTCTGCCATCGTCTGAGGACATGTGGAAAGATGTCATAGGCAAGAGAGATGCAATGGCGAAGCGTTACGTTGATTCGACTCGTCACACAATTCAAGTTGATTTTATACCATTTTTGGACGAATTGGCGGAACTCGCTGGATGCAAGCCAAACATATGTATGTACTGTACAAACAAAATGAAAATCGTATACATAAATTAAATTTTGTATATAGTACTATTGCATTTTCAATATAAAATTTCTTTGACCAATTTCATAAGGGCGTTCTTTTCTTTTAGTCCAATCTCTCAGATATAACCACAAAAGAATTATTTGGAAAGATAGTAGGCCTACCTGATGCCTGTAAACTAGAAAATTATATAACTTTGGAGAAAAGCTAGATAAAAACCGAAAATCCGCAGAGAAGGACTTTGGAAGAGAACCGTTGCGCCACATCATTAGGCCCATAAGATGACAATATTGACGATATACAATAGATTCCTCGCGAATTTAATTTTCACACGACCATATCTCCTTGAATATAGAGTGTCGTGTGTGGTAGGATCCTTTCATCACTTCTATATATTGAAGTATTCAAACCAGGTTAATATTTTTCTTCCAATATTGTCGATTACCCTATTGTATCATTTAGGCTGATAGGCTGTCGAATAACTAGTCTTTGTTTCCGATCTTAGGGAGCCTATGCTAATCTCATAGAATGGATGAATATTAGAGCCTTTAAGCCTTGAATGAATGTTGAAAACCAAAGGCTTACAGTAGGCCCTATATCTAAATGCGCGACAGAGAACAATCGTGTTATGATAGCGAGCAAGAGCGAATAAAATGTAAAGGGGTCTTTGTCGCTGGATGATCGAGCCCTTGAATTATACATTTAAAAATTCAAGCTTGTTTTAATCATGAATAATTTATGGCAATCAACAACTGACGTGACTAGGGTGACATCTCCTGAACTGTTCACTAGGAACCTTAAACACATTTATTTAACATCTCCTATTAGGGACACTTGTACAGCGCTCTTGACTTTAGCCTTCGCTATGCGTATTGCGCTATATGAAATTGTCAGAATTAATAATAATAATAATAATAATAATAATAATAATAATAATAATAATAACTGGACATGATGCGCCGTTGCCTAATTTCAGTATAGTGATACTTCTAATTTGTTTTTTTTTAAATTTCAGATGGACTATTCATTTTGCATATAGCCTATATAATAATAATAATAATAATGTGATTTTAAGTGGTTTAGGAGGCTAAGTAAGCCTGTGTGAAAACCACTGATGTAACCATCTGCATTCAATAACCTAGTTTATCAAGATAGCCTTTGAATCCGTTCACTGTTTCAACTGTCACTCCCACCTCGTCCAAACTGTTCCATTTGTCCACAACCCTTGCACTAAAAAAGTTTTTCTTTCTTGGACCAACCCTCTGCTTAAACAATTTGCACTTGTGGCCTCTTGTGCTGCTATAGTGTGCCAATGTAAAGAATCGATCATATGGCACATCTACTTTCCCAGTCATTATTTTGTATGTTTCTATCAAATCCCCTCTTTCTCTTCTCCTTTCTAATGTTGTCAGTCCACAATATTGAAGTCTTTTTTCGTAGCTTAAATTATGGCACCCATTGACCATCTTCGTTGCTCGTCTTTGCACTTTTTCTAAAAGTTCTATATCTTTTTTCAAGAATGGATTCCAAGCCTGAACACAGTATTCCAGATGAGGCCTTACTAATGACTTATAAAGTTTAATGATTATCTCTTTGTCACGACCTACTGACTATTAATTATAGCCTACAGCATTTTAAAGTTTTTTTATAATAAGTAAATTTGTAGTCTGAGCTTTCAAATGCAATTGGTATGAATATGGGTGTTCTAAACTTATTGTAGTTCGTATCTTCCTGACTGATCCGAAGTTGGCGATTACGATGTTGTTCGGTCCTCGCTGTCCCTATGAGTATCGTCTCGTGGGCCCCAACACTTGGCCTGGTGCCCGGGACGCCATTCTCACTGTCATGGATCGCGTCAAATATCCACTGAAGACAAGAAAAATACCCGAAGATAACGGCACAGGCATCACCTTTATGCGAATCCTTGTCGCCGGAATGATCATTGCCCTGCTGGCAATTATTTTTCTATAAATGGATTTTCTAAACACCGATGGTTACACTTTTCAGTTTTCTAAATATGATTTCTACAACTATTTTACAGTAGATCAATAACTACAGGTATGAGCTCTTCGTAACAATGGATAATAATTCTGCACTAGTTTAGTAGGCCTACCAATTCTAATGCCCAGAAGTATCAATCGATGCCACCACATGTTAACGTGCAAAATGCATGTATGAGGCCGATGAAAGAAATCGTACAGTATATGTGGTTTTCGAGACTGCATTGTCTAGTTCATTTATAGATCAGTGATAATGTTCATCACTTAATCCTTCTTTTATCGTCTTCAGCATTGGTTTGGAATGCTGGGCACTACATTACACTTACATTACACTGTCTTGACAGTGTAATGCAGTGCTCTATGCAACATGGCACCCAATCCGTGATCATGTATGCGAGACTCCCACCCTAATTGATATGTCCTGTGGTGTCTTTCCAAATTATTCTCTTGGATTTTTATTTTTCGCTCTTATAATGATCATTTTGGGACCACTTCTAGTTGAACAATATGTGGGCTGTCATCTTTGTACTGATGGCATTAAAATTCTCATATATTATGATAACTCTTCTTCATGTTCAATCCTTGATATTTTTTACCTTTCCACAAACATTAGCCTCAGAAAAGATTCTAATACACCTCTAAATTCATCAGCTGCTATTAGGCTCAACGGCTCAGCCGAAAAATTGGAATATTTGAAAACTGTGGCAATAAGAGATCCTGCTGTTACTCCTTATGATCAACTCTTCACGTAATTGTAATGTGAGATTTCAATATTCTCTGTTTCACTTGTCACACACACATTCAGTCTGCGAAAATTCTCAGTCTAATACTTTAGACATTTATCACAACAGAAATCATATATATTGCCTATCGACTTCTTGGCATCTGGCGACTTCCTGAGCCTTACGTTCGACCAGACAAATGCGTGCCCATGCCTTTTGGTATCTCAAAACGGAATCTTTAGACATTCCAGAAAATACACTTTCAATATTGTATAGAAATATAATTGATTTGAGCTTGTCAGACACTTACTTTGGACTCCAATTGACCAGTGAAGTAATTACAAAATCCTCCGCTCTGTCTGTAAAACCATAGTGCATACTGAACCAAAGGTTATCCCTTGACCTATTGGCCACTCCACACACTCTAGCAGAGTATAGCAGGGTTTTCATTTGTCGTTTTTCATTGAGTGGCCCAGCTAAAATTCATTGACAATGTGCCAATGTATGACAGTCATTATCATTAGCATTTCTTCGATCTGGTCTTAGAACATACTATTCGCCGTAGATTGTTCCTCCGCTGATTTCGACTGGCCATTCTGGCTCTTATTCGGCCTGTATTTGGTACGGCATCGGCTTATGCTCTCTGTTTTATGATAGTGGCGCCATAGAAGTTTATATATATACACTAGAACGATGCTCGCTTCGCTCGCGCTCGCTTCGCTCGCAGTGCAGGATAATACTATTCCAATACCTATACCTAATACCCAATCATTGAATTCATGCTGAACAACATTTCAATGATCGCCACCTAGCCAAGCTCTGCGCCACGTAATAATTAGGCCTATGTACGTTAAAATCACGCAACTGTGGCCATTTGTGACGCTGTACACGTATTTTTTGTGTACGTTAAATGTACGTTAAGATCCTCAAGCTACGAACAATTGTTACCAATAGCAACGTCGTCGCACGCCCAGCCCTCTGACGCTGCAATGACTCGACTAAACCGGTTCTACGAACAATTGTTACCAATAGCAACGTCGTCTTCGAACATCGTCCACCAACGCATCGCGACGTAAGGTCTAAACGGTCTACCAATAGTCAACGCTCGCCCACCAACGCATCGCGACGTAAGGACTAAACGGTCTACCAATAGTCAACGCTCGCCCACCAACGCATCGCGACGTAAGGACTAAACGGTCTAAACCGTCTACCAATAGTCAACCAATCAGAACGCTTGAAGGTAACAGACAGAGAGACATACAGATAAGAATCTTAATATTATAGATATAGTCTCACAATTTGTTCATATATCCTATGTAATATATGAAATTCAATTTAATGGTGTCGATTCGCTAATTGTGGAACAAGATCAATGATTGAATAGGCTATGACTTTTTGGAACTTTGTGGACATCAAAGATGATGAGAGGTCTAAGGACAAAATGGAATTTGTCTGAATAGAAAGATGAGTAAAATTTGTCATTTGTAAAGGTATTGATATTTAACCCCTTAACTGGGTATTTAACTGTAACTCAATGTAAAATGGATGGATATATCCGGGGTCCCCAGTTAAGGGGTTAACACTGTGCTGATTAGCAGGGGCGTAGCAACTGGGGGGTATATCGGTATATATACCCCCCAAATCAGTCTACCTTAAAGTTTTTTATATGGTTTACATGTGGTTTTATGTGGGTTATATGGTTTATGCGGTTTATAGTTAAGATTTATACCCACAAAAGATATTTATACCCTCACAAATCAAATTCTGGCTACGCCCCTGCTGATTAGTATTATTAATCTCACTTTAATATCAAAATATCTTGTGAATCTTGTTTTACAATTGTTGCTTTAGGTATTATTAATCAATTGTCATTGAAACGAATCACGATTGTGAGAAATGACTTATGCAGCAGTACTGAACTGAGAGGGTAGAGAATTTGGATATGAACTGTATATTACATAGAAAAATTTGCTTAAGATTTTTCTCTTAGCAGTGATGCAAAGGATGTTTACCACACACAATGTATACTATATATAACCGATAATTATTATTCATTTGGCAGAGGTAATCTATGTTACTATATGTCTTAGTCATATAAGCCTAAGTGATTGATTTGTTAATCATTCCATATTATCCTTCTATTTCTTTTTTATTCAACTCAATAAACATATTTTGTTGCCAATATTTCTATAAAGAGTCCGTTCATAATTTTATTTAGGCTTATACAGTAGATTTGAATGAGCTGAGTCAGCTACTGCAAAAGATGAGTTCGCTTATTCCCCTTGCAACTAACTCTTCATTGAACCTGTAGGTTTATAATATACCATTATTCGTCTAAGCTTATAAGTGGCCATGAACAACAAACCATGACTTGAATGTGTCTTATCATTGGGTCAAGGAAAATAAATTAGTGCTAGAATAAGTGCTTGTATATAGTCTGACGCATGTCACATGTAAAATGTTTATTCCAGCGACTTGAACGTCCCGGTAGTTAACATGCTATTTCAATTTCAAATTAATTTTATCGTCCGTTTCAAACACATAGGTGTTCATCGGGGACGCCTCAGACCTCCAGGCCTGCTAGAGGTGCAGGCCTGGAAAGCCCAAATAGCATAGAGGTTTTCAAACAGGATCTCAACCATCCTAAACCCTGTTATTATTACATGTAGATCGTTGGTCATGACTGGCAAGAGTAAACCGAATAAATAGAATTCGCTCAAAACGTGTGTCGTCTTGTCATTTGATAATAGAATGCTGCTTCTCTGCCATTATCCGAAGACATGTGGATATATATATATATACATATATATATATATATGTATATATATATATATATATATATATAAGAATCGAAAGGCTGTGTTGAAGCGTTACGTTGAGACAGACGCAGCAATGTATTTTTATGGAAGATGATAACAAGATTAGCGGTGGATAGAATGCAGGCCTATAGTAAGGAATATTTCGCCATAAGATTTCTTGAAAACAATCAATAGTTTTAATTTGTTTTTGGACAGTTGTGGAGTGATGGCCAATGGTGACTGATTTATTGACTGAAGAGAAGCCGAGTTATTGCTACAAAAGCAATGATATATCCAAAGTCATGACATATTACCAAATATTATTTTAAGAACTTACAAATGCTTATCACACATTGTATATATGCGATAAGAATGACAGGTCGAGAAAGGCAGACATCGAAATGAAACTATCGGCACACTGAAATGATCCAGCATAAGCAGGGCCGCCGAGAGAAATTCAGGGCCCCGGAACAAAAAAAATTTGCGGGCCCTTAAGAAAAATTTATCAAGTCTCCGAAAAACCTGACAAGCAAAAAAACGTTATCAACTCTCCATAAACAGCCTGACAAGCAAAAAACTTTGTCAATTCTAAAAAACACCCAGACAAGAAAAAACCTTATCGTCACCGGATCTGGGCCCCTGAAAACTCCATGGGCCCCGGTACCATGTACCGGCTGCACCCCCTCTCCTCAGGCCTGAGCATAAGCATTATGTCCACTGCCATTGATGCTTTTGCTCGATCATACTTTTAAAAAGCAACCTGCGATGTTGGTCCTACGTTTTGTCGTTGCGCAGAGTTCATAAATTCACAGTGTTCATTCTTCATGTCTAATGATTAGGTCCAGTCCATTGCTTAGTTAAAACATGCAATTCTTTAAAAGAATATTTTGAATAAACGGGGCATATAAATGTGGGGTGGGTGAGTATGTATTGTTATATATTACATAATATATATAGGCCTATAATAAATATTACATATTATATATATTATATGTTATATATGTATACATGTTATACAGTATATACTGTATTATATTTAATATACTGATTTTTGGGAGGTATACAGGGTGTAAAAGTGAAAAGGGCACCCCTTATTGATATTTAATATCTCGGCTGCTTGTATAACGATTTCAATGAAATTTATAGGCCATATACCTGGGAATGTTTTTGATGCAATTGCCAAATTTCATGCTGATATCTTTAGTATTTTCTGAAATATGGCCAAAAAACTAAAGAGACCCACATTTTGAAATTGACATTGGAATATAACGTCATAATAAAGTGATAAAAAATTATTTTAATTTTTTTATTTGTTTGACCCTGAAAAGGGCCGTTTGAAAGGGGATTTCAGATGATTTGCTAAGGGAGCAGGTGCTCAAAATGCCCCCTCAGCCTTCACACATGCCGACAAGCGCTTCTTCACTGACAGTATCGACTTCTTGATCTGGTTCTCTGGCAAACTCTCCCAGATATTCTTCAGCACAGTCTTCAACTCCGTGATGTTTTGTGGCTTTGGCTGATACTTTTGATATCTGTCGAGCATGATTCCCCAGACGTAGAAGTCAAGTGGATTGATATCTGGGGAGTTGGGTGGCCAGCCATCTTTCTTGATGAAATCTGGACAATGTTGCTACAGAAAATTCTGGGTCCTGAGAGCAGAGTGTGCAGGTGTTCCGTCTTGCTGGAATATGAAATCTTCTCCAAGCATATCCTGACAGTCCTGCAGCCAATCATAATGCTGCTGTGTTTATCTGTTGGCCGTAAGTAACCCTTGACCTTGTCTGGCGCAATGACAACGACGCAATTTTAGACTTAAAAACGATACAAATTACTATGACGTTATCTTCTGTTTGTCAATTTTAAAATTTGGGTCTCTTTAGTTTTTGGGCCATATTTTAGCAAACTCTAAAGCTATCAGCATGAAATTTGGCAATTACATCAGAAACTTTCCCAGGTATATGGCCTATAAATTTCATTGAAATCGCTATACACGCAGCCGAGATATTAAATATCATAAAGGGGTGCCCTTTTCACTTTTACATCCTGTATATACCGATATATCTCCCCTCCTGTGGCTACGCCCTTGGTTCTACCCTGCAGTCTTTTCGCTAGGTGGCGTTGCTGCACTATGTAATTTGAAGGAAAACTTAAATGGCTGCATTTGCGATAGGCCCCTATAATACTGAAGAAGTACAGCAAATTTCATGCATTTGACCCAGGTGTTGTCAAAGTGAAACAGGGTGGTACCGGTGCTATTGGGTCACCATGTATAACAACGAGTCGGACACTGCCAACCGCCAAGGTTGTCAAGTAGTCCTAAACTGAACATAGACCGACGATAACTGCACAACACAATCGGAACCTTGAAGTGTGCCTTAGTGTGCCTCGAATCATTTGAGGCGGGAACCTTTTGGACCTTTGCTACAAGGTACAAATGCGAACGAGTCTCAACAACTTCGAACAACCATATGCTGTTCGACTTTCGGTCTACAAAGACTCAGCCGAAATGTAAGTATAACAAATGTAGGCCTACTTAAAAGATAAAAATTAAAAGTTGAAAAATCAACATAAGAGTTTCAGAGGCTAATGGGACATCGTTATTAGGATCTAATGGCAAACGGAAACAACAAGAGGAATGTGGAAGAAAGGTAATAGCCTAGAGATGGCTTAACCATGGGCGTCCGCAGAAATTTTTCCAGGGGGTGCAAAACAGGGTCTTGTGACGAAAGAAATGAAAAAAAATTTCCAGAGGGGTGCAAAACAAGGTTTTGTGACGAAAGAAACAAGTAATTTTACTTTTTTCATAACTCCACAATTTTTCCAGGGGGGGTGCAATTGCACCTTCTTGCACTCCCTTCCGGACGCCCATGTCGATCACCCCGATGCTGTTACTAGGCCATAAAAATTCTAAGCGTTTCAGTTAGCATTGACCCGCTCTGATTGGTATCCGACCACGATATTTCGATCAAAACAGAACACGCTCCTGTTCTATATTGCCTATCCTCCATAGCTGTTATCGGAAAATCGGACTCACTAGTTAGTTTTGACAATGGGGGGATTACGATTCAAATCAGAAGATGCCAAGGGCATTACTGAAACTGTGCTATAGATGTTCGATAATGATGATTATGATGATGGTGGCAGCGATAGTGATGACGATGACGACGACGACGATGGTGGTGATGATGAAGGGTGAATATTTTCCAGACATTTGAAAAATGAAGATTGCAGTCATCGGATCAGGAGCAAGTGGACTTCCGGCGATAAAAAGTTGTCTCGAAGAGGGACTGCAACCTATTTGCTTCGAAAGAACAGATGACATCGGAGGTCTTTGGAACTGGAAGGAAAATCCAACAGATGGACGTTCAACTGTAATGAAATCTACAATAATCAACACAAGTAAAGAAATGAGTTTCTACAGCGACTTCATCGCTCCTCCAGAATTTCCAAACTACATGCACAACTCAAAAGTACTCGAATACTTTCGACTTTACGCCGACAAGTTTGGTCTAACAAAGTACATAAAATTCCGTACGGAAGTCTTGAAAGTCAGCCAGGTAGAGAACTTCAAAAAGACAGGTCGGTGGACACTGGAATTGAAAGATCTGGAATCGGGTTCGACAAGAGTGGAAGAATTTGACGGAGTCATTGTTTGTAGTGGTCATCACGCTGAAAAGAAGATGCCGCATTTCGAAGGTCAGGAGGAATTCGAAGGAAAAATAGTGCACACACATGACTACACAGATTTCAAGGGCTACGAAGACAAACGCGTGATCATCGTGGGACTCGGAAACTCTGGTGTAGACGTCACGATCGATCTGAGCAAAATAAGTAAACAGGTAGGCCTATAGGCTATGTATTTGCTTTAAAAATCTATTAACTGCTTAAACAGCCGCTTTTAAAACTACCGAAGGGCAGGCCCGTCGAGAGAAATTCCGGACCCCTGGGCAGAGCAGTCACTGGCCCCCTAAACAATCGACTTTTTAAGATAATTTCCTTGCACTTTCGAGTGACGCCTTTTCACTTTTTTGGGAGGTAAGGGAAGGCAGACTGCATAGACAGATGATCAATTTTTGAGAGCTAACCTCGAGTACCAAACCAGATGAGCTGAGTTTTAGTTTTAGCTGGATTAATTAAGCAAAAGACGGTTTGAGTGCATCCATGAACGAAGTAAGTCAGAGGCTTCAACTAATTGATATTGTAATATATTGTAACCAGTGGCGATTCCCGTGGGGGAAGAGTGGGGCTGAATCCCCCACCGGACTTCCGGACATTTTTTCGCTTGTGAAACCTATTTTAGGTAAAAGTCTAATATAGGCCTAACGGTGAAAAACTGCGATGACCTTTTTGCTTGGCAACCTATTTTTGGGTAAAAGTGTAGTAAAATTAGGGGGGAAATCCCTTTTTGTCAGCCTTTTTCGGCAAAGTTTATTGATTTTTTCCTTCTCTTTTCATCTCCCCCTACAAACTTCCTATGAATTCATGTCATCCCCCACCAAGAAATCCTGGAACCGCCACCCACTGATTGCAACATCATATTATCAAATACGTTTGCTGCAGGCCCCTTCGGACCCCATATGATTCGCCGGGCCCCTAGCCACCCACATCTCAGCTGCCCTCCTCAAGGCGGACCTCACGAAGGAATATTTTAAAATCATGAATCATTTATAATAATAATATAGCAAGGTTACAATCTAATATCCTAAACTACTGAGGTTTATTTTGAACTCGTTCACAGTTGTGGCCGTTACTAGGCCATTTCTAAAGTTAAGGTTGAAAGAGATGTTTGAGCAAATGCTGTTGTTCTCATCAACGTTTATAACATAGGCTAAACATGATACAAGTCAACATCCTGCATTTTGATTTATATACAGAACCAGAACTTCCTGCTTAGTGTATAGAAATCACACCTTTGTGCCTACAGTGTATATTATTATGGTCCGACTACAGATCTTGGAGTTTACGTGAACTTTGGTTTCACAATACCCTGATTTCCTGAGGTTGGGAAGCATTGGAGAGCCCAGCGCATTAGAAATGGTGTCATATTTATTTATATAGGCAGTGTTTATTCTATGCCCTTTTTGGGATCCCCCAAAGTTTGAAATCCCCCAAACTTCTATATGTTGTATTGGGGGATGGAAATTTCCCCCAAAAAGTGTGACGAGAGGGGAGTTTTTATTTTGGAGAGGGGAAAAAAGAGAAGGATATGACCATATAGAAGAGCATTTGAAAGAAAAGGAAGAATGTGATGACATTTTTTTGCTCGTCAAGGTTTTTGGGCAGACAAACTTTCTCCCCTCAAACATTTCAAACTCCCCCATGTCAAGGTGGCTAGAATAAACACTGTATATAGGCCTAGTAGGCCTATGAAGAGCCAAATTTGTTATGACTGGTGCCCGAGAGCCAAGAAAAAATACTTTAGGGTCTTTAGCTAGGCCTAAAAATATAGTCCTTAAGTAATAGAAAACAAGTAGGCCTAAGTTGAAAACAAGACGTTTAACAAATAGTTCGTGTGTCTTAGAAAAAAGTTATCGCTTCAGTATCTGAGCGGTAATTTCGCACTCTGGATTTGGCTCACGGGCCCCCATTTCAAAGCTCTGCCATAAAGTGTCTCATTATCATTTTATTGCTAAAATTAATTATTTTCATTATTATTATCACCGTCGTTCTGTTGATCCGATTACTGGTGTTAAAACTCACAAAAATAACGTGGTTTGTGTAGGTGTATCTAAGTACCAGGCGAGGTTCCTGGATTGTCAAACGAGTTGGTGACAATGGATTACCATTGGATATTGCCAATAAAAGGCGTATTAAAGATCTAACTTTATCCTGCCTACCACAGCGGTTGGTTAATTATTTAGTCGAGAGCTGGGCTGACAAGCGCTTCAACCATGCTTTTTTCGGTCTCAAACCGGCGCATCGTTTTAACTCACAGCACCCTACAATTAGCGACGACTTAGCCAATCGCCTGATTGCCGGAAATGTGATCATAAAGCCAGACGTGCGTCGATTACACAAGAGATCGGTGGAATTTGTGGATGGAACCGTCGTTGAAGATATCGATGTCATCTTCTGTGCCACTGGATATCTGTTCGGGTTTCCATTTGTCGATCATAAGGCGTTCGAGGTGAAGAACAACGTCGTCAACTTATACAAGTATGTCTTCCCTCCGGACATCAGTCCTTCGACGATCGCTGTGATTGGATGCTTTCAGCCTGTCGGTGGACTCATGCCGATATCGGAACTGCAGTGTCGTTGGGTTGCTCAAGTTCTAAAGGTAAGCCGGTGCTTTGTCGCTAAATTCCGCTAATATGCATAGATAATTAGATATTGCCGTAAACTTCTAATACACTGTAGGTCGCTAGGCTCTAGCCCTCCATTTTTGAAAGAATATGCCCGGGAAGGGAAAAGTATAGTGCTTTGGCCCAGTGGCGTAACGTGGGGGCGGCGGGGGGGCACTTTGTTGACTGCCCCCCGGGCCCCGGGCGGGGGGGGGCCCCCAAAGAGGGGTCTAAGCTAGGGTTAGGTTAGGGTTAACCCTAGGTTAGGGTTAGGGTTAGGCGTAACCCTAACCATAGAAGTGAACGTGCCGGCGACCTTTTTTTTTTTTTTTTGCTCGACAGGGTAAAAAGGAGGCTGATGACCTTTTTTTTTTTTTTTTTTTTTTTTTTTTTTCGTCAGCCCGAAACTTTGGAACTTTGGGGCCCCCATGACAAAGATGCCCCCGGGCCCCCAAAAGTCACACGCTACGCCACTGCTTTGGCCCTCATTTTTCGTTCAAGTTTACACCAATGCATAGGCCTAGATGTTTCTGTAATGGTCACCGCGAAGTTCGGCGTCATATGCCATTTCGAAACTGTGAAGTTGTTTGTAATTGAAACTTGCTAGGCCTATATAACTTACATTGAAGCAAATAGCTTCAATTTGAGGCAAAAATTCTATAGTAGATTTTGTATCCAATGTGCATTAATTGTTGATAGCCCTGATTAGGAAATGATGAGACTGTGAAACTACCGCTCAATATAACAACGAGAGGGACTTGACCATGCTAAAGACTCGCTTCTGTCGTCCTACCCCGAAAGACAAAGGCTTGGAAAGGCAATGGAGCAGTGATTCTTACACATGGCATCCTACTGAACAACCATAAACCCAGCTATTATTATCTACGGCACGTGATCGTGCGCTCGACACACTGTTCTAAACGAAAAACAGAAATAATGAAATAAGGACGAAAGAGATGTTGCTCGTGAGCAGTGGCGGCTCCACCGGGGGGGCCAGGGGGCCCGTGCCCCTCCTATTGAGAGCCTGGCCTCCCAGTGCCCCCCAGTTGGGACCCTATACTTAATGCTACATACATTAAACAACAAATGGTTGCCCCCCATGATTAGAAGTTGCCACCCCAACGGCCCCCCACTTGCCAAATCCTAGATCCGCCACTGCTCGTGAGTCATGACTAGCAAGATCTGCCTAATCATTAGGATTTACTCATAATGTGATGTGTATTTGTCATTTGAAAATAGGGATATGCCAGCCTGCCATCATCTGAAGACATGTGGAAGGATATCAGAAAGAAGAGAGAGGCTTTGTCAAAGCGTTACGTTGACTCGACTCGTCACACGATTCAAGTCGATGTCTTTCCATATTCGGACGAGTTAGCAGAATTTGTTGGATGCAAACCGGACCTGTGTAAGCGTTGTTTGATTTAGAAATATATAGGCCAGTCACGCTCCTGCATTACATGTGTGAACAGAAACGAAAATATGAACACGAATTAAAGAAAACCTGATGCTTTTGCATTCAATCGTCAGACCACGTGATTTTGAAATGTTTTATTCGCAATTAACAAACGCCAGTTGATGCGTATTTAGGCTAATCCTTTTTAGAGAATTAGTACATATAAGACATGTCAATACAATATTAATTCAGTTTTAAGCGACTCTCATCTTTCAATTAATTTTGAACGTGTCACAATATCCTTTAAAATCCCAGACAAGCTATTATTATAACAGAAATGATATTATATCATATGGCATACAATACGTTTATTCATTTTAAGACTGTTCAGTCGTTAATTAATGACAGTCCGATTTATTAGGCCTATTTATAATTATAAATATAGCTAGAGCTCCCAAAAGTTATAAACAAAATGATCACTCCTATGGACCTATTGTAGTTCGTCTCTTCCTGACTGATCCGAAGTTGGCGATTACAATGTTGTTCGGTCCTCGCTGTCCCTATGAGTATCGTCTCGTGGGCCCCAACACTTGGCCCGGTGCCAGGGACGCCATTCTCACTGTCATGGATCGCGTCAATTATCCACTGAAGACAAGAAAAATACCCGAAGAAAACAACACCGGTGTCATCTTTCTGTTATTCTTTGCAGCCGGCATATTACTTGCTATGCTGGCTATCTTTAGATAGATGGGCTTTTAAAGAAAAGGTCGTGATACTGTTCAGGCTTCGTAGAGAAACTTTGATGAGTAGTGCAAGATTAGGTCTACCTAACTTTTCAATTGCATGACTCTTGAACGATTTATGTTAGCCTAATACACTCAGGGGGCGGATTTACCACGGTAGAAATGGTACATCGGTACGGGCGTACCTGCAAAAATAAAATTTAGTGGTCCGTATTTTTCTATTAACAAGTTTTTGAAATGATTTTTAAATTTGTTCTGTCTTTAATAAATTTATTTTCGGACAAAAATTAAATTCTTCAAAAATGGGTATAATCTAAAATATGTTCAAACTACTCTTTTAATACCAAAAATGTAAAAAAATTGCCAGTATAGGTAATATAGGACTAGTGAATGTTTAGGTCATTAACACACTGTAACTACTGTAGTCTTTTACTTGTATGCATACATACAGAAAATAAAACCACTTTACTATGAAGTGACGTCACCTTTAAAGTTTACAGTGTTCACAATTTTTTATCTACATTTGACAGAATTAGTGGGTCCTCGATCATCCTGCAGTTGGACATTGTTCAAAAAATTACACGAATCCACCACTGAATCTGATTAAACTTCACCTTATGTCGGTAACTATACAAAATTCTTTTAGGCCTAAAAATAGGCCTCGAAGAAAAAGAACTACATCTATTCCAAGAGCTCTATTGGAACCATATGAAGCATCCGTAGGAGTTAACGGAAAACAGAGAAATGGATATGAATATTTTAAAAGGAGCCAGACAAGAACGTGGCTTCTCTCCAGACTTTTTCAATCTTTACGCAGAAAAATAATGGAAGACATCAAAGCGTATAGAAGTGTCAGTCGAGGAACATCAATAACATAGGATTTGCCGAGACACAGCACTAATAGCCGACGCTGCCGAAACCAACGATAAACTTCAAAGACTGATTGACAAAGTGGTAGAAGAGGCAAGAAAACTAGGATTGAATATAAATCACAAAACACTGTCAATTGTAATTTCCAAAATGAAAGGAACTCCTATTAGCGAAGTATTTGTTCAAAAACACGAAATTCAACAGGCGCAGAAGTTCAAATACCTAGGTGTAGGCCTACAAATCACGAGTGATGGAAGAAGCGATGAAGAAATCAGAAAAGAATTGGCATTAAGTCAGCATTCAGAGAGCTTACGAATATGCAGAAAATAAACGCATAACAATGCCAACTAGAATAAATGCGTTGAAATCTTATGTGGCCAATACTGCTATATGGCTGCAAAACATGGACAGTGTCGAAAATCATGGGGGACTCGCGGGAGCTGAAATGTGGTTTCTTAGAAGGATGATGAGAATCGGCTGGAAAGGCATGACGAAGAGCAACGAAGTTTAGTGGCAACAACAATGACAAGACAAATAGAATTTTTGGTCACGTAATGATGAAATGAGGAATAGAAATGATTGTTACAACAGGAATGATTGCCGGGTAAAGGGATAGAGGAAGACAAAAGAGAAAATATCTAGACAGTTTGTGTTATCTACAGGGAGGAAACTATGAAACAATTGATATCATTCAAGCAATAGAAGATACACTGTAGTCTGTAGATGGAAATGTACATGTACAGACTGAGATGCACATGATCACCGACAGTCAACCTGTGTAGGACATCTAGAACAGTGTTTCCAAAACTGTGGGTTGCGAACTTGCGACCCAAAAGTGGGTCCCAGGGCTCAGTCTAATGGGCCGCGGTGTAACGCGAAATTAGATTCAAAAGACAGTGTCGTGCTCTAACCAATACCACAATGTCACAACCTTGAAAGATGCAAGTAGGCTTAGGTTTTAAGAAATTTAATATGCCTGCAACACTCCATATACGGCTTATATTAAAATGCTGTGTTTTATCCTATTTTAGTTGACAATAAGTTTGCAGGGTCGCGGCATTTTACAAAGCCGCTGAAGTGAGTTGCACAGTTCCATTAGTTTGGGAAACCCTGGCCCATAGTTTTAATTAATCTTATTTCACAATAGGCCTATCGCAAGGAATGCGTATTCCGACCATTTTGATGTGAAACTCCACTAACAAAAGAGAATCTCTGATAAGAGCGACTTATCACTTGGCGGTTAAGCGATTTTTTTCATACTCATAGGATTTTCAAGACACGTAACAAAGTTATGTTCCTGGCAAAATTTCACGAGATAATTTTCAAGAAATTCCAATAATATATTTGCCACATTTCCATTCAACTCGAATCAGAACTTTTGTTTTGCCATTTATTCAACTCAGATTCTTTTCAACTAACGTTCGCCAAATGGCTTAATGTAATTTCTTATATTACATGCTATGATTAGGGTCACGCACGTCACAAAGCCGCTAAAGTGGGCCGCGGTTCTAAAATGTTTGGGAAATCCTGATCTAGAAGAAGACATGTCGGTACAATATCTTCGAATAGTCTATTTTGAGTTGGATGACATACACTGTATTTTCACCGAAATACATAATTTTTCTGATAATGACACAAGAATGACAAGTTTTTTTCGATGCTGTCATTCCGGACACCCCATAGTCTTATTTTTAAAGTTGAGCACTCTTGCGTGCTTTAAGACTTTATCATCGAATAACCAAAATCAGTAATAGGGGCCTACAACTAAGTTTATCAATTTTGTGACAATCACCTCTATCATCTCTTCCAATAAAAATTCGTCATCGGTTTTGCACAAGTCACGCAACCGGTTCCAACACACATGGGGACTAGGGATGTGCGGGTATACCCGTACCCGCGGGTATACCCTACCCGTACCCGTACCCGCGGGTACGGGTAGGGTAGGGTACACATTTTACGGGTACGGGTCGGGTACGGGTACAGCGCTACGGGTACGGGTATAGCGGCTACGGGTACGGGTATACCCGTTTTACCCGAAAAGTTATATTTTCATTTCTCACTACTATAGCAAATTAGCAATGCAATAATAGAAAAATAATATTGAGTAAAGTGTATTAGTATAACTTGTACATCGCGTTCAGTTTGTCAGACAGCATGCATTTTACTTACTGAAAACACAAAGGAAATACAGATGACGTAATCTGACATCTTCAGTAATAAATCTATAATGGCGTCCTCTGACTCCTCCAAGGACTCTTTGACCGAGAAAGTTCTTCTGGTAAAGTTTTGTGGTTTAACTTGAACTCTAATGCCTGCTCATAGATAAATGATATCTACTAAATATTTTAAACAAGCCCATTCGTGTCGGCTTAGGCTAGCTGACTGATTATCCTGATTCCTAAGTACTAGATCTGTCCTAATCTAAACATGCGTGCTATTTACAATGAATAGTTATCCCAATTTCGTAGCCCCGATTTCACTGTTGCCTCTCTATAGTCTCTAGGAACGGATACGGGTTCACGGGTCCATGTACAGGTCCTTGTAGTACTTGTACCCGTAAACGCACCCGCGGGTACGGGTCCAAAATTCCAAATCCAAAAAACTCCAAATTCCAACCAAAGTCGGTTACGGGTACGGGTACGGGTACACAGCTTACGGGTACGGGTCGGGTACGGGTACAGCGCTACGGGTACGGGTAGGGTAGGGTAAAAAAGTTTTTCCACGGGTACGGGTAGGGTAAGCATTTTGCTGTACCCGCACATCTCTAATGGGGACCCAGTCCGAATGGTAACCAAAAGTTAAGGTACATTAGCAAAGAAGTCATATATAACAACACTGATACTCTACTTTCAATGTTACTGGTAAGATATTGTATACTGCATAGCATCAAGCATACTTGAAATAGTATCAGCATTCTTATTTAAACAATCAAACAAAATATTTTTCAGCACCAGAAATTATTCAACACTTTCAACCAAATAATTTATCTGTTTTAAACAAAGGTCAAACATGGGCTTCACAGCAATTCCTAGCAAAATTCAATTAAAATTCATCGTGAAAGTTGCGGTCTGTATCAACTACTTTGCTTCCAAGAAACAGCTCCACATTTTCAAGCACTTCACTGAGTGAAAGGCGACCATCTGCATCTTGGTCAGCGAGATTAATCAAATTCTCTGCTTCCAGTCTTGCAACATTTGCATTATGAGGATCAACGTAAACCTAAAAAATAAGCCAACAATTAATAGATAAAGTTACTGGTACATATAATCAATAAGAAGAGGAAATCGATAGATTATGGGCGGTCAGTCTACAACCCGCTGGCCGCATGCAGCTTGCCTGAACACAATTACAGGTAATAAGAAGTTTCTGAAATAAATGTTAATTCACTGCGGTCTTTGGCTACTAGCAGCTACACATTTATCGAAAGAGTAAATTGATAATCAGAACAATGCTAGAGGAAAACTCTGTCTTGAAAGACGAATTTTTACAAAGGTTTATCGATAGCAAAATTCCCCAGAGGATCAATTTAATCTACTGACTTGTCCATTTGCTGCAAACGTACATACAACTGGATCTGATATATCTCCAAAGTGATCAAAAACTGTAGCTCTCGAGTGGTCATGACAGTTGATCACAACAGATTTTCCTTAAAATGACTGAAAGCATTATCAGTCAAATGAAAAAAAAATTCAGAAAGCTCGGCTGCAAATCAAAACAACATCACTGCTGTTATTCTTCATTTAGAATCTATATTGATAATGACCTTAAGTTCTGCCTGATTGACTATACCATCTTTGTTAATGTCGATGACTTCTCGAAATACTTTTCTGCGTTCAGCAAGCCAGTGTTCGTCATTCGCTTCACTCTCGCCATCTGGTGACATCATTAAAAATTCTTCCTCAGTTATCGCCTCATCCCCATCCTTATCTAAGAAAAAATGCAACTAGATTACCAATACATTGACATGAAATATTATCTAAATGCTTCCACATATAAAATATACAAGATAAGACTTTATCTGCATCAATTTTTTTTTAACTCCACCCCTATTTGCTGTTTGCAGATTAATAAATTCATTCAAATACAAATTCAAAAATCACAGATTTGATTTAAATTGGGCAAAGAGCAGAAAACAATCTATTCAGTAAAAACTCAAGATCAAGAAAAGTTGCTTTATGCTTTCAGAAATAAGTTTTTACTACAGAAATTTTCCATCACAGGTAAAATCAATTCTTATTCTAAAATAGGAGTAAACATGATTTCAATTACAATTCAAGTCATACCCAAGTAGTCAGATGTATATAAAAGTCCCTGAAATATACAACTACTCCAATGTTTAGCAAGTCAGAAAAAATAAATGCATTTGTATGGTGAACCTTAGTCCCGTCATTAGTTAGGTAAGTCAAATTTGAGACAACTGAAAGAAACGCTCAAAATAACAACTTTGATGATAAATTTATCATAGGCATTATTCTTTGCTTTGAATTATGACACCACAAGCATCAATTTCCAAAACTTATTTGACAACATTATAATGTCAACAAATTTCCAGAGAAGATGATAAATGAGTCATTAAAATGTATCTTACGGCAAAAAATTGCCTTTCAATTTACAGAATTTTTCTCTCAACAAAGCTTTAATCATATTTGTCCAAAAGCAGCATTTGATTAAATCTAGATATTCCATAAAAACACCAATCAGATATACACAAGAACGTTACAGGCAATGAAATATGTCATACATTTACTCCAGACATGGAATACAAATTTTCACTTCTTTAGAAGATGAATATGTTATAGGGAATCTGAAGCAGAATGAAAATTTTGTCTGCCAAATCCAAAATTGCTAGTCAAATTTGGTTAAATAGCATTAAACCGGTAGTCTCCTGATCAAGAAGTGTGCACTATTCAGGATTCTGCTATAGACAAGTTCATCACCATGCAATTCAATTGATGATTTTAAATGAATGTTTCTTTAATTTCAAGACTTTGCATTCATGATTCATAAATATCATATTTAAACAAATACAAACAGGATATCAAAGAAGAGAGCCAGGAACTTTTCTGTTGTGAAGACGTCAGCAATTAAAAGCACATTAAAAAAGCTGTCTGATTACAAAAAAGAACCAAACTTGGCCTACCAAAGTTATCAATTAGATGTTTAACCATGCGACTGAGCATTGCTTTGCTCTGTTCTGGATGTCGGAAATTCGTGAATTCATCAAACGTTAAACGGTTATCCTGAGGATCTTCATCTGCTTCAGCCCACTGAAACCTGTACTTGATTATTACCTCTTTTTCTACAAAAAACATAAAAATCGAGTCATTCACACGCAATGGCATGTACGTGTCTCTAAATTTGTGAAGTTGAATAGAAGAAATATCAAGCAAAAGGAATCAAAAAGATAAGTGCTGCCCATGAATTAATGGTAACTACACCAAACTATAAGAACGCCAATAATGGTTACAGATCAAAATTCCCTATACTCTGAATAAGAAAAACAAAAATAAACAAGAAAACTTGAAAAATCAATCTAATCATGCTCAAAGGAAGATAATTTCTGATAAAACTAGAATGCCAGAATGGAGAGGGAAGATAGCAGTGGTAACAACGTTGGACGATGGAGCAGAAGGTCGTGGGTTCAACTACCGCAGGAGCCCCTAAGGTCGACTCAGCCTTACTTGCTAGAGGGCGGTTATAACATCAAATTGAGGAGCAGCATTTGCTGCAAAGTAAAGCACGGGCGTAGACGTTTGGCTGGCAACCTACTCTAGGTTAATGGCGGATGCCACCTGCGTCGCTGTATGCCTTGGAGACCGGAGATCAGCACCGGCCCCAAAGCTCGAATTCAGGCATGGGAAAACTTTACTTTTACTTACTCTATAACTAGAATGCATAAATTTGCTCAAATTAAATTAAAATAAACAATTATAGTCCTTATTTCAGTCCAAATAATTAAAAGAATACAAAGTATTACCATTACGATCAAGTGATAGTGTATCATAGTCAATTGACTGTTTCTCTGCAATATTGAGATCATGACCCTTTGCCAACAAGAAATGGATGTAAAACTCTTGCCAAGTTACAAAGTCTGTAAAAAAATAATTAATTAAAACTTTAACCAAACCTACACACATGGCCTTATAGATACCAACATTTAGCTCAACAAGCCCACCAAAAACTAGCCAGTTACAGTGTTCCATCTTGCACATAATGTCACATTGGTTCATACCTTTGTTTCCTGTAATTGAGACTATTGAAAAGCACTTTATTACACACGCACACATACATCTGGTCTTCCTAAAAGCCAAATTTCTACTTTGCAATCTATGCTAAATGCTGCAGCTCATCTTGTGGCAAGAGCTCCTAGATACTCCAACGTCTCGAACTTTATTGGCGACCATTCATTGACTTCCAATTTCTGACTGTATTGAGTTAAAAAAAAAATAATTCATGCCTTTGCAGCATTTCAATATAGATAATGCAGTGCCGACATAAGTGAATTAACTAGACATATTCTAGATCAAACTATACCTAACTAGACCATCCTATATCACTGAACTTTCTACATCACCCTTTTTTGCACTGCGTCATGTCACATGATCTGCACCAGTGATGTAGCGATGTTCATGTCGCTAGATCGTGTACCGCTCTCAAGCAGCATAAATCATTCAGCGCTTACTGTAAAAAGCAACTGGACCCTCTTGCCGGAATGGCCTGACCCCTCATTTCTCATCTCCACACTCAGTTCAATGCAAAAAAAATTCCCAGTTTCTCATCAAACGACTCCTGATGCAAAAGAAGTATCATGAAAATTACATTGCATGACATTAATCTGTCATCAGTTCAAAACATAAAAGTGATCAATTATTACACATATTTAAATTTTAAAAAAGGTAATGCCACCAACCAGTGGTTATTCTAGCCGCCTAGACATTGGGGGAGTTGAAAGTTTTTGGTAGGCTGAAAATTTTGTGCAGTCTGAACAGACATTGGGGAGGTCATACTACTTGCCAAAATGTCAAAGTTTTTTGTTTTTTTTTGGGGGGGGGGAGATTTCAAACTTGGGGAAATTTCCCCCATAGAATGCCTAGAATAAACACTGGCCACCAACATTATTAGACCAATGACTTTACCATCACTGTTTGTATCAAGATGGATGAAGATTCTTTTGTTATCAGCAGTGGCATTGTCCAAATGATTCTGGATGTTAAACATGATCCAGGATTGTAATTCGTCCAGATCAACCTTGTCATCTTGGTTTATATCTGCTCTACAAAGCAAAGAAAGTAAGTTGGAAAGTTTTGATTCTAACTTATTTGCATAGCTCTCGTAATGTTAGATATTCCATCGAAAAAGCACAGGCACTATAAAGTCGTAAAAATATAATCTCAAAATGCTTATTTTGAAACTCAACATTGAGTCTTCATAAAAATTACTCAAAACTTGTGCCACTTAACTTCAAATTTGGTCGACAAGATTTTGTTAGCCAGTGTCAATCATAAACCAATGTCTCTGTAGAAATAAGTAAATCAACCATATTTGCCTGTGAAAAATGTCTTTCAATCGATCGCCTAGTTTTGATTCACTATCCCATTCAAACTCCTCGTGATTTCCCAGAATGACCTCCTTCTTATATTCACGATTGAGATGGCCATCGTGTTCCATCCGCAATCCGTCTACGTGATCTGGCATCTGGAGTTCATCCATCTTTAATGGAATTAGAGAAGTTCTTTGTCTTGCTGTGGGTTGGGCATGAGAAGAATTTGCTAAGTCTTTCTAAAAAAAGATGGTACATGAAATACAACTCAAGCTAAAATTAAAGCAGCCATTGTAAAAGCTATCTTCACAAGAAAGGAACAGCAAGAGTGCAGTGAAACTATGCTTGCAAAAGTGCCAGCAGATGGTATGGCACTGTTGCATTCACTTATTCTTGAGGTATGCTGATGTACTATTGAGAGTCATGGGGTTGAAACCGGATTTAAGTAATTGTCCACTAACTGTCTGGATGCAGTGGCGGCTCTAGGACTTGGCAAGTGGGGGGGGGGCGTTGGGGTGGCAACTTCTAATCATGGGGGCCAACCATTTGTTGTCTAATGTATGTAGCATTAAGTATAGGGTCCCAACTGGAGGGGCCACTGGGGGGCCAGATACGCAATAGGGGGCATGGGCCCCCTGCCCCCCGGTGGAGCTGCCACTGTCTGGATGTCAATAACAATTAATCACACTCAGGAATAAAGCAAACTTTCAAGTAGCACTCAGAAAACAGGAGTAGCAGTAATAAAAAGTATATGACTTTTTAGAGAATTCATAACTGCAGGTCCAGCATTAAGATCAAGAATAATTTGCAGCTCTGGTCTAGACTAGTGCACAGCAGATAAACATGGACATCAGTTAACAATGAAACCTTCTGTATGCAGTTTAATGTCAGCAAATGGCTGTTTTGGGTCACTATAGTGGTGCCTTCAGCACTGATGAAAATGAATCACTAACACTGTCTCTCCATTACATGTAATCCCAAAAATCCTGGCTATGCCACAAAGCAATCACATAGGCATAACTTGAGCCACACAGCATATGCATATATGTGCAATTGTGCTTTACCAGTCTATAATATTTCCATAAGTTATCTTCTAACAACATACATTTAAACTACTATACATTAAATATACATACATAAATGACATATTATAGCAAATTGCTAATGGCTGTTTTGGCAGATGACTATGCCACTCGAACAGCCAAAATATCAAGAAATGATTTCAGCATAACATATTAGAGCTCTTCAAAATCATCCAATGAAATAATACTTACACTTTCATGTTGTTGCTTCCAAAACATTTTGTCATTATTTTCATTTGATCTGAATTGCAACACCTCCTTATTAATATCTTCACTCCTTCCCCTCAAGACCTTCCTGGAAAGATCCTGATTCATAATATTTTCAATCACATGGTCAACTCCTACTTTTTCTAAATTCTCAGCATCTTCGATACCAGCACCAGCACCATCGTTGTCATCACTGTCTGGATCCATTTCAGCATTTGCGATATCATTGTCTAGCTGTTTCTTACCCTCATGACTATCATTCTGCATATCTGTCTTCTTATTCTGTACAACAAATTTTTTTTGGTTGCCAGTGTCAGATGTTTTAATTACAGAAGCAGCTTTAGCTACACTGTCTTCAGAAAATGATGACTGTTGGTCATTGACTTTAAGCTGTTTAGAACCTAAACTTTGATTTCCCCGAATGTCATCAGATATCTCATCTTTTCGTCTCTTACGTTTGATGGAGGCACAATCAATAAGGTCAATAAAAATCAGGTAGGCAATGGCAGTGACAAAGGCACGTGCAATCAATTTTGTTGGCATTGGACCTCTTTCACAATTGTACCTAAAAGAAATTTAAAGTGAAATAGCAAAATATTACAGCATGATTCAACAACAAAACAATGTTTGCATGCTTCAAAGAACAGTACACACAGTAATTTTGTCAATTGATAACATCATGAAGAACATGATTTAAGTCTATGACAAAAGTAAAACACAGATAGGCTAAAACAACCAGGCAACTGGTCTTTCCCTAACAGAGTCTATCAAAATGAAATGATGATGACACCTACATGACAATGATTAAAATAACCATAATGACAATCTTAATGAAATAGTTGTAAGCATCAATGTTACAGCAGTCAACAATAATGAAAATAATCATTAAACACATCACCAGTTTTAATACTCAATGCTCTGAACCAACAGTGCTCAAAATCCATATGTAGAAGACTAAGTCAATTTCAGGCAGCAGTTAGCATGGGAACGGTCACATAGAATACAAAGGAAGAGTTCCCTGGCAGAGAACAGCTTTAAGCCTTGGGTCAGATTTTGAAACATCTCTTATCTTAAACATATCTTAAGACAAATTTTGACTTACAACAATCTTTAAGATAGATAGAACACCTCCCGGTTTCAGAACTGACGCTCTAAGGTCTAAATGAGAGTCACCACTGAGGCAATGCAGATTCAAGTCAACTTTGACTCTAAGCTGTTATCCTCAAATAAAAAGCGCTATATAAATTTGTAAGATATCTAATGTTCAATCTAATCATAATGTACCTATTAAACAAGTTTCCCATGACTATTTTAAGAGAGGCTGAACGCCTAAGAATAAGCAGCTACTGTTGTGACGAAAGCGCTATATAAATCCACAATATTTTACTTACTTCGGCTGACTGCGGCACACCACCTGCTCCAAAATTAATGCAAATTACTGTGTCCAAACCTGCAAATACACTACACGGCTTGCAATGCGCTGCGTCGTCTCTAAAACAGGGTTTTAAGTTTTCCAAATTTGAACTCACAACATCGCGAAGGACCCTAAAATTGAATATACGTTAAATTCTATGAAACCATAGACTTTAAATCAAGCTAATCCAACTTCGCACTTCGCAGGTAAAGTAACCATAGTAACATACTATGCCATAGAACATACTTCAACATAGTATAGAATTTTATATTTATGAAATCGTTACTGTGAAAATATATATATTAGGCACTACATACCTTGAAAGAAGAACTAATGATGAAGTACTTCACAAAGCAGGAATGGAAAGACTGCTATTCAACAAGATATGAAAAAAAGAAATTGAAATATTTTGGCATATATAGCACAGCCACGGATTTCTATAAATAATCTGAATAGCGCTTGGCCCATAGCCGCTGTACGCAGCAGTGAGGTCAGCGCGCCAGCCAGAGCGGCCATATTGCTACTCGTATTCATCAGCTGACACTGCTATAGGACTACTATAACAAGGTGGCGAGACTGGACTAATATTCTATAGGGTCGTTCCTGGCACTATATTCAATTCATTTATCGATAATTGTATCTAGTGGCGGCTCCACAGGGGACCCGAGGGCCCGTGCCCCTCCTATTGCGTGCCTGGCCCCCCAGTGGCCCCTGTTGGGACCATATACTTAATACTACTTACCTATCAACAAATGGTTGATTAGAAGTTGCCACCCCAACCAGTGTTTTATACAGGCCTGTTAGGAGGGGAGATCCCCCGCCAAACCTCAAAATTCCCCCTCCCAAAAAAATCCCACCACTTACACAAATTTTGCATTGAACTGTGTCTTTTCCTCTCCAACCAAATCGACTCCCCCCAGAAAGCCTCAATTCCCCCAAAGGTCTAGAGTCTGGATAAAACACTGACCCCAACGACCCTACCCTCCACTTGCCAAATCCTGGAGCCGCCATTGATTGTACCATTCATTTACATTCATTTTCTTTCACACTGATCTTTTATTAGGTAAGGCCAGTGTTTATTCTAGGCCTTCTCTGGGGGGGAATCCCCCCAAAGTTTGAAAATCCCCCCAAATTTTTGATATGTTGCATGGGGGATGGAATTCCCAGTGTGACGACGGGAGAATTTTATGGAGAGGGGGAAATGTAAGGATGACAATTTTATTTGGTTGCAGGGTATTTGAGAAGGGTAAAAAATATTAGAAAGGATGAGAAGGATTACTTTTTTTGTTTGTCAAGATTTTGGGGGACATCAGACCTTCCCCCCAATTTCAAGTGCCCCCCCCCCCCCCAATGTCAAGGTGGCTAGAATAAACACTGAGTAAGGCGTCTTTCATTGATGAATACCGCGCAAATGTCGCTTCTGACAACAACACCCATTCTAAGCCTGCAACGTCAGAATTCACCTCACAACAGTCATGTACTGTAAGCCTATTCTTGCAACCAGAAAACACTGGACATTGACGCCCCTTGCAAAGTTGCAATTATTATGTGACACACACACCCTGAACGCAAATTCCTGGAGAAATACCTGCACGTACTGTCGTATTCGTTCTGCAACTACTATTAATAGCTGGCATTGTCGGGAAATGAATTGATCAAGCTTTTCAACTTTCCGCTGTGGTCAGCACAAGCAACTGAAGCAAGTGGTTCATATTTAGTCGTATGCGGTATTTCATTAACCAACAGGAAGTAGGCCTACTGTAGAGTATGTAGCACCTACAGCAGCATGTCAATAGCAAACTTCAGGTTTCCCCTTGTTTGACCTTTGACTGAGCATACTGTATAACATTGTGAAGACTGCCTTTCTTGCCCATTACCTCTCTCTGCCTACTGATTTAGCGTCCATTGCATTTTGGTGCGACTGGCTTGGATCATGCTTCAGCAGGCCCGTAGGAAGTTGGGGTACAGGAGGTGCAGCTGCACCCCCTGGAAACAATCAGGGGGTGCAGCGCACCCTGGAAGATACGGCTGTTTTAAAATTGTTTTTGCTTGTGAGGAATTTTAAATAGAAGAATAGAGCGACGACCTTATTTGCTAGTCAGGGTTTTTTCAGAGACGAATTTTTCCCTAATTGTCACAACTTTTATCTTGAGAAAATCTGCACCTCCTGCTAAAAATTCGTTCCGGCGTGCCTGTGCTTCGGAAGTTTGTTGTCCTTCGGATTTGATCCTGTGCTCTTATTCTAAGTTGAAAAATAGCTTCGTTATAAATGAACCATCACTTCCCTTTGTCAACTGTCTGCATTTGTAATATAATAATATTCTTTGCAAACTTGCCAATATACGCCAGCGCCGCCTGCTGCCAAGACAGCAATAACTCTTGACTGATCTCTGGAATAATTCAATTATTGACCTTTCCCGGTTGACCACTAAACTTCGGCCATAGCTATTTCAACTGTAGATTAAAGCGCCTAGGAACAGGCCCGCCGAGAGAAATTCCGGGCCTCTGACAAAGTCTTAAAAATTGATGACATGGTATTGTAAATAGTTCTCTGTCACATTGTCCTGTGGGGCTGTCCATTAATTATACCAACAATTTTGGGGCAATTTTGACCCCCTCTCCCTTGTCAACAACTATCAACCTTCAGTGACCCCCTAAAATTATGTCAGCGACTTTTGACCCCTCCCTAAAATCAGTGACGGGTCTCCCTAAAAAGTTTAGAAGGTTATTATTTTTTGTGCGGTGATGACGTTTTCCCCCTTCCTGCTCATCAAGTTTTAAAATTACTTTTTGCTTGTCAGGCTTTTCTTCAATAATTTAATAAATAGTATTCCAGGAAATGTCCTATTTCTGATTATTTGTAAAAAGTGAAATTGTTGACGTCATCTTCTCTTGACCCCGCCCCACTGTCAACAACTGTCAAACTTTTTTAAACCCCTCCCCTATTTGCTGACGTAATTAACGGACAGCGCCAGTTCTATTCTTCGGTCATCCATAATTCAAGACGTTTTATTCCATCTGCCTCTGTCTGTTGTCAATCTTCTCAAATTTTCACCAAGCTCGACAACCTATTACAGTATATGCGTGCTTGTGTTTATGCTAAGCCTATAGGCTATGGCATACAATGTATCGTAGTGCAACAAATCATTTGTCTATTGCAGCTCGACTTCGGACTGTTTTAATTATTTTAGACCGTGCGGTGAATTTCTTTATCGGATATCACTACAGTTTGATACCTGCATATAAGTAGCAAGCCTACCTTATCAAACAAAACCTAGGACTTCTGTAAGTGTCTCGTTGTACGTGACCTCTGTACTCGGCTCTTCTTGACGAGTAGGCCTGCCCGCCACCTGTATTTTGCCAAATCTCGCCTATACGCTGCATGTGTGAAGATTGACAGCAGGCCTTTGTTTCGTTCGTATGACAAATAGAAGAACTGCTATATTCCTTTCGAAGTCGATTTCTTCATTTCAAACTCAGACTTTTAGCTTGTATCGAATAAGTTTCGAATCTTCTATTATTATTCCGAGTGTTCATAAACGCCACGCAATTGAGCCGAAAACGAAAAAGTTTTACACAAATTAAGCTGTAGAATTTGCCTAATCGTCAAGAAGCCTTTATCAATGGACAACATAGGTAAATCATTTCAATTAATTTATAGGGTTTGCTTCTTTTTGAGAATAAGTTTACGAGTGAGCTGCTTTTTCATTTGTTCTTTTGGAGGGTAATTCTCTTTTGTAATTTCAATGTTCTGCATTTTCCAAAGTGCAGCAGCTATAGGACTGGACTAGTTCTTGGCCACAGTTTTCAAACTGTCTTCAATTAGCTTCTCAACTCGATAAGCTAATCAAATATTTCTTGATATGTCATGTCTCGTTTTGGTAGTGGATCAGAACATGTTAGTCCATCTTTTATGGAGATAGTCAGCGTCGCTACAATTTTTTACGAATATAACTACTGTATGTAGCTACAGTGTAGATTGCGCCCAAAAAGAGAGAAAATTTTCCTTTCTTCTCAGCCTCATTCTTTAATTTTTGGTCGAACTGCCAAGGGGGGGTTAACCCCAACCCTAAACCACTCCTTGGTTACATCACTGTTAGGTAGTCTTTACTAGACTGGACTGAAGTCCCGCTTTGTATGTCGTGATTCGGAAATCAGAGGAGCTACAGAAATGGAAAGACGCGTGACACACAGAGTTTGGCCCAACCTCCCTCGCAACGAAGATGGCTGAGGAACAGAACAGATCAGTCTTTACTATGGATTGCAGCGGACGTGACAGTTGAGAGGACATACAGTATCTCTACACTTTTCAAACGCGAAAACCTGCAGGAGAGGAAGCAGGCCTTACAAGAGGGCTACTATTTCAAAGTCCTTAATGAGCGTCAAAGTACGCATCGAGTGTCTTTTTCTAAGAAATGGGTGTTCAAATGAGCTTATACTTCAACGCAAGCACAATTGATTCATATATATATATATATATATATATATATATATATATACAGTATGTATATATATATATATATATATATATATATATATATATAACATGGGCAATGGGCAAAGTTTTACAAGTGCAGTAAGGATTTGTTTGCGTTATATATAGTCTATAGTTCATCACTTTACTTCCTTTTAATATTGAGCAGTGGCGTAGCCAGGATTTTCAGAAGGGGAGGGGTTACGAACGATCTTTCTCAACTTCAAAGAATCCTGACAAGCAAAAAAGGTCGTCACCTATTATTTTGCTTCATTAAGTTAGTTATATAGCTATATGTTTTTCTTTGCATCTTTTTTCTTTTTTGCTTCCTTTAACTCGATTTTGACGCCCCTCCACCCACAGAATAATAATACGCAATAAAAGATTGTTTGGGTCGGCCAACCAAGGGGGTTTAACCTCCCCAACCCCCCTTGGCAAAGACACTGATATTGAGAATAGGCCTATACTAGAATGCATAGCACCTCTGAAGTACACTAACAATCGAGAAACTGGACAGAAATTGGCCATAATTTGTTCGCTGGATATGAAATTAAGGGGCGTTTCGATAATTATGGTTGCCTCACTGCGTGAGCGTCTGTTTCTCTGTCTGTCTTGGACTGAGATAAAATAAAATAGGTTATTGCATAAATGGCTGTAGATGAAATCTCGTTGTATTAGACAATAACACGCAGTGGCGTCGCTAAGGTTGGTGTCACCCAGTGCGGTAAAATCATGGTGTCACCCATTTAGACTTGGGACCTCTTCTAAATCTTTCTTATTTTTCCTTCTCAAATACCGTGACAAGCAAAAAAAGGTCATCCTTGTTTGGTGTCACCCCCCTAGATGGTGTCACCTGGTGCGGTCCGCACCCCCCCCCCCCCGCACCCTTCTCTCGACGCCACTGATAACACGAGCGATGAGCTCTATTAATTAAAGTCGAATATCTTAGGGTAAAACTCTGATGAAGTTGATGTCTTTCGCAATGGTCTCTTTAGTCTCGCGGATATAGCGATATATCAGTATAGCGATAGGAAAATGCAATTGTGCATTTGCACGAGTAGCTGTGGACTAAAATATTGGCCGCTTTGGCCGATTAGACCATGCGCCTAGCAATAGGCATTTTGAACGGAAGCAAAAGATTATGAAATACGCGAAGAGATCACAGTTTTGAAGGAAGGATTTTGCGTTCATTTTTATGAGAGGAGGGAGGGATACGCAGTGGCGTAGCGAGGGTATCCGGCGCCCGGGGGCAAAGTCAACCTTTGGGCGCCCCCAACACTGCTGACGAGCAAAAAATGGTCGTCGCACGTGTGTCTTCTTCTCTTCTTTATTATGCATTTCACTTACCCATATACCCAATTTTGGCGCCCCCACCTCGGCGACCGAGGGCATATGCTCCCCTGTCTCCTCGCTATGCCTCTGGGGATACGCACATATTTCGAAAGTGGCGTGCTTTGCATTTTCGAGAAACCGTATTTCTAAGATGATTAAACGGACAGGTATTCGCCTTGACTAAGCAGAAACGCACCAAAATTTTCGAAGTCCATCTCCGCTGATCATCTCGCAAATTTGCAATCGTAACTGAACTAGGTCAAGGTAACGGTAGGTCCGTACTCGATCGAGTCCAGAGATGGCCATGGGTTGGGTTAACTCATGTGTTGGGTTGGGCTGAATTGGTTTGGGTTGGGTCAGACTTTTTCATATTTTAGGTGGGTTGGGTAAAAAAAGTCACGGTTTAAGAAATTGCAATGTATTGCGGTGGGGTGGGTTGGGTTGGGTTGGGTTTGGTCAATTTAACCAAGTTGCCGGCATGAGGTGGGTTGGAGATTTGATGGGTTGAGTTGGGTTCTAAAGAATGGACCCATGGACATCTCTGTTCGAGTTTGAGCGTTGGGTTTCGGTGCTTATCTCCGGCCTGGGCAATCAGCAGCGTAAGTGATATAATCCATTAACTTTCCCATATAGTTTTAAGACTTTTTGGTACGCCGTACCGACTGGTAACGTTACAAAAACAAAAGGCACTGGTAAATTGCTTCCTATCGAGAATATCATTTTGCGATCGCATCACGATTAACCTTTGTAACTTTGTAATGTGTTCACGCAGTTCGTTTGGACGAGTTATCACATTAATCAGTGCGTTAATAATAATAATAATAATAATAATAATAATAATAATAATAATAATAATAATAATAATAATAATAACCTTGAGCGTATTTTTCGAGTTCACAGATTGTAAATTAAATATTTGCCATTTTGCTCTTTTGGATCGGTTTAATAACTGGAATTCACTGAAATTGTTCAAATCTCGGAATTTGTGTCCTCTGAAAATCTCCAGTAATTTACTAAGACAAGATATTGATTGCAGCAAGCAGTTATGAAGAAAATTCGAAACATTTCAGCTCAGTGACAATTACACTTGGAATGATTACTTACCATCGGAGTATGAATATCGTCTGCTCATGACCTGTCTTAATAATTGAAAACTGATGTAAAACGTCAAACACAGGACCGCGTTAGAGCGCAGCTAATACTGTATAATTATTATAATATGTCAGTAAAGTCCTCAGATCAAAGTCAATTTGGAACGATGACCTAATACCGAGCAGAGAACTTACTGTAGTACTGTAGTACAGTAGAAGATTTTAACATTTTGATAGACATGCTTAGCGCCTAGGAATAAGCCACAATTATGCTGAGGTACTAAAGGTCATCACCATAGGCGTCGATCCCGTGAGGGTCCTGGGGTCCGGACCCTCACAAATATTTGGTTGTGATGGTCCATAAGGCATTGATTGGACCCTCAAAAAATCTGAATAAATCTATATTGTACCGTTGTACGATTCTTTAATAAATTGATGTGCTGGATAGATAATACACATAGATATTATCAGCAAATGGTTTTTTGAACATTAATAAGTAATACACTGTAAGGATTATGCTAAAAGGGTTAGGGTTAGGGTTAAGGTTAGGTTTAGAGTTAGGCACAACAACGGGTGAACCCTCACAACTTTTACTACAGATTGACGCCACTGATCATCACCTTCATTTTGGCGCCCGGCGGCGCTTGCCTTCTGCCCCCTCGCTACGCCACTGGGTACTAATTTCGAAGACGATGCATAATTTCGAGAGATTTTATTTACTTATTTTGAAATTCGCACTGGAAGAAATTTTGTCCCTTCGTTGCAGCGTACGAAGAATTTCCGAAACTGACAAATGAACACGACACGTCCTCGGACAACCGAGACCGAGAAAACGACGGCGAAACCGAGGACGACCGAAGCATCCAGGGGTTACGCCATCCTCCTCCTCATCCTCCCCCTCATTCTGCACCGTACACCATCGCTATGGAGCCAGTCTATCCGGATGAACCCCCGCCCGCCTACACAGTCGCATCCGCCTTCGAGGTTCCCGGCGGCTTCTCGGCCCCGCAGTTCCAGCCGTACACCTACGCCGCCACCTCCTCCTCCGACGCGTTCTCGCACCCGGACGCCCTTCACTTCGGGGTCCTGATCGATCGACCGGCTCTTCCACCCCCGATCGTCGTCAGCCAGCCCCCGACGGACTTCCTTCCGCTGTCCATCTTCAACCTCATCTTCTGCTGCCTCCTGTTCGGCGTCTTTGCCGTCGTGAAGTCGGTGGCCACGCGGGCGGCCGTAGACGTCGGCGACTACAACCTCGCCTACGCTCACTCGCTGGAGGCCAGAAACTGGAACATTGCGGCGAGCGTCACCGGTGGAATCATCTGGACGCTATTCATCGTTTCCATAGTTGTCTTTTCCGTAATCTAAATATCATCATCATCATCATCATCATCATCATCATCATCATCATCATCATCACCATCATCATCATCATCATCATCATCATCATCACCGCATTTAAAATGAAAAACATTGCACGAGCGATATCATGTTATGTCAAACCACGAGTTTCGCCAGACTAACATTATTACGTTAGGACTACTTTCTGCAGAATATATAACATTGTCGGTTATTTTATTAGTATCTACGAGTACTGTAGGCCCTATATCATTCAATTTTGACGTAACCAGAATTAAACCACACCTAGATTTTATGAAATTTCTTTTAATATTTAAGTTGCTAGTTCTGATGTTACACCAGCAAAAGTAAACACTTGCATGGACGATTAGCAAACGTGTCTTACGCATAAGTTCATTCGTATTTCACTCTTCGTTAATATCTACACTAAATTTGTCTTAAATGAATTGCGCGTCGTAAAGGTTAACGTATCATCGCTTTGTGTCTTTGTCATCGCATATCGCGTCACGATGTCACGTCACGAAGATTGATTTCGTCCGAATCCGGGCCTTTTGTCCTTAGGAGGCAAACTGTCCGCAATGTTGTCACGTGTTATCACGCGCTAAATAGAGTCGATACGAATATTTTGCTGCTGTTAAACTGTCAATCACAACATCTAATTAATTGATGTCGAGTCGTTTGCCTTTATGACCTCTTGTGCTGCTATAGTGTGCCAATGTAAAGAATCGATCGTATGGCACATCTAATTTCCCAGTCATTATTTTGTATGTTTCTACCAAATCCCCCTCTCTCTTCTCCTTTCTAATGTTGTCAGTCCACAATATTGAGGTCTCTTTTCATAGCTTAAATTATGGCATTCATTGACCATCTTTGTTGCTTGTCTTTGCACTTTTCCTAAAAACTCTATATTTCAAGAATGAATTCCATACCTGAAGACAGTAATCTATAGATGAGATGAGGCCCTACTAATGAATTATATAGTTTTATGAGTATCTCTTTGTCCCGATTCGCTGTTGCTCTTTTTATCATCCTCAACATTCGGTTGTCATTTTTGTTGCCTCCATACATTGTCGAGATGGATTCATACTTCTATGGATGCTTACCCCAAGTCTCTTTCTTCCTCTTTGGTGGCTAGGACCGTCCCCTTAAAGCATATTCATTGCCATTTTTAGATTTCCCAACATGCATTAGAGAACATTTGTCGATATTAAAATAGAACAGACTCTCTAGATTCTGCTGAAAGCTGCAGCTATAATGACGATCGAACAAAGATGAAAGAGAAAGAGACGGGGGCATGTTTTGTGGTTGAGGGTGGACGACTGCGAAATATCGACGACTTTAAGAGTTTCGAACAAAGACCAGAATTAAATGTAGAAATTACCACTCAGGATCAGTCTAATTAGGAAGAGTTAGAAGAAGGAAAAAGGCAGAAGTAGCAACAACAGCAGCGATAGTAGTATTAGTAGTAGTAGTAGTAGTAGTAGTAGTAGTAGTAGTAGTCTTTAGTAGTAGTAGTAGTAGTAGTAGAAGTAGTAGTAGTAGTAGTAGTCTTTAGTAGTAGTAGTAGTAGTAGTAGTAGTAGTAGTAGTAGTAGTAGTAGTAGTAGTAGCATCAGTAGTAGTAGTAGTCTTTAGTTGTAGTAATAGTATAGTAGCAGTAGTAGTAGTAGTAGAGGTAGTATCAGAATAAGAAGATGATAATGATGATGATAACGCGACGTCGACGACGACGATGATGATAATGACGACGACGATGATGATGATGATAATGATGATGATGATGGCGATGATGGCGATGATGGAGGTGAAAGAGATGAAGATGATGAAAAAAGAAAAAGGAGACGAAGAGAAGACGATGTTGTTGTTGATTTGACGACGACGATGATGTTGTTGATGATGATGATGATGTCGATTATGATGATGATGACGATGATGGAGGAGGAGGAAACGGACGAGGAGAAGGGGAGGAGGATGGATGACGATTATGATAATGAAGAAAAGAAGGTAATGAAGGAAGAAGAGGAAGCAAACTAAAATGAATTCTGCTATTCTGAAATAAAACATTTATTATATTGACTGCTTTTTCAATTCTGACTCAGTTACAGCAGAATAAGCACAAAATATATAAATATTTGTTTTTCCGCTGTCAAGCGAAGCGGGTTCAATAATGCAATTGCCCCTGTAACCAATCCGCCTAATTGCAGTAGTGGACCTAATAATATTACTGTGATTAACTAGCACACCTGTCAGATCACAAGAGCGCGCTTTCATCGTCGTCGCCAGTGTCATTTGCTGATTAGAACTCATAGTAGGCCTATGAGATAAATGGGAAGTATTTCCGTTAAATTATACAGAACATATCGCAGCAACACTCTAGACAACGTCCCGCTAATAATGCGATAGAAGATTGATTAATTAATTAATTGACCATTAAACAAGCGATGAGTGTAAGTGAAAGGGACTACTCACACAATGGGACGAATTTTTTACGCACTAACAGTATCGTGATACCGTTAATTAATATAATAATATAATATAACAAGGTTTAATATTTCAGTAGGGACCGCCCTGTGTGAGAACCACTGTAAAAAAATTCAAAAAATTCAAGCTCTTAAATCGCATGAGAGATTTATGCTTATCCACATTGCAAATTCATTACAGATTTTTAGAACTAAATTAAAACCCCATCTTTTTGACCTGGCTCATCCACCATAGACTGTCATCCGTCTGTCCGGACGGATACCCTGGATTAGTCTTTAATGATTTGGATTTGGTGTGCCATCGGTTGATGCTCCTGTGCATTATGAAGTGGCGCTATAGAAGTTTAAGATTATAGTAGATTAGATCTCGTCTTCTAATATATCCTTATGATTAATTATAATTATTTTATAGAATAGAAGAGCCTACAGAATAGTGGTCCATGACGATACTTTTTACAACACCTATCTTAACGTCACTATAATGATCTTTGTGTTCGCGTCAGAGCCGGCGCGTGGGGCCTGCAAAGCCTGCGACCGCAGGGGGCCTCGCCGGCCGTAGGGGCCCCGCCGGCCTCGGATATTTAAGAGTTTTCATTTTTCTTATTCTTAAGTAGTATTTGTTTTGTTTTTTGCTCATCAGGCCATTTGAAGAGGCAAAATATATACGGTTGCCCTCTTTTGCGCTCGTCAAGACATTTCAAAAACGTTGCGCTCGTAAAAATTGCAGGGGGCCCCCGAAAGTCACGCGAACTAGAGTTCGCAGCTCAAGCGGCCTCAGTCTTATCTTTAAGTAGACATTACATATTTGTCATTGGTAATATCTCACATGCAATAGAGCCGCTGGCATACAACATTATTAATTCTTATTATTGGTGAACCGATAGTCTGGCGCTATGGTACAAAGGCGCAGAGGCGCGTCCTCCGGGTGGCGGATGGGGGAAGTCCTGGGCAGGGAAGCCTCCTGAGATTGCAGCACCGAATGATACAGAATAAGGTCCCTGCATGGACCAATTGTATCTGAAGACAATGGTGGAATCTAATACGGCGGAAGATTTTTGAGTGCAGGCGATGTTGCAGAGAGCGGATATCCAATTTAAGGGGATATTGCGATCACCTCGATATACATTGAAGGCCTGACCAGTGCAAGAAGAATAAGAGGCTATGGAATGACATGAAACAAGGATATGGATAGAGTAATGAAGAATTATGCCGGTCCGGACGTCGCCTGGATCACCAAGTAGAGCAATACAATTAGGAGAACAATGTTCTAAAGAAACGTGCGAATCACACCGAATGGCTTTGCACGCACGCACACACACACACACACACACGGGCGTACATGCACTGTTGAATCTAGCACAATCTGTGTTTACATTTTATTTGTTCGAATCTCAGATAAGAACATGATACGATATGGTGAACAGATGTGGTAAGGCGTTTTTACCGATCTTTTGTTGGCGTTAACCATTATTCCTCTCATCGGTCCAAGGCGTGAACTCAGATGAAAAAAACGGGGAGGCCCAACCCATATACACTGTACCTTCCCTTTTCCCTACGGTAGCCTTTCAAAAAGTGGGGGCTCATGTCTAAAGACCTGATAGAAGTTTACGCCTATGCTATCCTTCCATTGTAATCCCGACGAGTGTGTTTTCCATGAAATGCTCAAAACTCGGCCGTTTCCACGAAAACGCCAAGACCCTCTGTTCTCTCGGCGCTCGAAGGAGGACGACATTCTCTCCGGGTCATATTAGCGCGGCGTTCGGTCGGCGTCGGCGGCGCCTATCGACTGCGTTTTCAGCGGCTGGGATGCCCCTTGGCTATGCGTCTGTGTCGGCAGACGTGTAGGCCCTATATTATACCCAGACCATTTCCAACCGCAACAGGTGAAAGTGATCCATCGTCCGTGGTGGTGGTGGTGGTGGTGGTGGTGGTGCTGCTGCTGCTCCTGTGGGCGTGTATGAATGATTCTCGGCCGCTGCATAGAATTCTTAGCCGATCATTCAATGCTTCGCCGTTCTCGTGTGTATATTAGGACCGTTGATTAATCTTGTCAGCAGAGGCCGCCGGTCAGGATCAGCGACTCTGCAGCAGCCAGTTGGTTGGCTTTTGTCTGGAGGGTCAGGTCGATGGCGAAATGGTCGGAGGAGATGGTCTGATCTTTGAATGACAAGAAGTTAGAAGTCAGGATTGTTGCTTCAAAATTAGATTCGCTCGAAGAAGGAAATTTAATCGCATCCGCCAACGCTGACCTTAGAACGGTAAGCATATAAAAACATTTCAATTCAATATCTGGCATGTGTTACTCGTGCAATTTCATCATCATCTTCATCTTTATCGTCGACGGCGTCGTCATCTTCGTCCTCATCGTCATCATCGTCATAGCCTCATAGGTAGGTTTTCCTTATTCTCCTAGTCTTTTTTATCGTTACCGTCCAATAGGTCATAGACTAACAATCTTGCTACAACTATATTTATGACATCATAAATGATCTTTAACATCAAAATCATCATAACATCATAATAAACATATTTTTCTTGCCCTTTTTCCTTGCCTCCATTTATTCCTCTCATCGTGTGAGTTTTCATCTTGACGACAACAAACAGTGTTGTTTAAAACCATTACTAAAACCGATTGAAATCATAATCAAAGTCATCTGCAAAAATGATTTGAAATAAAAATCAGTGTTTCAAAAATGATTTCAGATCAAAATCATTTCTACAATGATTTTCGAAATCAAAATTATTCAAATCATTTTTGGCACGTCTACAATATGACATTAAATTTGTTAGTCAGTCAGTGTTAGTCGGTCAATAGTCAGTCAATATGAAACGTTGCTACAGAGTACATGATATTAAGTGAAAGATGATGTTTTTCAGTTGACTTTATTCACTTTGGAAATTTATGGTTTAGCTATAATTTATCTTACCTCATTGGCCAGAGTACGCTTACTGTGCAGTCAGCTATTTGTCTACAAATAATGCAATACATGAATACAGAACTCTTATCCGAGGAAACCAAACAAGAAATAGACATGGGAAGCAATAGGAGGAAAAGCAAAAATAACATGATAGACTTTATTCTAGTAAACAATAATAAAGCAAGGTTTAAAGTGACTTATGAGAGTCTGCACTTTGTGAGAACCACTATAGAATAGATGGAAAATTAGTGCAACAGAATGTAGAGCATTCGCAAAAATAGATGTTTGATCCAACCACCAACTGGTGATAGTAGGCATTAATATTAAACTAAAGAAATGCATGCTGAACAAAGTGGAAGAAACATTCGACTCTGATAAACCTAAGGAAACAAACATGGCTCGGGAATATCAAACATCATCGCAAAAGAAAGTAGAGCTCATCAAAACAAGTTATACAGTAGAATGAGTAGAAGACATATGGAAAAACATCAAGCACGGATGCACAGAAGCAGCAAAAGAAACTAGTGGCTACATTAAAAGGAAATAGAAAGCACCACGAATAACGCAGGAAATACTAGATATGAGCTATACGAGAAGAGCGCTAAAATTAATGAAGCACGAAAGCGAATAAAACAAAATAAAATATAACAGACTTTTGAGGAAAATAAAACAGAAATCAAAGCACTGCAAGGAAGCAAATGCAAAGAAATAGAAAACCACAACAGAGGACAAACCTCAAGGATAATATTCCATACAATAGATGAAATATGTGTACATTCCACCAATAATATAACGAATGTAGAGGATAACAAAGAAGATATTATCCTAGAAAATAAGGGTGAAATCGTGAACATTGGAAAGAATACTTCACAGACCTGTGCAATGAACAAAACCCAGTGGACGGAACAGTAGGTCTACTAGAAGCATAATACCAGTAACAGAAAAAGGAACAAATGTGGAAAATTTCATGAATGAAGGAGTAGACAAAAAATAATTAATTTAAAAGGAATTAAAGCATCCGAGGAATTAATTAATTGTTTGATAGACTACTAACTAATTATTCCTAAAGATGCAGCTATGACAGGGTTTTTGGTTTTCGACGTAAAGGTTCCTTTCAATATTTGTAGAGTGAAAATATTTTCGTGCGACCTTTGCGTCTACCTAGCAATCATACTGTACATCTGTATCTATATTTAAAACAAGTCTTCGCCGAAAGTAAACAGACCGTAATAGAATCCAGCAGACGAAGGAAAATTAGGACGAGACGGTTGTTAAGAACCATTTGTCAATCATTTCATCATGTCAGACGCAAACCATCAATATTCATCGCCGACAGCTCACTCAAAGACGGTGTTGAAACGCTGGCACCTTTTCTGACAGTAGCCTACTTCCTCCCCTCACAGGCCTCACTGTCCGCCGATGTATTCCCAGAGTTGTGGTAACACGCCGAGGTGTTTCCCCACCTCAAGCATCCCGGCCTAGAGCAAGTGTCCCACCTTCCAGTCCTGCCTAAGTTACCGGAAAGAAGGATCGTAAATAAGCAACTAATCGCATATTTAACTGCAAACAAGCTTCTATCAGTGAACCAGTCTGCTTAATTAATTTTCGCAAAGGACACTCAATGGCAATTGCCATTCGGAACATTTATCTTAGGTGTAAAAACGCTGGAAAAATAATTTAAAAAACGCAAAAACGCAGAAAACGTGGGGAAAATAAAAAACCGTAAAAACATTTATTACAACTATGAAATTTACAACGGCACCATTAACGCCGTCGCCAATAGGCGGGCCGCCTAGATATTTCTACTAGATCTCTCAGCCGCATTTGACTCTGTCGACCATGTCATCCTCCTACGACGCCTGGGGACAACATATGGGCTAAAAGACACAGTGCTTGCGTGGGTTAAGAAGCTGTCTGACCGACAGAACCCGATCGGTCTGGAGTGGCTAGCTAGCATCAGCTCCACGCAAGTTTAACAGAGGCGTTCCCCGAAGATCTGTACTGGGGTCTTTGCTCTTCACGATGTATGCTGGCGACATCAGTGACATCGACTCTTAAGACCTGTGGGCGCACATTTATCTGCTGATGACGGTTAAATCTACTCATCCTGTGCTCTCTGCAGGCGACGTCGATCGACTGCATTTCGATCATTAAGGCATGGAAGGCAGCCAATCGCCGTATATGTTGAACCCCGCAACGACAGAATTCCTATGGTCGAGAACGCCCAGTATGAAACATTTGATCAACCGAGCACCTTTTGTGGTTGATGGGGAAGACATTGCTCCAAACTCGGTTATACTACTACAGTACTACTACTGCTCGGTGTCCTTGTAAGTTCTCTCCTTTGATAATCACAATGACCACACGACAAGAAACTGCTATCATTGGGCCAGCCACGGGGACAAGGGGGCCGCCCCTATTCGAATCTGGGCCGGCGGTGAAATGAGTCTAAAACCGGTGAGTAGTTTGGGGGAGTTAGGGGATAGTATTAGATCGAGGAGAGCGCACCAGACACAAGACTTTAAAGCGTTTTGAGACGACAGTCTTTTTTGCTCGTCAAGACTTTTGGGCCGGAAAATGTCGAAGTTCTCCTCCCCCTATTCTGGAATCCTGACTACGCCACTCAACTACGAAGGATTAAGAACATTCGACGCTACATTCCAACGTCCGTCGCCGTTCAGCTCGTGCGTGCTCTTGTTCTGAATAGAATTGACTCCTGCAGGGGCGGAGGATGATAGAGTGGGCTGCGTGCTGGAGCGTCAGGCTGACGAAGCGGGCCGTCATCGAGAGAAATTCCGACCCCCTGGTTTTTGGTTTTGACACTCTGTATAATATAATTATGGATATTTAATAATGCGTTTGGGAACGTATAGGTATGGCGTTCCCATCCCTGTTTTTGTTGATGAATGAGCAAGGTCATCACCACTTTTCGACACTTGATGACTAAAAAGAGGAGTATCACCTCTAAAAATAAAGTGTCAAAACCAAAAACCAGGGGGTCGGAATTTATCTCGATGACGGCCCTGGAAATGAGTTCCCAAACCTTTTTCCAAGAAAAAGCACTGGTGCAGTCTATCATATAAGGCAGTGCGCAACCGACTAGGCCCTAGTCAGTTGCTCCACTAGATTAGTCAGTTACTTCACTAGATTAGTCAGTTACTCCACTAGATTAGTCAGTTGCTCCACTAGACATTCTACAGGGCTTTCAGTTGCTGATATACTCAGTCTTTGACGATCGTCGTTTTTCAGTGCGTGGCCGGCCCTTGGCTATTTGCCAGCATCTCGCTTCTGCGGAGAAATAAGCGATCGACTTATGGTCGAAAAACGCATCTGTTTGATTTTTCGTTTCCACCGGAGATTTCTCCCGCACCGATCTGGACTGGCTCCTCTGGCTTGACCGGGCTCTAATCTGGCTTGGATTCGGTTCGCCATCGGCTGATGCCATAGCCTACTGCAGCTGATTGATTGATTGATTGATTGATTGATCGATTGATTGCCACAGTCAGTGTTTATTCTAGACCTTCTCGCGGGGGGGGGACCCCAAAGTTTGAAATTTCCCCCAACATTTATTTTTTTGACATTTTGGCAAGTAGTATGACCTCCACAATGTCTGTTCCCCCAAAAATTTTAAACTCCCCAATGTCTAGGTGGCTAGAATAAACACTGGCCAAAGTGATAGATTACACTTTTTTCGTACCTGAGCAAATTTGAATTTCTACCGAACAGTATTATAGTTTTCATTCGTCAGTCGCAATATAAATATTAATGATCAAACAAAACGAAACAGTAGGATTTCTAAAGACTAGGCCTAACTATAGGCTCAATTATAGTCTAACACAGGCAAACGACACTTGGGTCAAATTAATTAAGTTAAAATAAAGGATTTGATTTGATTTTATTTAAAAAAAGTTAATTATGCTAATTGATTAATTAATTTTGTTCATTAATTTAATTGGAACGATTAACGCAAGGTATAAAGTGGTCATACATACTCTCACAGTTGGTTGTCCACATCTAACGTATACCGCTGCATTGGACGGCTAAACGAGAGATGCAGGACTTCTAATGAAGTTGGAATAGAGGAATTCATGGGCGACGACAGTGGTTTTCAATCCTACTAAAACACTTAAAATCCAGTTATTATGCCTTTTATTTTATCTCTACAAATCGGAATGCCTTTGATATTGCTGCAGTCAGAGATGCCTGATGCGAAAAAAGCAGTCAGTTTTGCCGCCGCCAGAGAAGGCAACGGCACCTCGGGCAGCGGTCGTGAACTTCTCGACACGTCCATTTCCGTCTACGACAACGTCCCTACACCACCGCCACGGCAGCAGAAATCGTCGAAGAAGGCGTACGACCGATGGACCTCTGTGCCCGCCGGCGTCGTCCGACCCCCGTCGCCGCTCGAGGATCCGCCGGACGATGACGACGTGGAAGTAGAAGAGGTGAGGCGGCGCCAGGATCTCTTCGCGTGCCCCGTCTACATCGTCAAAATTACGAACCTCTTCGAGCGCGCCTTCCACCTGATAATGTCCGAGGCCGGACTGCTCATCATACTCGTCGTCTACTCGGTGATCGGAGCCGCTGCCTTCGTGGCGATCGAAGGGAAGGCGGAGGACGAGCGGATCGCCGCCGCGTCCGAAACGGACCAGAGGGCGACGGAAGGCAACTCCACCGATCGTCGGGATTTCAAGGACGCGATTCTGACCCTGGTACAGCAAGACTCCGATCGGAACGTGTCGGACGTCCTGGAAGAGTTTCTCGGCCAGTACGAGATTCGTCCGATGAACGGGACGAAGACGACGACGACGACGACGAAGCAGTGGAACTGGTTCGGAGCGTTGATCTTCTGTGGCACTGTGTACACGACGGTCGGTGAGTGGAGCGCAACGCGTCGGTTTCCATTTGACGACGATTCGTCTCGACCAGTTTTCATTCTATCAACCTAGACATTGCCAACATTTGGGGGGGGAGTTTAATTTTTTGGAGGGTAACAGACATTAGGGAGGTCAAACTATTTGCCAAATGCCAACATTTTAGGGGAATTTCAAACTTTGGGGAGGAGAAATTCCCCCCTCCCCAGAGAATGCCTAGAATAAACACTGGTCGTCTACAGAGTACAGACTTCTAGTCGACCGACAATAGGGCTATTACGATACCTGGGTTAGAGTTAAGGTTAGGGTGGGTTAGGGTTAAGCACTGATGTAGCCAAGTGTGAGGGTTTAGAGCAGTGTCTCGCAAACTGTGTGCCGCGGCACACTAGTGTGCCGCTAGAGATTCCAGCTGTGCCGTGAAAGAATTTCAGAATTTTACTATTATTTTAATTTTTTTGTTCCCTTCCTAAAAATTTTGCCGGATGAGCAAGTGTAAAAATGGCGTCATATATAGAACCTCACACCAGCCTGCACAGCACAGCCTACAATACAATATATCGGACATCCATTTTTTTATATAACGTTGCGCGCGCAACGATACAACTGCCAGAAATTAACGTCTTTCGTTGACGTCACCGTCCTTGCGACCTTTACAATGTAAAAACAACAGCGTCTGAGCGCGCAAGGATACATTTGACCCAATTACCGTTTTGAAATTATTACATTGCATGTGTTGAGATGTTGCAATAGTAGGGTAACTATAAGTATAGTAACAGTTGAATTTGATGCTTTTACCGAGATTTAGCCCTATGAAATTTGAAATGGATAAATTTTTGGCAAGATCTGAGAAAATGCAAGGTGAAAACGACACTAAGGAAAACAACGGCGAGAATCTACAGTCTGTGAACGTTACTTTCGCGTTTGTTACATCTACATATCATTATATGTGACTGCAGACCCGGCAGTTCCTTAATAAAGAACACTCAATTTAATAAATTGTTGGTTGGTTTTGTAATTTTATGAAGAATGTGCCGTGAAAAAAATTTGTTCTGTTTAGTGTGCCGCGAGGTAAAAAGTTTGCGAGACACTGGTTTAGGGGTTAACCCCCCCTCCTTGGCTGTTCGACCAAAATTTTTTATTGCGTTTGCGTATCAATATCAATACAGCTGTAAGCGCTCATACGCCTATATATAATTGTATCTTAATAAAGCAAAATAATAGTTGACGACCTATTTTGCTTGTCAGGATTTAGTTGGTGTTAGTTGTGAAATCATGGAAATCATTCATGATCCTAACTTTTTTTGCTTGTCAGAATTTTCCGGAGTGAGAATCATGGGTAGCATAACCCCCACCCCTTCGGAAAATCTTGGCTACGCCGCTGGGGTTAGAATATCGTAGTAGACCTATTGTCGGTCGACCAAAAGTCTGTGGGCGAGTTGTAGCCAAAACGAAAAGTCTGTAGACGAGTTGTCGTGGGATCGTCGGTTTCATATCTACTGCATATTCTGTAACAGCGCATAAGAATAAGCAGCTATACAGCGGTATTACATTCCAAAGCGCTATACAAATTCACGAGAGTTTTCTTACTTTTTAAACAGTGCGACTCTGCACTTCACGGGAGTTTATCAACCACGGTTAGCTTATATATGTTTAAGCTTAATTCATTTTTCCGGAGCTATCGCTTCCGAATGCAGCTAGTGTCGATGTCAATTTATCTTGAACTTACTCTCTTTCCGCCATGTCAACAATATTATTGCAAAACGTTTTCAAGCCCCCACCCCGGTATTTCGTTGACATCATGATTTGCGCTACACAAAGAACACTCAATATACTGTAGCTTCACGGAAAGCTTTCGGACAAGATAGATCCGATCCTGAACGCGTGAGTTTGCTATTAGTAAATAAGAGAAATATTGGGAGAAACAGACCGTTAAGCTATTGATTACGTTCGCATACCACCGTTAGTATAAACCAAACAATTTCCTTATCAGAGAACATTATCCTGGGGAATATTCGGTGCAGACCTGACAATCCAGTTTTTTTGCTTTAAAAAATGCAGAATGGTTTCTGAATGTGATGTCTAGAGAATGGAGACTTGAAAGTCTGGCGCTTGCGCCGAACACATCTCGGCAAGACCGCTGCTCTGCGCAAAGACGAGCAAAAACATCAAATGCAAGCGATTGACTACACACATCTGAAACCGCTTGACTTTATATGCATAATATACGCCAGTGAGTGTGGTTCTGCTGGCAGACGAGAGCCATCTGCACTTCCAATCGGAATACGCTTTGCCATGCAGTAGCTGCTGGGCAATGTACTTACTGTACTGTATATTGTGCGATACTTGTTGAGTCAAGTGTTTCGCTGAACTGAATAACATTTCTTATAGATGAACACCATGGTGATCAATCAGTACATTAGCAAATTTCTCTTCATCGTCAAAGTAGCTTACTTTTTCTTCCTCTCCGTCAGTTGTACTCTCTCACTCTGTCTCTGTCTCTGGCTCTGTCTCTGTCTCTCTCTGTCTCTCTCTTTCTCTCTCTCTCTCTCTCTCTCTCTCTCTCTCTTCAAGGACAGACCTCCATCCACTGCAGTCAGTTGCCTGTGACCCTGACAGAAAGCTTTATTTGTTTTCTGGCATTAATTTTTGGTTCGCTAAATATTATTGTCGATGTTTCACTCGTACGAGCATATCCGTTAATGATACGCTGTCTTCGTGACTAATAATTATTGTTGTAACTTCATTCATTTCAGTCCTAGTCCTGGTCCTGGTCTTGGTCCTGGACTCTGGTCCTTATCCTGGTCCTGGTCCTGGCCCTGCGGACGGACTCTGCATCGGTCCTTGTGAGAGCAGTTCCTGTTAGCGTTACTGGCAGTAGGACTTGTCTTCTTCCAAACACGTGACCGTCTCCTTGATCACGTATTCAACTAAAGTTTATGAACTCCGACGATTCCAGATTTACGTTCGACTTCTAACTTCTAAAGCGCAGTTTCACTAATTTTAGTTCAAATTCAAAGCCCCATCCAAGTTAAGTTTGTCTCAAAGTCATTATTCTCAACTAATCGCTCAATCAATCAATCAATCATTCATTCACTCATTCAGTCATTCATGCAATCTATCGATCGATCGATCAGGCAAGCAATTACGACATTTCTAGGCATCATTGAAATGATACGCGTAGGCACTGCTCGAGGGGGTCGATTACGAAGGAGGATTTTAGTCAGAAATCGTGTCCATCGTTGTTGGTTGTTGAATATCTATAGGTCCATAGTTGTTCGTAACGTTGTCTAAGGTTACGTACGATTTTGAAACAATAGGTTTATCTAAGGTTATTTATTATGTGAAGGTTATTAATATTACCTTTTTCAAACCTAAATTGAATTTCTAAATTTTACTTTTCAACATTAGCTGCCCCGTTTTCTCGTTACTTATTGACTACGGTAATTTTGATATTCTACCAAACAGCTGAATGAACCTTTTAATCCCGTTTTTCTTAGGAACTTTAAGGTTTTCAGAGGTTATCTAAGGTTACTTTTCTTTCTGTGAAGAAACGGGTTATTTAAGGTTTCTTATTATGTCAGCAAGGGTTACTAACATCTACGCATAGATCAGATCGAAAATGGTTTGATTCGGTCAATGAGGATATGTACTTGCAAAAATGCAAATAGATGGATTTTGAGGCGAAACCTGAAGGTCAAGAGACTCCAATCCGAACGCACTTGTGCTGGAAGAGAACTCCTCGGTCTGGGTCCAGCATAGGAGACAGTTCGTATGATTAGAGAGTGGTCCTAGAGTATGGCATGTGAAGTGTCAGGCCTCTCTCGTCTAGTGTTGGCGATCTTGTGCGGTGACTATAGCAAACGGTAGATTGAAACCAACTCGAGTGCTCTTCTTTGGACTTGGAAATCAAGGTCTCAAACTCAATTCTTTGGCTGGCAATCATATAATTTCGCCTGGGTTCATCTCTCACGTACATATCACGCGACAACGGATCATCAAGGCCCTAGAGATTTCATAATGGCGTCAACCATTACGGAAATTATAATATCCGTACATGAAATTCATGCCCCCGTTGATTATTGAATCGTGTAACGCAAGGTGTACATTAACGCAAATTACTTGCGCCGATTAAACGCAATATGCCTTTGTCATTCATGACCCTTATCATAGGCGTAGGCTTCCATTAGGCCTCAAGGCTCGAACACCCTACGATTTGAGAGGCTACCATAGGGAAGAGGAAAGTAAAGGGTTTGGGCACCCACTTTTCAACCAAGTGTACGCCAAAGACTCTTATACAGCTCCTAAATTTACGAAGACAGTTCGACAAAGAGATACTTGTCATTCGAATAAAATGAGACAAACATTTGAATTGAATAATAGTAAACGCTTGAAGATTTTTAAAGTAAACTAGTTGCAAAAGTAGTGGTGCATACTGAATCCCGCTTCAATTCGTCGAGCTATATTATTGTGCTATAGCAGCTATATGCATGCGATTTCGCTATTATAGAAAACCTCAAGATCTCTACCTGACCGATTGGATTTATTCAGCAAATTATTGCAAGTATGGGATTTCTAATAACTGAAATTAAAGCCCACGACAAACACGTAAGAAAGAAAATGTTGAATAGAACAACTAATATTAAACAGGTTTATTAGGGTATCCAGTGTTTACCAACAAGGTCCGGTTGCTCCGCCCACTGGTGGGCAGAAAGTTTCCAGAAACCATAGAAACCATTGTTGTCTATTAATAGACGCCAATGGCAGAAGCAGATTTCTTGTCCACCAGCATAGATACTGGCTATGTTGGTGGGCATAGAGAGTGTTCTGGATACTCTCATTATTAAAAGTAAAGAGACGAAAAGCCTACGTCAAAAACAAACTACGTCCGTCCAGTGGAGAGAAAATACCGAAGTAAAAGTTAGAAACCAAATATGAATTCAATTTATGCACGGAATTGAATGAGATCTATAGTAGTTCGATAAAGAATATGAAAATTATAACGCGACCAACACAGACGATCTGGAAAGCGAAGGACACAGGTGAGCATACGCGGATAGTAGGTCATTAGCAGGACTGGTGGTGCAGAAATCGTTAGCTTTGCCACCTGTGGCAACAGTCAGATTGCGGCCCAGAAAAGCTGGAGGAAAAGCTGCTGTGGTCGGGTAATTAGCCTAGACGCCTTAGAGTCAACGCTGACAAGAACAGGCGTGCTTAGACTTATAAACGAAGCAGCTGCTATATGACGATAAATGTCATCGCAGTAACATCATCGTCATATTCTTTGTCATTACTACTGGCGTAAAGTCAGTCATGGACGTCTAAATAGGGATGATGATGGTGGTGATGATGCTGATGATGATGATGATGATGATGATGATGATGATGATAATGACGACGATGATGACAGTGATGGTGGTGGTGATGATAATGATGATGATGGTGGTGGTGGCGTATAACCGACGACGACGATGACGATGTAGTTCTTGATGATGATGATGACGACGGTGATTATTGATATTTTCTGGATTCGTCTAAATACACTGTTACTCTACAGTTGTCTGTCGGTGCGTTAGTAAAATCCTTTGCTGGCGTCATTGTTCTGCAGTAAGCCTCCGGTCGATACATTGCTAACAAAGGACCTGGCACAACCGAGCGGACATACACATTTTCTAAGCGTCTATTCACACTGGCCAGAGTCACAGGCAAACAAGGCGTTTGCTTCCTTCGTAATCTCTTGTACACCAGATAGATTCGACAATGCTGCTAGGCGCCTTATACTGGCCATAATATATTGTCGTGGGTCCGATGAGAAATTTCATTTTATGCCATTTATGGGCCCCTAAGCAGCATATGAATTACTGTTTTGGAACTTGTGACAACTTTTTTAATGAACTGCCTCAAACCTGGACCGCAGATAAATCAACTTGGGCAGGAAATATGTAACTGTGACCGATTGGACCCCATAGGTCAGCAATTTTCAAGGCCCCGTTTCGTAGACAAGTTCACCGCCGTCCAAAAGGAATACTTTAGAATTTTTATGATACTAAGCGAATCTGTATCATAAAAATTGCGCATCACTAATCTTTGTCGTCAAATTAATAGTTGGTAGTCGGGGCGCGGTGGAACAGTTGTTAGCGCACTGGTCTGCCAATCATGAGTGAGGTCCGTGGTTCAACTCCCGGTCGCGGCAGAAACTTTTCTGCTGTTTCTGTCCTAAACGCCCTCCCCAATCGACTCAGCTGTGAATGAGTACATCGGGTATTAACTCGGTGGAAGGAAAGGCGGCGAGGGAAAGGCTGGCAATCCGCCCTCATTCAGCCGTTGCTATGTAAACCTGAAGGCGCTAACCCTTCGGTTCTCCGACGGGCCCGCAGCTGGACTATGGGAGTTACCTTTTTTCCATTTTGTTTTCGATTACTTTCAGGCTACGGACATATCGTTCCAGCGACGAACACGGGAAGGATCGTCGCAATGGTCTACGCGCTCATCGGAATACCACTCTGTCTCGTCGTTCTGTCGAAGCTCGGAAAGACGCTGACGAGGTTGATCAAGTTCCTTTGGTCGTTCGTCCGGCGATTCTACTACACCGGAAGCTGCTTCCGCGTCCGGAAGAAGGCCGCGTGGCGCAAGCTGACGCTCGGAGAGAGGCTTCGTCTGAGGCTGACCAGGAAGAAGACTGGACTGTCGCGTAAGGCGATCGACCAGTTGTTCGTGCAGTACGACATCGACGACAATTTCAACCTGCCGCCCATCGTCGCCCTCATCATCGCCTTCGTCTACATATTCTCCGGCGCGCTGATGTACACGCTCTGGGAAAACTGGAGCTTTCTGGAAGCCTTCTACTTCACCTTCACGTCGCTGGCAACGATCGGTTTCGGCGACATCCTGCCGAGCCATCCCAAGTTCTTCGTCGCCGCCGGGGCGTACATCCTCGTCGGCCTGTCGCTGATCGCCATGGTGATCAACGTCATCATGGAGGCGGTCAGCGAGACCATCACCAAGGCTACCGATCAGGTGATCATGGTGGGAAACAAGGTGAAGGAGGTGAAGGAGCGCATCATAAACATCACTCCGGTGGGAAGGTTCATGCGCGGGTCGACTCCGCCGCCTGGAAGTGCTCAACGAGAGTCGACTAAAAGGACCGAACCGCGTGAGTCATCGGCTGCTGCGGCGAAACAGCGGGAATCGAAGAGAAGACATTCTCTGTAGAGTGTAGACCTTTCCACTGTTTCATCGCGTGACTCATTTTGGCTCCATTTTTCTTCACGTCTTTTTGTGTGCATTGCGCTTTAGTAAAATAAGTAAATGAGTCTGCGTTTTCGGAAACTTATTGACCGAGTCTCCTCTTTATAGGCTCAGAGGAACGTTGGTCCAGCCAGTGGCGCAGCAGGATTCCAGAATGGGGGAAGGGGGGGGCGCATACCAACATATTCAAAAAGGGTCGTCGTCTCAGCCGCTCTCGTACGTTCTCCTCGATACGATACTACCCCAACACTCCCTCCGTCCATGGGCGCCCACAGAAATTATTTCGGGAGGGGCAAAACACGTTTTAAGTTTTTAACACAATGGTCACGGACTCACGGTTAATATTTTAGCAAGATTTTCAACTTTCACTGTGAAATAGTGGTAATTGCATTTTCCAGTGGGGGGAAGTCCACCTCTTGCCCTAATGTGCGGGCGCCCATGCCCCTCAACTACTCACCGGTTTTGGACGAAACTCACGACCAGTCACGGCCCGAATAAAGGTACCGGGCCCCGGTACCCCCCACCCTCCTGGTTACGCCAATGGCTCCATCTGTGGTATAGTTGGATCGACTGAGTGATGTATAATTTTACTATGCGCCTAAGAATAGGTATTTAACGCGGTAGGCCTACTACATTACGAAAGCGCTATATATGCTCATGAGATTTTACCTACTTACTTCTGTAGCTAGTTCGTGAATGCTTTAGTTCAATTCAAGCTCTTCCTGCAACACAGACGAACATAAATCATTAATTAATATTTTCCAGACAAGAAAAAAACGCATTTCTATACTAGCTGTCCGAACGCTGGAGCGAGCCAAGTCTATGCATGTTTACATTGTATTCATAAAAATCAATATCTCGTTTACATTGATTTTCCGATCTCGTGAGAACTTTAGTTGGCAGAGTGTGTTAATTAGTTTAAATGATTGCGTTATTTACGTACGTGAATACTAGAATTTGACAACACAATGCTTTAATACGCTTTATTTTTAACACCCAATTAAAATTCGTATTTGACTTTTGTTTCAAAAGCGAAATAGCTTTATTTTTCGCTTGCAACGAACTAATCCTTTTCATTTTGAATGTGCTTATTACGATGACGGTACGGCTTATTGACAGGGGCGTGGCCAGGAATTTGATTTGGGGGTATAATGTGATTTGGGGGGTATAAATCTTTAAAAACGTCGAAAATCTTTAAAAGACACATTAAAAACTTTAAGGCCGCCTGATTTTGGGGTATACATACCGATATACTCCCGTCGCTACACCCCTGCTTATTGACTTCATTTTATATAAGCTTTGAATGCTGGTTTATCGAATAACTGCAGTCAGTTGATCGATTATATTGGTTCCGGTATTTTGAGTATAGAGCGGTGCTGCAGTGGTTAACGTGCTGTACATTTCGGTTGCTTCTGCTTCAGGCGTCCACTCAATGGACTCAGCTGTGAACGTGCACAGCGGGTGCTTACTCGGTGGAACGAGAGGCCACGAGGAAATGGCTGAGAATACGGAATCTGGAATAGGGAATTCACTCCCATCAGCATTGGTCCGCTCCGCCAAGTCTCTTAGGACATTTCAATCAAGACTCTGAACGTATTTGTAATTCTCTATTGCCTGTCCGCCATCACGGGACCATAGAAATTGGACTGACTGTTGGATTTGACAACTTAGCGTGATCTCAAGTGGCTTAGGAGGCATTCCACTGCCGGTGTGAATTTCAGCCGCTAGGGGCGCTAACGGGGCTTGAACCTCGCTCCATCAGCCTACCGCTCCGGCACGTGATAACCCATGCATGCTTTCTCTGCTCATCTGCCTAAAAGCGAGAGTTGACAGCGAAGTTATAAAATAACTGCATGGTGGACTGAAAATAATAATAATAATAATAATAATCATCATCATCGTCGTCATCATCATTAACCGTGGGCTCAACGCCCGTTGGTGTACTGTATAATGCCATATCCACAGTTTTCTGCCATTCTTTCTTGTTCAATGCTCTGTGACTAAGAAAGCTCTGTGACTAAGAATCTGTAAACTGCTTCCACGCCACTCCTCAATATCATCGCACCATTCCTTGTGTGGTCTCCCTCTCTTATTGGTACCCTCCATTATTCCAAACATTAGAGCTTTGATCTTTCTGTCCTCTTTTATTCTGTATATGTTTCCAAAAAATCGAGTTTCCTTTATTTTACTCTTTCCAGCAAGGTTTTTTGCCTGCTGTATTCTCGTGTATGGTTCTTCATTTGTGATTTTTTTCGACCCACCCGATTCTTAGGATTTTTCTATAACATTTCCTTTCAAAGGCTAGTATTTTTCTTTCCAAGTCTTTGGTGATGCTCCATGTTTCGCATAATAATAATAATAATAATAATAATAATAATAATAATTATTATTATTATTATTATTATTATTATTATTATTATTATTATTATTATTATTATTATTATTAACGGCTGCTCACACGCGCGCGTTCTAACTCACATACAGCAGCAGCCCGAACGTATTTTGAATAGATTGCCATGTCGATCTATTATCGTTGGCCTGTGTTGCCTATTTAGGGTTGCCATTTTGAAAGTGTCATCAAGCAGAATTATTGTAATCGGCAATTCTAATTGACCCACTGCGTTTAAAAAATGCACACAATTAAACACACAAGCGCTATTGGCTTACGTTTCGGGCTTTACACGATCCACTCTGTCCTGATTATCGAACTGTGCTTGTACGAAGATCGACTACATGTGATCTAGAGGAGATCGGTTCTCAGGTCCAGTCGGAGAGTGCAGTTGTTGGTCCCTCCCCCGTCCAAGACCCCTAAGTTTGGGAAAAGATCATTCGCGCGGAGGAATTCCGCCCTGTGGAACTCTCTTCCAGACAATTTGACTGGAGCAGTCTCAGCTGGACTTTTCATTAGAAATTTGAAGACACATTTATTTAATATTGGATATGAACTGTGTTAAGCGCTCTTGTTGTAAGCTTTAGCCTTGTCTACTGCGCTATATAAATTGTCAATAAATAAATAAATAAATAAATAAATACAAGTTTAAAACGACGTTTATACAGTAATATTCACCACTGAAGATAATTTACTATATGGCGGACACGCTAAACGTCTTTGACAGAATTGTTACATTCGGTGTTGTTTGATTTTCGACTGCGTCTTTCGTTTTCCGCTTCTAACAAGAAGTTCTTCTTATCGCGATCGGGACTCAGCAGTAAGGTCCTCTGCTGTTCCCCGGCCACAGTCTTCAAGCTAACGGTCTCCAGGGGAAGAAGAACGGACGACGACTGATTGTTCAGACAACGGTCGTCGACATCGATTCTCTCGGACGATTTCCGTCTCCTACGCCGCACCGTCGTCACCAGACACAGTACGCCTAATGTCGTCAACAGCGCAAACGGAAGCAAAGTCCCGAGGGAAACAGCGAGCAGTGTCAGCTGCTGCTGCAGCAGCACCACCGCAGGCGGCGGCGACGGCGGCGGCGGTGTTACGGAATACTCTTCGCCCGCCGGAGGACCGGCGTTCTCCGCGGCGGTTTCGTTGCAGTATCGTCCGGCGAATCCTTCGACGCAGACGCATCGGAGGAAGTGGCGCGAGAGTTCGAGGCAGGTGGTGGCTCCGGGGCCGCAGGGCGACGGCGAACAGCCACTTCTGATGCTGCTGTTGCTGCTGCTGCTGACCGGAAGGTGGCAGAGTCTGCCCGTAAAGTCCGGATGACAGAGACACCGAAAACCGGCGCTTTCGTCGTCGACACATGAGCCGCTGTGTTGACAGGGATTACCGGAACACAGACTTCGGTGGATCTGACATTGAATGCCGTCATATCCGGGTTGACAGAAACAGCGGAAGCCGTTTGGATCGAAAATGCATCGACCACCTCTCAACAACAGAAATAAATCGAAAACGTACATGTAAATTATGCGTGTAATAGCGCCTGCAATGTAACGCACTGCGTGACAGGAAGAATGGGTCAGAAATGGCCCCCAAAAATTGAAAACGCCATATATAGGCCTATGAAAGACACACAAGTTGCTGTGCATAAACATTCGCACGCATTTTGTACGAGACTTTAATAATAATAATAATAATAATAATAATAATAATAATAATAACAATAATAATAACAATAATAATAATGTTATTTAAAGTGGTTTTTGAGGCTAAGTAACCCTGTTTAAAAACCACTGTAGTACCTCTCCACATTCAATAACCTTGTCGCAGCTGCAAGAGAATCGCGTACCATTAAGGCAAGGACGACTGAGACAATGGTCCGTCTGGTACTCGCAGTTGCGTCCGCTGTATCCTTGGAGACAGGTGCACGTGTACCCCGGAGACAGCGACCCGACGACCGGAAGCGACGAAGCGCACGCGCCCCCGTTCAGACACGGTCGGTCGGAACACGTCACGTGACCGGGGCGAAGGGCGAAGGGTAATAACGTGGAAGACACTTCGCATCGTCTGCCATAGAAGTCAGGCGTGCAGTGACACTTGTGAACGTCTGAACCGCCGTCGACGACCTGGAACAGATACAGTGTCAAGAATGAGCCCATTCCAGTTCAGTTTCTCGATTAAAATGCAAAGATTTCTTTCAGTCAACTGCCACAGCAATGTAAGGTAAGGTTGTATCGTCACACGCCTTACCAACGCATTTACAATGGCTTGTATCTTTCCCATTCCCATTGTGCGTTCCCACTTTCGAGAGGATTCCCATCTTTCGATGCCACGCACAAAAATGACTCGCCTCCAACTGCTTGGCTTAGTGTATCTGGTGAAATAACTTTCAGGGCCGGAAATGACGTAGACTTTAATTTGCCACCTCACCGTTAAACGCGTACAGTGCTAGGTCTATTTCAAAATTTCAATAATCACAAATACCAACCAAGCATCTTCCGTTGTTCAGACAAGACAGGTGTTCTGCTCGGCAATCGTCAGTGTCCGTCTCGCAGTTCGCACCTGTTGCACCTGTTGGACAAAGACAGGTGAAGCCTTCTTGTCCGGCGTTGATGCAGGTGGCTCCATTCAGACATGGACGACGCCGGGCACAGAAGTCCAAATCTACGCAACAACGCAGACAAACGAAGAACCTAGACCACAGGAAACCAGTGGCGGCTCCACATGCGGGGCCCAGGGAGCCCGTGCCCTCCCCCAATTGAATGCCTGGCTCCCCAGTGGTCCCCACTGTTGGGACCCTATACTTACTACTGCATACACATCAACAAATGGTTGGCCCTCCATGCTTAAAAGTTGCCACCCCAACGGCCCCCCACTTTTTGTTATTTATATCATATTAAATGACCTTCGAATTCTGCAAACTTTACGATTGGGGGAGGTCCTAAACACCACAGAGGAAGAAAGAGACTTGTGGTAATCATTTAGAAGTATGAATCCATTTAGAAAATGTATGGATGCAGCAAAACAGGGAAACTGGATATTGGGGTGATGAAAAGAACAATAGTGAGTCGAGGTGCAAAATGCCGCTGCCCGTCTAGTCCTGGACTTGAGTCCTAGGGACCATGTCACCCCCGCGTTGCGAGAACTTCACTGGCTCCCTATACAGTTTCGGATTCAGTATAAGCTGTCCGTGCTCATGTATGGGGCACGAAATGGTCTCAGTCCGACGCACTTGTCAGACCTCATCATACCACAAACGGCAGCAAGCGGAAGAAAAGGCCTACGGTCAGCAGATTCTAGTCGATACAGCTTGCCTCGCCTCCATACAACAATGGGAAGAAGAGCATTCTCGTACTCAGGACCGCTTGCTTGGAATGCCCTACCACAGGAAATACAGAACCTGGCGACAATCACGGCTTTCCGGAAACAGCTGAAGACCTCTTTAACTCTTTAACTGTGCCTACCACGATTGACTTTTGTAATGCACCTGCTAACATTATTTATTTTCGCAGGCGCACTATAAATACCTAGGAATGAATGAATGAATGAGGCAAAGAGATAATCGTAAAACTACAGTTTATAAGTCATTAGTAATGCTTCATCTAAAATACTGTGTCCAGGCAATCCATTCTTGAAAAAAGATATAGAGCTTTAATAAAAGTGCAAAGACAAGCAGCATAAATGGCCCCTGTTAGTATCCTAGCAAGGTTTTGAAATGCAAAATTTAACAATTTTGAAAGATCGCCAGAATGCCAGGTAAAATCCAAGACAAAATAAGGTAATGTTAAACTTTAATCAAGTAGTGTTTCGGTGTGAAAATGTTGGTTAACACGTTGACTGCGGCCTATTAAATAACTGAGACGCGGATACTATTGACGAGAGTCTACGACCTCCGTGGCTTTCCAGTTCCTATACAAAATGCGTGCGATCATGCGTGAAGTGAGTGACAGCCGTTAGATTATTCCCAAGGCCCGATCACGTTAGACGCCTACAGAGGAAACTATCTTGAAACAGATGCAAATGTTTAGAGGCTAGAGCCACCTGTTACTAGAATGACTTTCTCTTTCCTCAGGTATGCACCAATTCATACGAAAAAGTGCAGGTGGTCTGTAATGTGCTCCATAACCGCGCTACGTAGACCTTGTCAGGGACTAGTAGTTATCTCAACAATGGCGATTGGATAAAACAATCAATGTCACGGGTCAAGAATGCAAAGCAATAAAAATGGCAATTATTGTGGCAAAGTGGACGCTATAGCCGATATAAATTCCAGGACCTTAGTAAAGGACCTCAATTATCTGGTCCAAAAACGCTGACGGCATTACGTCTATGGTGATACAAGTTATTTGGGGTATTTATATTGAAGCTGAGGCGTGGGGTTTAGAAGGTGGGTCATTTAGAAGGCCAATCGACGTTCTTCAGTAGAATGTGGCGCTTCCGATTGGTCATTTAGTCCACCTGCAACAATAGACGGCGCGCCAATCTCAAGTGAAACCAAGACTTCTATTGTAATTAGTATGGAGCGAATTGAGCTTCGTTATTGAGGCGGCGGAGCATGAGTATATTGTGGTTTTTTGAACAGGTGTTTATAGGACAAATATTCATACATTTTCTATAAAATTTGCTTGTCTTGATCGGTCACTCATTCTAGTAGCTAGAGGAAGCAGAAAAATGAATCCAAGATCCGTATAAGCTAAGATATTTGGCATTGAACTAAGGACGTCATATGACGTCCCTAGCGCCCTGAGAAACCAAAATAAGGACGTCAGTTGACGTCCCTAGCGTTCAACGTGTTAAAAGACAAAATATAGTTAGTTACAAAAATAGAGTTGTCCCCCATCTTACCCCCAATGTGTGGTCGCCCATGTCTTATGAAATTGTGATTTGGTGTGCGATCCACTGATGCTTCTATGCCCGGCCGACAAACCACCTTGTCTATAGCTATCTCAAGAAAGATTAAGCACATAAGAATAAGCAGCTACTACTGTACTACACCCTAGGGCGCTGTATAAGTTTACGAAATTTTACTTTACTTACATTATGAAGCGGCGCTATAGAAGTTTGATACCCAGTATTAGATTTGGTTGCGGCAATAAGGAGACCTTGATCGCAGAGAATCCCTCCCCATCCGTGATCACAGTTGCAGTTGAAAGGCTCGACGCAGGACCCGTGCACACAGCCGGGATGCGCAATGCATTCGTCGCATCGAGCACCCTTCCATCCGAGGCGACACCTAGCGAAAGAAACAGAAAACACGCTCAGAGGCAAAAGAATTAACTTCATCGAAACTATGACCATGTAGTCAAATGGGAAATTTGTTCAAATTTCCAGGATACCTTAGGCAGTGGCTGTTCCACGTGGGGGGGGCTCGGGGGCCCGGGGAACCGTGCCCCTATTGAATGTCCGCCCCCCCAGTCGCTCCCTGTTTGGGACCCTATACTTATTACTAGGCCTAAATGTCTATCAACACATGCTTAGAAGTTGCCACCCCAACGGCCTCCAACTTGTCAAATCCCGGAGCCGCCACTACCTTGAGAAGATAATAAGCAACGTGGGCACCTATGTCGCGTATGCATTACTGTTTTGGTGACTTGCCATAATTAGATTAGTTTGTCCTATTAAACTTGTTTTAAAACTGAACTGCTGCCTAATGAGCAATAGACTTGAACTGGAATGCTGCATCTGTGGCCGATTGGTCCAAGCTCCGTCACAGTTGGTGACAAGCCAGGACGAGAAAGGAGGAGTCAGTCACCCTTCGTCTTTTGACGAAGGCGTCTTTAAATACATTTTCCCTGCGGCCATATGGCAAGAACGCCTCTAGATAGACATGGCCACATTCATTTTTATAGGCATCAAGTACTGCACTTTGGGTTCAGAAGTGAAAAAGTGAACAGCACTGAATCGGGTGAGCTTACTTGCACTGATTCGGCTCTTCGCAGACGCCGTGCGTTTCATGGCAGCCAGGCAGACACATCGCTACAAAATCGAAATGAAACGAATATTTTCACTCTTAGTATATTAATTCTGTGCCAAACGCTGAACCACTATAACTAGAGATGTTCATGGGTTGGGTTAACCCATGGGTTAGGTTGGGTCAGACTTTTCCATAGTTGTGGATGGGTTGGGCCAGAAAATAAGTCATGGTTTAAGAAATTGTAATGCATTACGGTGGGTGGGTTTGGGTCAAGTAGCCTTATTGCCGGCATGGGTTGGGTTGTGTTGGGTTGGAGATTTGATGGGTTGGTTGGGTTCAAAAAAATTGACCCGTGGACATATCTTACTATAATAACTCTCAACATGTTGATAACCCACTGTTCCTAGAAAACTTTTGAATCCATTTATTGTTTCGACTGTTACTGCTTTTTCGTCAAAACCGCTGTTCCATAAATCCACTACCCTCGCGCTAAAAAGCATCTCCTCCCCCCTTGACACTGTTTTCACCTGTGTTGCAGTAGTCGCCCTTCCAACCGTCTAGACAGACTTTTGTTCCGTTGTCGGAGCAGTTGTAATGGCCAAATACGTCGTTCCGAGGTCGACAGATTTCCGAACAACCTGTACCGTAATAGTCGGTCGAGCAGACGACTCGAAATCGAAACCGAACCCCTGTTTCGTTCGAACGCCTCATCCGCTGCTGCTGCTGCCATTCGACGCCGGGATTCAGGTATTGTTGAAACGACAGACGCGATATAAGACTTTGGGACTTGTTTTCTAAAAATCATACACCGCTTCTATACTGTAAAGCATAATTGTAATCATCGTAATTGGCTTGGCCACGAGGGAGCACCACGGGGCGGGCTTCCCTTTTTCAAACTGTGACCAGTCGGTGGAATCTGTGCGATACCGTTGAGAAAAATGTTTTATGGGTTAATTAATGGGCGATTGTCGATAGGATCGATATGTTTAGGCGTATTGCAGCCATTGGCGCTCTATAATAAATCACAATTAAAGTCTCTGTAAAGCGTTTAAAGCGTGTGCAAAAGGTCACCATCTGATTCTGATATTACTCAAAACTTCTGCGTTTGTCAGACGCTACCCACCAGGGATATTTTACACCCTCTAACACTCCCCCAACACCTCCCAATTTCAGCTATGGGATGACTTTTTTGGGCTTGTCAGAATTTTTGGCAGGGGACCCCAGAATTCACAGACACCCCCACATTGATAATCCTAGAAATAACCCTGCTACCCACAAAGATCCCTACTCGGACTAAATGGATGTGGGTATCTGTCATGATGTTCATTAATAGCGTAACCACAAGATGGATATACTAGGAGTTCGGGCCGCTCTATTCAGGTCAAAACTAGTGTCACTAGTGAAGAGATTCTTGCTGAAACATTAGGAAAATTGTATCTAATGAGGACAATGGATTGCCGAATAATCTGTAGAATTGCTCCAAAGTTTAAGGTGGGCATATAGCAGGGGTGGCCAAACCGCGGCTCGCGAGCCTCATGTGGCTCTTCTAGCAGAATCTGCGGTTCGCGATGAGTTTAGAATTTTTTTCAGTAGAAGCATGTAATTGCCACATACAGTCATGATGTTGCCTGCTTGTTAATTTTGTCATAGGTCCCATAGAAATAGCAGCAAAGATTTAAGGAAATTTTGCAAAAAGACTTGGATCACACTGCCTGGTATTTTTTTCTAATAATTGTGGCAATGCGACTCCCAAGCATTAGAAAATTGTCTTTAGCGGTTCGCACCTTCTACGGGTTTGGCCACCTCTGGTATATAGTATTCCCTTAAATTTTTGGCAACTTGGGTCCCCAGGCGCCGCTAGGGAAGATAGTGACGCTCTCCTAAACCCTTTAGTCGAATTTACCGTAAAAGAGGGGGCTAAACTATTACCCCGTATGTAGCATTACTGAAACCAACATGATTTTGATCTGTTGCACAAATATGAAAGATTTAAGTCATTTGTCTAAGTGCCATGCGCGTTTCCATGAAATATTTCAAATTATCTCGCTTTCTGCCTCTCGCGCGCCTATTTCTAAATGATCTCTCGATCGGGTTGCACGGGATCCGGTTCCCGGCCACAGTTTGTCCACCCCAGTTTTCTAAGCATTATGATCGGCGTAAAATGTGTCAAGTGTGAAGTAAGTTACGTCGACGACAGGTCATAGCGGCAACCAACAGTTAATTAATTATCCATTACTTTGATGAAGTGTGGAGTGGGCATTGGCAAATTAGCACGCGTTTTATGCTTGTCCACATTATCTGGATGAAAATTCGTTTCGAGGGCGAATGTGATAGATGTACAGTAATTATTACTGCACGCCGTGCGTAATGTCGCGTAAGAGGGTAAACGTTACGAGATTGATCGTTATACCCGCTTGTAGACACAGGCTTCAGAAAGAGAATGGTGATGAAGAAGAGGAGGAAGATGAATGACGGAAGAGAGGAAAATGAATGAGAGAAGAGAGGAAGAAGGGGAAGCGAGAAGCGTGCACTTATCGTAAAACTGGAATAACTGTTTGTAAATGCGTTTGTGTCTCCATGCGTGCGTACGTACGTGCGTGCGTGCGTGTGCGTGTTTGCGTGTAACGCGTTAGTACCTGGATCTGAGTGCGGTGTCATGAGGGAGAGGTCATTGTTATGCCAGGCTTCGATCGTCAGAGAGAAGGAACCCTGGAAAAACAACACAAACAGAGCGCGTCATCTCCATGGCTGGACGGACTCCATGCACACAGACACACAGAGAGTGTCACAGACACACACAGATAGACAGGCAGGCAGGCACATGCACGCAAAGACACACACAGACACACGATGACGTAGACGCTCTGCGAAGGATAAACGACCTATCGCCGCTATGAAAAAAGGAAGGAACAGATTATCACACTTCGATTGTAATCAATTTACATTCACACAGATACACACAGATATATAGAGCGATACAAACAGACAGACTGATGAGTGCCGTATAGGGGGTCTGCATTGTGTGTGCTTGTGCGCGCGCGCGTGTGTTTACGTGTGTGTGTGTGTGTGTGTGTGTGTGTGTGTGTCTAGCATGCAAAAACAAGAATAAAGTAGTAAATGCAGAGCTGAGCAAATTAATTAGTGAGTTATGGAACTCCTGAAAGAGATTGATTGCATTAAGTTATTGAATTTTGTGCCAGAGATCTTCAAAAAACATTCATCTAAAAATTTTCGACCAGCGAGGAGCCTGAAGTTCAAAAGCAAAATTTCGACCGCGTCAGTTAGGGGATGAGGAGGGATCTTCAACTGGTGGGAGTTTAAACCCTTCAACTTCTTTGTAAGGGGAGGAGCAAATCCCTGGTAACTGCTTACTGACTTTCCCCATCCCACTGGTCCACCTTTGTATATATGTATAATTGTATATATATATATATATATATATATATATATATATATATATATATATATATATAAATGTATATATACATATTATACATAGCATAATAAAAAGATCCTCTCTCCTCCTCTGGTCCGACTTTCAAATACCACTCTGAGTAAATCGAGCAATTATTGGATAGGGAAGTCATAGAGTAGAGTAGGCCTACTCAATATAATTCAATACCTTTCAAGAGACCTAAAATTAATTACATCTTCCGTTTCTGAAAGGACTGTTAGAGAAACTTCCTGACAGGCGTTTGCTAAACTGTTGTTTGTGTAAATCGGAAAATTTGTGTTCGTTTGAAATTTTCACGGGAGTTAGAATCTCTGTTAAACCCTCATAGCTGCCTATTAATAGCATGGCTCACTTTGTTGTTGCCCAACTTATTCCTAAAAACAAAAATTAGATAGTCAACTATCTGAGTGGGAATTTACTGGAAAATAAAGCTTACGATCGACAGCGTTGTAAGCTTATACTAACGGGTGACCTTGACACGAATGGAAAACCAATTTAGGATGACCTTCAACAGGCCTACGCACAATCATCATCAGAGAATAAGTGAAATAAAAATACAGAGAGAATCTAATTTGTCATTTGTAACTGGATAGCCTACATCGAACCAGAAACCTTGTAGATTCAATTATGCAATTGCCAAATAGCGGTTGTAAAAAGTCACACACGCAACGAAAAAATCAGTCACGATGGTAGTCTGCCCTGAGTTGTCTTTGGGGCCATCCATAAATGACGTAACGCGATTTTGGCAGTTTTTGACCCCTCCCCTCGTCGCACGTCGTCACAAAAAGTCAGACCCCTTAAATATGACGTCACAACGCGTTAACCCCCCCTCCGTCATCTTGTCGCCTTTCCAATGTCAAAATTAATGTTTCGTTTGAAAATATTCATTACAACTAGTATAGTTGAAACAATTTTCGGAAACATTTTCAAATTTTAAATAAATGAATTATAATAATTATGAGTGTAAAATGCGTTCAATTTTGCGGTAACATAGCATTGCGGTATTAATAAAAATATTTAGTGTCATGTTACGTCACATTTCTGGAACCCCACTCCCCGGTCGTTTTGAGGGAAGAAATAACTAACATGCGACAAAATTTAGTCGGTATTAGTTTCTTGTCCGAATAAAGTCTAGTCCAGTGATGAGCAAGATACGGCCCGCGGGCCGGATCCGGCCCGCGGACCTCTTTTGACCGGCCCCCAGTGTGCTCTAATAAACAACAGGTAATATGGCCCGCCGCAAGCTTTCAGTAAGGTAGAAATAAAAATCCGAGTTGCTAATATAGCCAAGAGGTTAGATATGCATCCTTAGTTCATATCTGGCCTATTAAAGTATCGGCTTTCAACTTCTTTGTGCAAGCAGTAAACCTCCAGCCTTAGCCTGCCCCCGCCCTCATCAACAGAAACGAAAAGTATACAGTGAATGCCGTGTATTTAACGAAAAGTGGACATAGGATTATCTCTTTGTGGAATAAAATAATGTGCTCATTTGACTTGTTTGCTCACAGTCAGTCTCTGTTAAAAAATAATTTAATATAAGACGGCATTGCCAGACTCAGCATGCTGCAAAATTTGACCAAGTGCACAGGGACGTCATTTGGGGGGGGCAGGGGGGGGGCATTTGCCCCCCTCTTTGATTTTTAGGGGAAAAATTTTGTTGCCAATGTTTGTGTTATTTAGATTTTACACGCCCTAAAGGAGTGCTTGATGATGTCGAGTAATTTGAAGTAACTACTTTAACTAACCGTGAAAATTGGCTGACAAGCAAAAAAAAGGTCGTCAGCTTTTTCGCAAACTTGTACCTTGTCAGGTCGAAAGTGTTTTGCCCCCTCTGAAAAACAGTGAAATGACGTCTCTGCAAGTGCAGGTACAATTAAGAAAAGATAAAATTGAAAGTCTCCAAAAAACACTTTTAGGTGAACAGACGTACTTTGCTAAAGTTAATAAAGATGTCGAGAGTGCTGTGAAGGTGAGTTTCCTGATAAGTGAGGTCAAACTTGAATCAGATTGATATTACCATGTTAGACAGTTAGACTCGCTATTAACTGTTACTATCTATTTGATCTGCACTTTAGTCATCGCTGCATACTACTATAGTACTATACTCTAGTAACTATAGTTACTTTACTATACTCAGTGTTGGAGTTGCAAAATTTGAGCTGGGGGTTGAGGACTGAAATTCAATGGATGACAGAGACTGCATGTACCCGATATGCGATTTTTGCGAGGGTTGCAAAGTTAGCTGGAGGTTCAACCCCCGCAACTCCCCCGGCAACTCCGACACTGACTATACTATACTTATTACACTATATGTGTATGCTTTCAATAGAATAATAGATTTTGTTATTGATATTCGTTAACAAATATATTAACAAGTTAGCACAATGTACATCCGGCCCCCAAACCATTCTAAAATTGTAAACCGGCCCTTGACAAAAAATAGTTGCTCATGCCTGGTCTAGTCTATACCCAATTACATTACGAGAAATTAAGACAAAGGGCTGTTAGATGCTCAAGAACATCACCCTTCCAAGTTAAAGAAAACGGTTATCTGCAATTTACAGTAAAAGAAAATAAATGTTTACGTTAAGTTGGTTTAAAATTATCAACTGGTCAAACGTTTTCGAAAGTCACGCCGCAATATTCAATAGATGGATTATGTCAAACTTATTGCGATTTAGCGAAATTATATGAAATATGTTTGATAGTGTTTCTGAGACGTGTAGGCCTAAATGAACCGTGTGAACGACAGATCAGAAATATTACAAATCGAAAGGAAAGAACCAGCACAAAATCATGAAATGTATGTCCACTGTCAAGATGTTATTCCTGGGTCGCGAGTTTGCCGATATTTCAATCTGATAAGCTCGAAACATTCACATTAAAACGTACCCGTCGTAAGACGCATATATTGACCCATATAGCCTATAATTGTTATCTGATTCTCGAGTGGCGGGGATGGGTGGGTAAATTGACTCCATTACTTTTCTATGCGTACCCTCATATGAAGGCACCATTTCATCATCGACTCAACCGAAATGTACTTTTACACTACAGAACTTTAAAATAATAACAATCCGGTGTTTCTTTCGTTTGTCGTTGTGATATCATCATCATCAGCAGCAGCAGCGGCAACAACAACAACAACAACAATAGCGTTCTCTCTGCCGACTCCTTATGAACTATGAAATATAGCTAGACACAAAATATTTCCAAGAAGCCCTGTCTTCTTCCTTCTGTGATTGAAAAATGCAGGGTTGGAGTTGCCGGGGGTTGGGGGTTGGACCCCCCAGCTAACTTTGGAACCGTCCCAAAAATCGCATATCGGGTACATGCAGTTTCTGTAATTCATTGAATTTCAGTCCTCAACGCGCCCCCAGCTCAAATTTCACAACTCCAACACTGGAAAAATGCCTTTAATGTCCGCATCTTCTCTGGTGCTATTCATCCACTTTCTACTGGGTTCCCGTCCTCTGCCTCTATTTCCTTCCATTTGAGTGTAGAGTGCCTTACCGTATATGCATGGCAGCCTATAATGTTTCATCCTTTCTATAAGCTTAGACGTGTTTATACCAAGCAAGTATTTTCCTATCAATATCAATGCCCATAAAATCACCGTTACGTTCGACCTTTCAAAGATTAGTAGGCGGCCCTGACTGTTTCCATAGATTTCTCACCATCCCATCCCAAAGTGGGTATCGGGCAAGTAAACGACGCAGCTTTGGATTTTGGGGAGGGGTCGCTCTCGACCCCTGTTGAGCGAAAAACGCCGACCCCTGGCAATTTATATATATATATATATATATATATATATATATATATATATATATATAAGATTATTGCAGAGCAGCGCTTCAGGTGTGCCCCGTGTATACTTACCGGCCAGGTGAATACAAACGGTAGATCGACTGGATTGACGAAGGAAGAGTCCGGCACTTCGGACACCTTGAAGCTGTTCTCACCGAGCACCGGAGTGGTCTTTGAGCCAAAAGAACACGAAGAAGAAGATGATGATGATGAGGAGGAGGAGTACGACGACGACGAGGAAGAGGACGACTGGAAGTGACTGAGACAGACGCGGAAGAGAGTCCGGCAACCGGAGCTGCAGGAACCGGAGCGCCGCGATCCGGCGCAGCAGCTTCCGTTGGCGTTCAGTCCTTCGTCGTTTAGGTAGGAGGTGAGAAATACCTGGAAGGATCCGGAACCGGATATCTGAAACACATGAGATACACAAGCGCATATTAACGGAACAGTATCTTATTCTGGGATGAGCGAAACAGTTGGTCCTTTATCCCTTTAAAGTCCTTTATCCCTTTACCACAGACAGTGCCGGCTCGGCTCCTCAGGGGTCTGGGGGCCCGTACCCCCTAGTGAATATCTGCCCCAGTGGCCACCCCAGTTGAGACCCTATACTTACTACTGCATGTCTGTCAACAAATGGCTGGTCCCATGATTAGAAGTTGCCACCCCAACGGTCAACCCCCACTTGCCAAATCCTGGAGACGCCCCTGGCCACAGAGAATGACCCATTGAACTTTTGACCCATGTTATCCAGGCCATGTGACACATGACCAATGGGTCAACGGCAATTAAATAATCCATAATATCTTTTCAAAGCCGTTAAGCCGAGGTCAAACTATTGTTGAGCATCGATCTAACACAAACAGCACATGGCGGTCCAGTTATAAAATTCCACGGAGCATCTATCAATACACCGATCCAATCAGAATAAATTGACAAGTACGACTGGTAATTATCAGGAACTGTCATTACCAAGGTGCGATTTGTGACTGGAGCAGTGGGGGGAATATTTGGAGGGGAAGAGTTTCGGGGATGTAGTTGTTGGGGAAATGTAGCAGTGGGAGGAATATAGTGGTGAAGGGATGTAGCAGTAGGGGGATGCAGTTGGGCAGTGGGGGAAATCCCCCTTCCCCCCTATAAATCGCGCCCTGGTCATTACCATTGAGTAGATGGAAAATAATTTCCATTGCAAATACTGTTATTGCCAGTGAACGCCAACCGAGTCTTAAAATTTTGACAGGTCGTTGGGTCAAGACCCATTGCCCCACGAGTCACGACCCATGCAACGGTGCAACCCATCGAACATTGGTGGCCGATTTGACGCACGACCCAGTCATTGATCCATTGCCATCTCCACTAGTCTGCTTTCGGAGAGAGAGAGAGAGAGAGAGAGAGAGAGCGAGAGAGAGAGAGAGAGAGAGAGAGAGAGAGAGAGAGAGATCATCCATCCAAATGCTAATCGAGTTCGACTTGCCCATAAGACTTCAGTGACAAGCGCAGAGGCCGCGGAACCGTTGAGAAAAGGAATCCGTCGGAAATTCTCACCCACAGAACGTTTGATTGACAAAGCTTTACTAAAGACAGAGTGGTTATATTTACAATTTATTGCATTGCGCCAACAAAACTAAAATATTGGTATTTGGCCTTAAGGAATTTTCAATAGAAAATCCAATAGAAATAGATGGACAAAGCATCGAAGAGTATCTGGAAAAATAAGAAGATAGCCAACAAGACTAAACTAAAATTATTCCAAACATGCATAATAGCATATTAAGCATTGTGCATGCGAGAATTGGACTTTAAACAAAAAAATAGCCGTACAATCCACACATTAGAAACGAAGTGCTACAGAGACATCCTAGGAATCAGATGGTTTGACAAGATCAACAACAAAAAGGTAAACAAAGAATGGATATAGAGAGAGAAAGACATAATCAAAACGGTCATTGGAAGGAAACTCGGACTATTTGGCCACATCTGCAGAATGAGTGAAGAAAGGCTGATAAAAAGGATCCTGCTTGGAGTAATGGAAGGCGAAGATATCAGAGGAAAACCACGATACGAATGGATAGACAACGTTAAAGAATGGTGCAACATGGACATGGGGGCCTATAGGAAGATTACAAAGCCACACAAGACAGAGACGAATGGAGTAGGCGAACTCAAATTGCAATAGACACCAGCGGGTACTGTGATCAAGTAGATGAATGATGATGATGACGACGATGATGACGATGATGACGACGACGATGATGATGATGATGACGATGCATTGTGCCAGTAGGTGGTACAGTTGAATTGCATTGGAAGCATACAGCAATTAAAAGCGGATTTTGTTCAGCAAGCATCAGTCACCCTAATGTTCAGCGCTAATCTGATTCAAACTGCTAAACGCATATCCAGTTTATTTCCGTAACGACGAGCCGCGATTCGAATACCTATATGACAGTGCAAAAAACATAATTTATAGGCTTCTAAATCAGCGTTACCGGTGTAACAAATACAGCGCATTTTGTCCCGCGTTTCATTGGAAGGTTAGCCAAAAAGAGTGACTGAGGAAAAGCGCATGTATATGAATGACACTGTAGCACCGTATCACGTATTTTAGATTTCGGTGAGGAGATTCAGCCTGCATGTAAAGCTTGCCATTAACAATGATAGACGATCATGCAGTGAAGAGAATTTATAGCACAAGAAAATCGTGCTATAAATAAGAATCGGAGTTGCATGATGCAGCGGATATGATAAGCATCAAAGAGCAGAAATGGACGAATAAGCGAATTTTACATGTATGCATAGCAAATTAACAAATATACGAGTAGTATATATATACAGTATATATATGCTGTTATGCAGTGGCGGCTCCACAGAGGGGTCCGGATGGCCCCGTGCCCCCTATTGAGTACCTGGCCCCCCTAGTGGCCCCCTGTTTGGACCCTATACTTAATATTACATACCTAACAACAAATGGTTGGCCCCCATGATTAGAAGTTGCCACCCCAACGACCCCCCCCCCCCCCCCACTTGCCAAATCCTGGAGCCGCCACTGCTGTTACGCGTGCGTAATGGACCGAGATTACCACACGCCGTTTATATAAATAACGCACTCGTCAGTGGAGTGGTGTGAAGAAAAGCAGATAAACGTTTCGTGTTTATGCAGTCGAGAAAGGAACTGGCGTGAATCGTAAAAATACGATTGCGAGGAAGTTAACGAAAACGGAAAGAAGGAAGACGAATAAGACAAATAAGTAGGCTTAACTATAGAAAGCGTGCATAAAAATGGTCAAGGATAAATAAAATAAATAGATATATGCGTATGCATGGAGAGATACTATACAACCTTCTTACTGAACTGTTTAAAACGTGACGGCTTTTGTAAGAACAAACTGCAATTTTTTCTACATGGCGCTAGTAGAAATATAGGCCCCAGCGTGGCAGCGTGACCTTTTATCTGAGTTACATCCCCAATTCGCTATCCGTAGTCCGTGGTTATGATGTTTATCCTGTATCCATGATTCCAGTGCATGGAAAACCTGTTGAAGTCGTGCCAGTTTCTCAAAAACACGCTTCCAATAATTCCAGAATCGCAAAACCTAAGAGACTTTCTACTTAGCAGTAGACCCCCGATAGTTACTTAAGCAAAGCGTCACATCTTTATGTTCTGTCATAAATATACATGTTGCTCCCGAGAGGAGAAAACGTTGGTTTCAAGCCTACAGTCGTCATGAAGATCACAAATGTAGAAGAGCCAGCCCCCAGGCCCGTCTTTTGCCAGTGTGAGGCCCCTGGCATTTGGCGGCCTGAGGGGCCCCGGCGGGGTGAAAAAACGTTGTTTTTTCTGGTGCTCGAAAATGTTGAAGAAGAAAAAAGGTCATCGCGTTTTGGGTGCTTGATCTTTCAATTAATTTACCCTACAGCAGTAAGATAAGCAAAAAGAGGTTTTAAAAAAAGGTCAAAACATAAAAAGGCTGGAGCGCGTGGGGTGACTGGGGTCCCTTATGGAGCGCGCGGAGCCCAGGGCACAGTGCCCAATATTCAACACATAAAGATGGGCCTGCCAGCTTAGTACTTTAAATAATATTAGGAAACTAATACCTGGCCGTGATTTGCAGGTAAATTACTGACGCCTTCAGACGTGTCAAGTGTTATGATAGCATTACTGATAAGCAGAACCTTATCGGGCAATCGCAATGGCGGAGGTGACGTGAATGATGATAACAGAGATGTCAATTATCGTGAATGAACACTCGATATGCTCACCTGCGGCAGAGATATCAAGACGATAATGGCAGCTGCAGCAGCTGCTACAGCTGCCGCCGTAGCTGCGGACCTGTTGACGATGCCGGATTTCTGGTTAGATCCATCCATTCCTCGTGTATAGTTTCCAAGGAACGCATAGTTCGGGTCTAAAATCGTTCCTTCGTTCACACTTCTTCTTCTTCTTCTTCTTCTTCTACGCCGCTCTTGTTCTAGCTCCTTCCTTCCGCCGACTTCTGGGAAGAAGAAGAAGAAGACGAGGAAGAGGCTCGAGGGCTGTTAACGACGCCGGTGGGTCGTCGCCTAAACGGTCTCCTCTCCTCGGGCCAAGTCCCTGGACGGCAAGCCCCGCCCGCCTGACCGACGAGGGGGGACGGCTCGAGGCTGGCTCGCTCGGCGGGGGCGACGGCGCCTCTGACCAGCGCCCGCCGAACGAACGGCGCTTGATAGTCACCTGCGGCGTCAACGAAAACAAAGGTTTGTTTACCAGGTGAGAACGCTTATATACGTACGCGTTACTAGCATTCGTGCCTGGGACAAACGATTGATAGTTAGCGGGTTAGGACTTCCCTTTCCATTTCCAATTAACAGGTGTTCAGAGGAAAAGTATCGACTCCATTAGAAAGAGTAGCAAGTCGTATAAAGTTGAGGCCGCCTGCAGAATGGGCTGAGTTATTGCGAATTTTAAAACTTTTTTCATTTATAAACCCATCTTAGGCCTATATATCAACCTTTATTCGCAAATACAGATAACACAAGATAAAAAAACATAATTCTTAACTAATACCTTACACATTGTGTTATTATACAATTGACAAAATAAATTGGTTTCCTAGAGAACCAAAGTGTAAAAGAGTGTTGACGATTCTTAACAATATCATGCATTGGATTCAATCCAAGCACTTCACGAATACAGTCAATTGTTACTATATCATAAACATCAAAGAGTTTACAAGCAGCCTGCTGTACTAGACGATCCAAATTATATAAAGTGCTCTTCTTCGAACAAGTGGCTTCAGTAGCATATAATATGATAGGTAAACAATACGATTGGAGTAAGCCAACACATATCAACTCAGAAGAAGAGGATTTGCTCTTGCTGTACAAGTTATTAAAGTTTTTATAGAATTTCATTTTGTTTAGGTACTACACTCGATTAATAACAATAGCATTAACATTATTCCTGTCTAGTAGTCTATTCCCGTTAATTTTCAACGTTGTGTACGGTGACACAAGTTCATGCACTGGCTCACTTAAAACTGTTTATTCATTCGTTCGTTCAATTCATTCATTCATTCATTCATTCATTCAGAATTAAGCCTCTCAAAGAAATACAGAATTTACATGTTTTTGACAATTTCACAAACAAATAATAAGCTTATTAAAATATTGAATTGTTCAAGCAAGGTAGAACCGAAGAAGGTCCGTGAGTCTACGAAGGCTTCTCTTTACAGCGTATCTGCGGAGACGCTCTAGTAAACAGCCGCAAAAACTTATTCGACAAAAAGCAAAGGACAAGCAAACCTTTTTGTCCCGCTGCGGTCATTTTGAAGTCCGTCCATAATAGGTAGGATGAACAATAACGCAGTTCATGAGAATAGAATGTTTTACACTTGCAAATGTAGGCGGATTGCGTGCTACTAAAAACATCTGCATTCTATGGCGTCCAAAACTACGAACGCTATAATAATTATTCATAAATGCTACTTTAATGTCGACGATGTACTTGATCCACTGATTTGTTAGTTAATAATAAACACTGTACAGAATAATGATTCGTTTGAGTTCTTCTGTACGGCTATACCAAGATATAAAGACCTTCATACATATAGGTCTCATCTGAATATCAGAGCAGTAACAAATTATTCGTTACTCAATTTACAGTATACTTAGAACTCCCATTGAAATAGTCTGGACAGCATTTTGTTTTAGGCTCTCAAAAAACTAATCTTTCCTCTTAGATCTCCCAGTTCGCTATGCGCGGTCAAACCCAATATAAAAACGCCTTGACATCGATTCGTGTGATCGATTCATCATCGCCATCATCATCATCATCGTCATCATAATCATCATCATCATCACCGTCCTACTCTTGTCGTTATTATTGTTATTACTGTAGTAGTAGCAGTGGCAGCAGTACAGGTAATAATAATAATAATAATAATAATAATAATAATAATAATAATAATAATAATAATGGTTATAATAGTAGTAGTGGTAGTGAGTAGCATCATTGTCATCACCACGCCATCATTGTTATTACTATTATTGCTATCAGTAGTAGGCCTAGTTGTTGTTGTTATTGTTGCTGTAGTGGTGGTAGTAGTGGCAGTGCCATTGTGACTTTGATGTTCACAGCGGTTGCTTCGTGAGATGACGTGAATGGAGGACACGAGACGCAGTAAAGGTTTTTGTGGCATCATTCAAGTGCTGTGACGTATCTTCCGTCAATGTTAGGGGACAAATGTTTGTCTTGCTCTTCAACCGGATATCCAGAGAAGGTCATTGTCCACTTCACGCCATCAATAACAGCGATGCTTGCATGCACGGAATATATTTGCACTAATGTTCGCCACTTATTATTATCATTACTACTACAATTATTTCTATTGCTAGTTGCAATAATAGCAGCAGCAGCAATGGCGGCTCCACATGGGGACCCGTGCCCCTATTGAATGCCTGGCCCCCAGTTGGGACCCTATACTTACTACTACATACCTATCAACAAATAGTTCGCCCCCCCCCCTATGCTTAGAAGTGGCCAACCCAACGACCCCCCACTTGCCAAATCCTGGAGCCGCCACTGAGCAGCAGCAGTAGTAGTGATGGTGGTGGGTGATTCCATGTTGGTATTTTCGAGACATCTGCCGTTATGTGATGACAATCAGAATGCAACACAAAAGAGCGATCGCAAATAATAGTATTCATAGAGACTAAAGTGAGAACAACGCATCGGACATGTGTTCCACCATTATTCACGCGCGTCAGGCAAAGAGCAACCACGCGTGACATCAGTGCGTGCCTTTGCGTGACCCGCAGTCGCATCGGGAAAATGTTACCATTTGCCAACTGTTTGTGCAAACCATAGATGTAAATAACGTTGAGAAATAATAAAAAACTTTAAAAACGTAAAAAACGTTGCAAAAATAAAAAAGCTACCACAAACGTTGAATAAAAAACGTTACCGATGTTTATCTGAGCGAGATTAGGGCATGTGTCTTATCCACCCACGGGAAATAAACAATCAAGTCACACTATGGTAAACGACTGTGAAATGAAATAAACAGCAATAATACTGGTATAAATTGCTTACTCTATGTTGTAAGTAAGTAAAGCTGCATGACCTGCCAATAAGCAATCGACTATACTATATAGCCAAACAGCAGAAAGCTAATTAATTAGTTCGTTGTAGCTGATTTCAGAAAATCTGTGTTCTTATTTTGCCAACGTTCTTTATTATAAAAAACGTTGGGAAAATAAAAAACGTCAAAAACGTAAAAAACGTGGGGAAAATAAAAAACGTAAAAAACGTTTATTGCATCTATGGTGCAAACTATGATGCTGCAAACTTTTTTGCTTATTGCTCACTCACTGGCAGTGCTTCAGTCTGAAGTTTTCGCAAAAAGAACGAATCAAAGTAACGGAAGCTTTGGACGAATCAATAATGATTAAATAATAATAATAATAATAATAATAATGCACTTCTGTAGCACCAGTTTTAATCAGGCCCTCCGAGAGAAATTCCGGGCCCCTGTGCAGAATGGCCGACGGGCCCTTGACAAGTCATAATTTTTTCTTGACGACCTTTTTTTTTTGCTCGTCGTCTGCCGTTTATTTAGCACTGTGTCCCGGGCCCCCTTGTGCTCGCCGGGCCCCTCTGCTGAACTAACATTTTTAACCGTTCTTTAGTGTTATTATTCATTTTATTGTTAATTATACATATTCATCATCGGCCCGGGCCCCCTCCAGACCGCCGGGCCCCTGTGCAGTTGCCTCCCCTGCTCCCCTCTCGGAGGGCCTGGTTTTAATACCAGAGATCAGTCATCAGAGGCAATGGCGGCTCCAGAATTTGGCAAGTGGGGGGAGCGTTGGGGTGGCAACTTCTAATCGTGGGGGCCAACCATTTGTTGTTAGGTATGTAGTATTAAGTATAGGTCCCAGCAGGGGAGCTACTGGGGGCCAGGCACTCAATAAGGGGCACGGGTCCCTCGGGCCCTCTGTGGAGCCGCCACTGGTCAGAGTTAAAGAGTAAGACAGACTATGGAGGAAAAAGCAATTAAAAGAGATGTTTAAGTATGGATTTGAAAATGCTCAATGCATTGGAAGATCTGATTGCCAGAGGGAGAGGGGACTCATTTGTAATTAAGACATATGAGACGACAACTGTCAAAATTCGCGTAACACTTAACAAATCATAAAACACTACCTCAATCAATTCTATTAGTATTAAGCGCAGTGCTTCTCAACCTGTGTGCCGCAGCACACAACTGTGCCGCAGCAACGGTAGAAGTGTGCCGTGACAAAATATTGAAAAATAGTAAATTAATAATGATGCTGCATTAATTGACAATTATAAGTTGAATTATAACTCCTCAATTAAGTTAAGCATGCAGTAGTGATACAGATTGCAAATAAAATGTATACTAATGAAGAACGGTAGCCAATATTATATTGTGGGCTATAGTTATGTAGACTAGAGCAAAATATATAGTACTAACTGGCCTGCACAATTGCATCGTTTACAAATGAAATGTGTGCATTTCGGCTGCAGTGTGCCGTTGACTGTATGCTTCTTGGATAGTGTGCCGTGGCTGTAAAAAATTAGGGAAGCACTGATTTAGCGGATACCCATTGGTTACTTCTGCTATTTGCTATTGACTATGAGCGGTAGACTCCGGGATTAACGAAAAGCAGGGCAAATGCCAGAAGTTTTTAATACAAGAAATCGGCAAACAGTCATTCAGGTCAAGCTCCAAAACCGGAAAGAGAACTGATCCTACCAATATTACTTCCTACAACCATGCCGCCACCTAGCGAAGCAACACAACTACAAATAGGTAAGATAGTAATTAGTAAAGCAGAGAGGAGTCAGAGGACGTCTCGCAACAGACTAAATATCATTTATTCTACACAAAATATGCAAATGTCAACAAATTTCATCAAAATCAGTCGAACAGTTTGCGAGATATTGGACATAATTTTTAAATATTTGAACCAAAAAATGCAATGGGAAAATCACCATTGAAATCACGTCATTACTTCGGTCGCAGTTTGTGTTCGAAGTGACCACCACTTGCACGAAACAAGGCACGTAGACGGAGATGCACTTTTTCCGAACAGTGTGTGTGTGTGTGTGTGTGTGTGTGTGTGTGCGGTGCGTGTGTGCGTATTAATGGCCTGAACCACATGCGTCACTGCTGGATTTGAGTTTTGAGCTGACCTTTACCTTTTGTCGCATCGACTGTTTGTGCTAATCGAAGGTTTGAAATATTAATACATTATCCAAAACAGTTTCAGAGGTTAGTAGACCAAAGTTGCAACGACGTCAATTCCATTCAGGGGTGGGGATCAATGCGAGAACATCTTTACAAATGTCTTTTTAATGTACTTCGTCTTCACGTTTCTCGTTGACTGAGCATAAAAATACAGGTAGTCAGCAGCTAGTAAAGATACCCCAGTCCGTAGGCCCGCGTGGGTTAGTCAGAGAACCGAATGGTTAGCGTCTTCGGTTTTACACGACAACGGCTGAGTGAGGGTGGTTTGCCAGTCTTTCCCTCGCCGCTTTTTCTTCCATCGTGTTAACGCCCCCATTCACAGCTGAGTCTACTTGAGGCGCTTGGGGCAGAGAACAGCCGCAAAGTTTCTGCTGTTGTCGGGAATTGAACCACGGATCTTACGATTGGCAGACCAGTGCGCTAACCACTGCTCCACTTCGCATCTAGACGCATCTCACCCGATGAAAGGCATACAGTAGCATTGCAAACGCAATAAAACCTTTACTGATGCGCGACTTTGGATAATTATAAGCCTACTGCTGAGTTATGTCCAGAAGTTTCCAATATATTCGGATCGTTATTTTACCAGCAAGGAAATTAAATTACTCGCTTGCAGTGCCTCGATTAAGATTGAATGCCTCCGTAGCTCATTCAGTGGCGGCTCCAGGATTTGGCAAGTGGAGGGCCGTTGGGGTGGCAACTTCTAATCATGGGAGCCAACCATTTGTTGTTAGGTACGTAGTATTAAGTATAGGGTCCCAACAGGGGGCCACTTGGGGGCCAGGCACTCAGTAGGGGCACGGACCCTCCCGGGCCCCTTGTGGAGCCGCCACTGAGCTCATTCGATGCAGTCCTGCCTACCTGGGTTCGAGGTACCTGGCAGTCACATGTCCAACGGTGTGGATTGGATATTAATATGGTCTGTATAGCTCTTTAAACTAATTACCAGTGCATTAAAACAGAGCGCTATATAAATTGAAGAATTACATTTAGATTTAAATAACGAAAGCGTTTTTCTTCGACCATTGTTATGTAGGCTACTCGTTTAATATTCGGATTTTCTCCGACAAGGAGCGTCTTAGTTGCCAGTTCGTGTCGAAATTCCTAACGAGTTTACTCATAGCACTCTTATACCAGGGACGTCGTGTCCCTCGTGTCCTGACACGGGTGTTTTTTTGGATGGTCGTGTCAGTATGAGCGTGGAGTCGTGGACACGGGTGTTTTTTGGCTATGAAATAACAAAAACCATGGTTTAGTTTATGGTCAAAAGTCAAAAAAACAAAAAAGGTCATCACCACTCTTAGGCAATTTTAAGTCAACAAAGCAAAAAAGACCATCACTTGAGAAAAAATTAAGACAAGACCGTTTATCTGACCAGGTTTGCGCCCATGTCCTATGCAGATTTTTACACCAATTCCTTGAGTTCATTTATTGGATTTTCCGTGTACGATGTTTTTGCTAGGTGAAATGAGGCTAGAAGGTCACGTTGGGGACAGATCTGCCGACCATTGTACTGCCTACTTAATACTGGCGGCGAGCGATATGGACATAAAGACATTAAAGAGACATAAAGTGGGTTCACACATCTGCCCCACCCCTGAATCGAATTAAAACTGCTGTTTCAGATGCATACCTTTGAATATCGTCATGTTAAAAGCATGGGCGCCTGCACATTAGGGCAAGAGGGGCACTTGCCCCTCCTGGAAAATGTAAATACCAGTATTTCACAGTGAAATTTGAAAACCTTGCTAAAACATTAACCGTGACCATTGTGTTAAAAGGTGTTTGCCGCCTCTTGGAAAAGTGTGTGGTGCAATCGTGACCATTGTGTTTTGCCCCTCCTGGAGACATTTCTGTGGGCGCCCATGGTTAAAAGTTCGTTGACCGGCCGAAAGGTGCCCTGACCCAGAGCCTACGAGTAAAAACAGGTCATCGACAAATTTTCAGAAGCTATCAGTCAGATCAGAGATGGCAAAATGGGTCATAGGTCAAATTGGTCATCAATACCAGATGGGTCACATGGGTCATGACTCATGAGTCATTATGAGTGACTCATTGCTACCATTTCTGAGTCAGACGATCCGATACTTTTGAGATCGCCACCGGGTCCCTGTGCTCGGCTCCAATAGTTTTCAAAATGTTTTTAGACGTGTTACCAAAAATCGAAACCTATGCGTAGAAAATCCGATTATTTTGAATAGAAAGCAACAGCCAAGAACAAAACGTAGATAGACTATCAACTTGCCCTTCCTTTTCTACAGAGCTAAACATAGCGACACTTGTATGGAGGGTAGGGGACTTCCTAGTCACTGCTTAGTGAATAGTGACTTGTCCGCTGCTTAAATAGCAAGTGGAGAATTTGCGATCTTCCTCTCCTCGCCTCTTGGTAAAAAGGTAAAGGTATACACCATAGGCAAACGTGGACTCGTCGGAGAGCCGAAGGGTTAGTGCCATAAATTCGGTTATACACGCAACGGCTGAATGAGGGCGGATTGCCAGCCTTCCCCTCAACGCCTTTCCTTTCACCGAGTTAACACCCGATGTTAACAGCTGAGTCGACTGAGGACGTTTGGAACAGAAACAACTTAAAAGTTCCTGCCGAGTAGCCTACGGGAGTTGAACCACGGACCTCAAGACTGGCAGAGCACTCACTGCTCCACCGCCCAACTCCAGGTATGACTCTCAGATAGGCCTACCACCCTGTAGCCAAACCTTTCTCAGCTTACTCTAGTCGAACAACACAACTGCAGATGAAACGATTGCATTTTAATGATTTTAGCGCGCGCTTGTTTATTATATATGCAAAATTGGTAGCTAACTGTGTCAACTCACCTTGCTGTGAAGATTGTGGATCAGCGTCCGCTATAACCGCTTCGTTTTATTCCGTTTGATCCTGAATTTGTTAGGAAAAAACCCAGTAATACTTATCACGTAAAGCCGTTCGCCTGTAATATGTTCTGTTGAAACCTTCTGACAGAACTGAACATCTGCGCCAATCTAGTTGTCAACGATAGTGTCGTATTTCTACAGCCGATCTCTGCGAACCGTGTGTCCTTCCTTAGACCTCTCTCTCTATAATAAACAGTGCATATGTCGTCAGCCATCGCAGTAGCAGTTATTCTAGTATCTAATAGGGTGTTGAATTATTTTTTCTTTGACAAATTATTATAAAACACCTGATGTGGGACCATTTTTGAATTTCATATTTGAATTTAACAAAAAAACACGTTTCATGGATCATAGAATTTAACCGTAATTATTTCTTAATTTAAAGATGACAGCGCTAGGATGCGTAGGGTGTTGCTGTTAAGCTACAGTGTCAGACAGCCATTCGACCGACTGATTGGTTGCTTCTTCTTCGCAAAGGCCACGCACAGCTCAGTAGGACATACAGTACCGTATATTATATAGTTGTGGTCGTGTGTTGGGCCCGTTTCTATCGTCAATTCAAGATGTCGATACATTTACGACTTAGACATGCATGATAAGGTCGATCTTTATTGAATGTAACACACTTCTCTTCGGCTGTCCGTCCTTTTGCGGTCGATGGAAATCAATTTTTCGACATATTCGACGCGTGGATGCTGCTGGTCGCTGTGCGATGGGTTTCGGCGTAAAGCGACCGGTATATTTTTCGTGGCAATATAAGACGCCATTGAGAAGACTACTAGCCTACTACTTGAATAACTACTACAGTTTGAATAACGTTATTTCTGAGGCGTTCGAGAAGACATCATCTTAACTGGAAATTTAAAATAGAACTTCGCTTTTTTACAGTTCATGATTTCTGCATGCCGACCGTTTCAATACAAACTGCCTTATTTACATCTATGGGATTGCGCGCAATTCATTGTGAAAAAATTTAGAGAAAATCTGTGAGAGATCAAGTGAAAAATCTATGGCTTAAAAATTGAAGAAAAACGAAACATTACTAATTGTTATTTCTTATTTCCGTCTATTTATTCGCTCATGCACTTTTATTATAACGCCAGATCCATTCCAAATAACAGAAGATGAAGTCAATGCCAAAATGATCAGAATGGCAAGCAGTAATATTGAGAAAGGTCAGTAGAAATAGATAAATAGATATAGATAGATAGATAGATAGATAGATAGATAGATAGATAGATAGATAGATAGATAGATAGATAGATAGATAGATAGATAGATAGATAGAGAGAGAGAGAGAGAGAGAGAGAGAGAGAGAGAGAGAGAGAGGTAATTTGTATAAATTTATAATTTCCAGGAGTGTAGTTGCACCCATCCTGACGCCCATGAGTTCAAACGGATTTATGATTAAATCCTCGTTGAAAAACTACATCATTGCTCCTCATATTCGTTGTTTACAAAGCTGCTGCTGCTGCTGCTGCTGCAGTAGTAGTAGCAGTAGTAGTAGTAGTAGCAGCAGTAGTAGTAGTAGTAGTAGTGCAGCAGCAGCAGCAGCAGCAGCAGTGGTGCAGCAGCAGTAGTGGCAGCAGCAGCAGTGGTGGTGGTGGTGGTGGTGGTGGTGGTGGTGGTGGCAGCAGCAGCAGTGGTGGTGCAGCAGGTGGCAGTGGCAGTGGTGGTGGTGGTGGTGGTGGTGGTGGTGGCAGTGGTGGTGGTGGTGGTGGTGGTGGTGGTGGTGCAGGTGCAGCAGCAGCAGTGGTGGTGGTGGTGGTGGTGGTGGTGGTGGTGGTGGTGGTGGTGGTGGTGGTGCAGCAGCAGCAGCAGCAGCAGCAGTGGTGGTGGTGGTGGTGGTGGTGGTGGTGGTGGTGGTGGTGGTGGTGGTGGTGGTGGTGCAGCAGCAGCAGCAGTGGTGGTGGTGGTGGTGGTGGTGGTGGTGGTGGTGGTGGTGGCAGCAGCAGCAGCAGCAGCAGCAGCAGGTGGTGGTGGTGGTGGTGGTGGTGGTGGCAGTGGTGGTGGTGCAGGTGGTGGTGGTGGCAGTGGTGCAGGTGGTGGTGGTGGTGGTGGTGGTGGTGGTGGTGGTGGTGGTGGTGGTGGTGGTGGCAGTGGTGGTGGCAGTGGTGGTGGCAGCAGTGGCAGCAGCAGTGGTGGTGGTGGTGGTGGTGGTGGTGGTGGTGGTGGTGGTGGTGCAGCAGCAGCAGCAGCAGCAGTGGTGGTGGTGGTGGTGGTGGTGGTGGTGGTGGTGGTGGTGCAGTGGTAGTGGTGGTGCAGCAGCAGCAGTAGTAGCAGTAGTAGTAGTAGTAGTAGTAGTAGTAGTAGTAGTAGTAGTAGTAGTAGTAGTAGTAGTAGTAGTAGTAGTGGTAGTAGAGGCAGAACATTTTATATTTCATCCGTTCTATTCCCATCACCACTGGAGGTCTAAAATTTTGGAGTTGAAATAGTCTGCCATGGTAGCTCCACTGATATTTTGAACTCGACATATATTCAGAGACATAAAATACACGAACAATGGTGCTCAAAGTGAAATAGAAATCAGCATCAATCGTAGTTCGCCTATAATGTTCATTCTTCTGTTACCCTTAAGTACGCCGAAAGGAATTAATTAATCAGCCCTGCTGTCGATGGACACTAATTGAACACTTGTGCTCAGATCTGACATCTACGAACAATACGCTTGGTCAAAGGCTTGTTTGAGGTCGTTGGCCAAAATCTCCGAAAACACATCATAATAGGTAAGTCATACATGACCCTAGTCACCTTGAGAGGTAATGCGATACCTGCGGCGCCGTAAAAGCGTCATGTTACATTTCCTTCTGGAGAACGCCGAATAGCAAATGCTATTTTAAGCGTCGCTCGATAATAATTAATTAATCATGTTGAATGGATATTTTATAGTTTTACGTCACGTGACTCTGCTGCTGCTATTTTTCTGATGTCGTCTGCATTTTATACGGCGCTGCTATTTCCCGCCGACAATTCGATCGCTTTCGGAGAAACGATGATGATGACGACGACGAAGTCCATTAGAATGAACGCAAGATGTCGTCACCAGCACAGAGATATATGGCAATTTTGTCGGACGCATATTCAACATCTTTCCATGCAGAGAAAGATAGATACCCACAACAGCGCTATATGTATATATGCAAATATATATATAATATATTATACAGTGGCGTAGCCAGGATTTCCGGAATGGGGGTTTGGCTTTGACTTTTGACGTCGCCAACTTTCGAAAAATTTTGGCAAGAAAAAACGTCAGTCCACCTACTATGACGCTTACAAATTTTTGGTTGGCAACACCAAGAGGGGTTTGACCCTCAAAACCGCGTCCGAAAATTTAAAAAATGCATGGAAACACGTTAACAAAGTTTTTTGTCCGCGCCCAAGGGGAGGCTTTAATGTGGTTTAGTTTTTGATTTCCTCGACCACCCACTGCCGCCGCCTGTCTCGGAATAACCGACTCCGGAGCTCGGCAAAAAGCGGGGGGAGATCGCGGAGGTATTCGCGGGAAATCGAGCGGAAAATTTTAAGTTATTTGGCGACGTGCAAAAACCGCTCGAACCTACGTCGTCGGTTGAGCGATCGCATTGGATCCTCCGCGAGAGACGGACTGCTGGTTCCTTACTGTCGTCCGTGGACTTCGATTATTTTCCTTCTCATCCTTCTCCATCTCCTCCTCCTCCTCCTCCTCCTCCTCCTCCTCCTCCTCCTCCTCTGTCGATTCATAAGTCCATCAATCAAACAGCGGACATGAAGCCGATCTGTTTAGTTCGGCGTTCACTCGCCAGAGGACTCCAATTTTAAGGAGTCTCTAAGTTATTACTTCGTGAGTCCCCTTCCTCCACCCATCCCCCAATTGGGCTAGACAAGATTACCAGCCAAGAAGCAGGGGCGTATCGGCGGGGGTATATCGATATATATATATATAAATATATATATATATATATATATATATATATATACCAAAACTCAGGCTACATTAAAGTTTTAATGTGTTTTTTAAGATTTTCAAAGTCTTTAAAGATTTATGCCCCCACATTATACCCCACCACCAAATCAAATTCCTGGCTACTCCCCTGCCAAGAAGGTGGTTTTAACCTTTTAGGGAGACGATATTGAGAAAAAAACAACTGTAATAGGTGAAATTTTAAAGAATAACATATTTTTTTGAATTAAAGGCAATGTAACATAATAATGCACTCATATAGCGTCTTTTTGGATAAAAGATTAGAAGAAACATGTCAAACGAAACCAATTTGCCTCTGTCGGCCGGCGATCCTGGCCCCAACGATGCATGTTTCATGAATAACTACTACACTTCGAATTATAATGATTTAATGAAACAAAAACAAGCCGTATTTTGATAGAAAAGAAGCTGACCCCTTCGAAAAGCTGGTTAGGCACTCCACGCATAACACATGTCCCCTTCATCGCCACTTCTTCTAAAACTATCCAGCTAAAATTTTAATTACATCAAAGAACCTCATATTAAATTTTATTCCCCTAAAAACACTCTGACTCCACTACCTTTTCCCAGTCTACAAATTATCCAGTCTAAATTAGAGCTGTACCGATTGCACATTTTGCCGATTGTTCCGATTACCGATTGTTCTGATTGTTAGACAACCGATTGTTTTGCCGATACCGATTATCTGTCGAAGTCTCCAAATCAGGCGTTTTTAATGATCATGCAATAAAATTTGCCATAAAAGTGTAGCGTAAATGCACATGCCATCCGTATGCAGGTTCAATTCTAGGTTTGCCAAGAGATTCAATGCATAATGTGTGCTTGATCATTAATGAATAATGATTTTGCTATCAATACTTATTATGTCAATTTTTAAATTTCTATGTTCACATTGTAATTTATAACCGATTGTTCTAATTATCCTAATAATCTTCCAGAAAACAAGTGTTACCAATTAATCGGTATCGGCACCAGACTGGCACCCGATTACCGATTGTTCCGATTGTCCTAATAATCGGTCCGATTGTGAATATTGCCGATTAATCGGTACAGCTCTAGTCTAAATACGCACGATGATTGATAGGGCCTAATTTGTAAACTCTAAACAGCGTCCCCTATCACTACACGACAAAATTCACGAGTAAAATTACAATTCAAATGCGCCACTTGTCAAAATATCACTGTTCCGCATATTTTGTGACATCACATCGCGTAATCACAAAGTTTACCAGAATTTACATTTCTGCATTGATCACGAAAATAAACATTAATTGAATGGGGATTACGAAAATCAACATTAACTTACAGTCTTACACATATTGTACACTTGGAATTTGGGGAGACAGTGACGCAGACTAGAAGCATTCAAATTTTGAATCGTTAGCTTTTGCTTTAATTTTTGAATGTTCGCTATTATGATGGAGAAATTTGTAATCTTGGTCACTAATATTAACTTAATATATTCTGGATTATATCGGCGTGCTCATTTAGTTTGAATTTATTTTAGCTTTATAATTAAATTTTAAAATTTAGCCTGTTACCGCTCACTCAATTACCGTTTCAAACGACAATTCAATAGTTACTGCAGGCCACTGATCTTTCCAGGTTAATTTGTTCCATATTAACACCGGCTGGCACCATTCGCTTTGTGCTGAGCTCATGAGTTGCTGCATGAGCCGAAGTAGACCTATACAGCTTGACTTTCTTTAGTCTCTACATCTTTTTCAAGTGCAGTGGCCTGCAGTAGGCTACCTTGACTAATACTGTAGCTACATTATGAAATCAAGTTTTAAGGATGATTTTTGTCCGGCAATAAACCCTTAGTATAATGAAATCTAGAGTTAAATCGGTACTTTCCCGTTATCCGGACCCCACTGAAGATATGCTTAGAAATGCTTAGAAAACAGAAGAGATATTACGAAATGCGCTGGGAAATGCTTAGAAAACAGTTATGTGTATAATAAAGTTGCATTTGAGATATTGGTGGCCAAAAAACCTTCACCGCACCGCTTCCAGTGGAAGTGATCATCGGGATTCATCGCATTAAATTTAACGTACTGACGCCATTTTTTCTTGTTGCACCAGGGATCATCGTCACCAGAATAGTCACACATTATTATAATACAACCAACTTTACCAAAAATATATCTTTTAATACTCTGAACAATATATTCAACATCAACAATAGATGTCATCGAATCAAAAGTGTGACAGTCTTTCTCTTCTAAGTTAAGTTCACTACTAATGTCTAGGCTAGCGACATTTGCATTTCTGATTCAGTCAAAAAATTGTCTCCATGGCAATATAAAAGTCTCCTGGAGAAAGAGATCTTAAGACGCGAGAAGGAGCTGGATTCGCTGCTCAAACTTGTTAATGCAATGGAGGAGAAAGACTCGGTCACAATGGTAAACTCTGATAAAATGTAACAAATCCATCACTCAAGTAGGAAACCGTGGCATTTGGCAACTTAGCCTTCAATCGGGAGGGAGAACAAATTCATCACAGGGCGAACCCACGAGTACACAGACAGTCGTTGAGTCCTTTCTAATCTGGAAATTCTTCTCCCTATCCCCCCAAGCGTATCAATAGTATATATATATATATATATAAATTCTATATATAGCCCCCCCCCCCTATATCTCATATACCGGAGATAAGGGTCCGACCCTAACACTCAAAATTCGAGTATGGGAACTACCTTAGGCCTACCTAAAGAACTACTCTAGGCCTACCTTTACCTTTCATCCATGTGGAATAAATTCGAGGTCTGCTTAGAATCTGACTGTCGCGACTTCTGCGATTTCAGATTAATGAAGTAAACCGGAAGAGGCAACTGGCTGAGAAGCAAACGGAAGGTAAAGTCTCAGACTATACTGGGACTCAAGTGTCTTTATTTAAATTATGAAGTAGGTCTAATTCGGGTTGCGACCTGAATATTGCTTACTTCAGGAGCCCATTTGCTAAATACGAGCTGAATTCCTGCCCAAGCTGATTCATAATTATGTATAAGGACCTGGTTTTTCCAATTGTGATGCATTTTATTACAAAAATTAATATCTGATAGGCTATAGGCCTATACCTTATTTCGACAAATTGCTAAAAGGTAATTCCCATAAGGTTGATCATCCATTCTATGACCAACACAACCCTACTCAATCAGGAATCGACAGATCAATCTGTAAATCGATTAGAAATTAGCAGTCTGTCAAACGCCAAAAAGTAGTACGCTTAGTTAGATAAATATTTTCTACAGCAAATTCCGGTCAAATTTTTTCCAGGCATTTCCTCCATGAATGATGCGAAGTAAGATCGCAAGGTGGAAGCAGTGAATGAACTTGGAGTTTGCCCGTCAGTATACAGTAATTCATTTTATTACGGATACGCTCGTATTAATCTTCGATAAAACCGTTAGATACTGTATATTGTACAGTAAGCTTGAAACACGTACAGTAGTTACATTGTTGTAATTCATATTAGACTGAATTTTACGGGCGAGGTTTAGCGACCCACAATAACGTGTTTTGTAAGGTCGTTGGCCCTGAGCTACATCGATTTCTATAAATTGCATTTATTTCTAACCTAACCATAACCCTAACGCCTCTCTAGCCAACTACACCATCCCTCTACTGGGGGTCCGGATAACGGGAAAGAACCCTAATTTCAATATCAAACGACTAGTGCAATATTTCGCTTCATCAATTTAGCGGATTTAGACATAGCACTAACCACATATTCTAAAAGATTATGATCACTGTATACTGTTGCGAAATCCGCTAATCGACCCCTGTTGAAAGGTTAAGGACAACGAGGGAAATCGTACGTTAAATTTAGGCCCCCGTCCCAGTCTGAGACATCCTGTGCTTGTGAATGACACCACGACCCTTAAAGAAAGAAAATGTATTTATTAACAACCAGAACATCATAACGTCATTGAACACAGAGTAGAAAGTAATAGTCCTTTAAGGTTAAATGGCAAAAATCTTGGATGAATACAATTTCAAATGAATTCGGATGATAACTTAAGTAAGCAATGCCATGGACAAACTTAACTCCTAATGATCTAACATCTATATAGAACAGGGAATCAAATGATTCTGCAAGGTCAATAACTTGTGAATGACATAACGACCTCAAGGAAAGAACAGGCATTTATTATAACGAAACGCACGTCAAGAAGAACATCCATCAATGAGTCCAATGAAGATTTAATCTGGAAAATAACCCTTAACTATCGTGAAGCAGGTAACATAGGCGAGAGCAAACACCAAATGACCATGAGGGAATCGCAGCGGTCAAGGCGACAATGTCATAAAAACACGAACATAATCCTTAACTTCTTCAACTAGGAGGCAACAATGTACGAATTAAGAACGCCTCAACAATCTAAATGCTACATCAAGGTTACACGGTAAAAGAAACGCATGTCAAATATACGAGCCAAGGCTATAGGTAAGTTTCAAGGTTACTGAAAGTTATTCGTCTAAGAAACTCTTGTCCGGGAAGCTGTGCGATAACGTAGTTCCTCACGCACTCTAACTAGGCGCGCATAGGGCTATTTCTAACATGACCTTGGAATTATTAACACAGAGATGAAACAATTTTTGACCCCTCCCCCTTGTCAAGAACTGTCAACTTTCAGTGACCCCCGTATAATTATGTCAAAACCTTTTGACCCCTTCCCCACTAAGACCAGTGACGGGTCCCCTAAAAAGTTTAGAAGGTTATTATTTTTGCAGCGATAAGACATTTTCCCATTCTTTTGTTCATCAAGTGTCATAATGTGGTGATGATGACGTGTTTTGCTTGTCATGCTTTTTTCCATTGTAATAAATAGTGTTCCATGAAATTTCCTATTTTTATCATTTGTAAAAAATTAAATTGTTGACGTCAACTTCTCATGATCCCCTCCCCTGTCAACAACTGGCAAACTGTTTCAAGCCCCCCTAATTTGTTGACGTAATTAATGGACAGCTCCTAACGTAATGTTCCAGCGTTGACTATCTTTGTCTATCGACCTTTGACTAATTTTCAGGCAATGTTGGGCTTTTCGGGTAAAATTGTTCGGCCCCCTTGAAAGTATACTGTCATCTGCGCCTGTGGTGTTGTATGATCTGAACTTCTGAAGGGACCTGAAAATATAGGGTTAAAATCTGTAGGGCCTGCTTAAGTGAAGGGGCGTAAATTTGGATGAAAAAGTGAAGGGCCCAGTCCTATTCCTTTCCCGTTCCCTAGTTTAACCTCTCAAAAAGTGTGTGGGGGATGAGGGTTCGAGCCTAGCGTCCTAATAGAAGTTTACGCTTATGCTTAAAATGGCTGTCCTTGGAAGCATCAAACATTTCTCTAAAGACAGGGGTCTTCAATTCACCAAACTGTTCAAAACGCAAGTTTTCGTGAATAAATCGATTGACGACTGTGATGGAGTTGACGGTAGGACGCTAAAAGACAATATTGTGCAAAAGACGAGATTGTGCAAAAGAAGACAAAAAGACGAACAGTATTTTTAAAAATTCGGTCATCAAGTCATCCGTTCTGCAACCGCACAAATAATTCAGAACGTCCCAATTGACCACCAACTGGTCTAGAATTCAGCTGTCTAATTTAGGAAGTCACTCTTGTCATCATTTCGTGCATATTGCTGATTTTCGAAAGGCATGAATAATGCAGAAAAATAACATGTAGCTTTGTGCATTTGTTTTCATGCACACCGGCCGATTCTCTATTTAACCCTATTCCACGCATGCAGTTTATAAGCTTTTAGGATTTTCAACGTCCTCGATTGTACGGCGCTATGATGCCACACATTGGCGTAGCCATGAGGGGTGGGACACAGGGACCCCCCATTCTAGTAGGGACCAGTCGTGAGATTTACGAAAAATCGTTGAGAAATGTGGGGGTAAGGTAGGTATGTTGGAATGGCGTACGAGCACCCCTTGACGACCTTCTTTTTTGCTTATAAGTTATTTTTCAACTTTGCCCATAGATGTGCCTCCCTATTCCGGAACCTTGACTACGCCACTGATGCCACGATTTAGAGGAGCTAAAGCCGGTCTAGAAATGAATGCGTCCAATCATCAAAAGGGTGCATATAGAGGACCAAGGATAAGACCACTGTATACATTCCCATCCGTACGTTATAAGGCTGTCTCTGGTCTGTCATTAATCCCTTCATCCATTGATTCTTCCATCCGTCCCTTTATCCAATCACCTTGGTTTTTAACTACAATAGGACGCCGGTGTCGTATAAAATTATTTCCCCCATAAAGTTATTTCCTGGTCAAGTTTTGATTGGTCGGCAGATAGCCTGTCAATCAAGATTAGAACCGCCCTCCCATAGCAACGACAACTATAATTTTATTTCCTCCTTGGGAATTCTTTGCAGGCAACCAATGGCAATGCTTGAAGCAATTATATGGGTGGAGCCATAAGGCTTAACACATACGCAAATCTCATGCATATACACAAGTTCATAAATATTCATTACCTATAACCACGGTGATTGGCTGCCAATTACAGTCAATCACAGTCGTCCTATCCATCATTTGTTTTTCGAATGCGGTCAATCGCGATTTTGACAAAGTCGTTTCAAGTTTCCATTTGACAAAATAGCTTCAAGTTTACATTTAATGAGATAGAAATTGCAATAATCACTTGGTGTTAAATGTTGTATTACGCTCACTGTTATATTGTTCTGCAGTGGTTTTTTGTTACTCATCCTCGTACTGTACATTCATTGGTTTGTCAATAAACTTCTACGGTGCCACAATCATATCAGTGGTTTACACACAGGTTTGCTTAGCCTCAGAAACCACTAAAAAATCACATTATTATCATAATGCCCAGGGCTTCAGCCGATGGCGCACAAAACCCAAATTGAACAATTTTGAACAAATTGAACAGGTCAATTATTAACGGTATCTGTAAAAAGTAGAAAATTTGCATTATCCATTGAGGAAAAATATACTTTATGGGCGCCAGAACTGTATATATATAATTGTTTAGCGATACCAGATCAGTTGGAAAGATTTTAAGGTCTAAACTGTCCTGCCTATCTACACATAACTATATAGTGAGGAAATGAAATTATAGTCGGTTATAAATTTATTTCCTAGTCTACGGTCCATCTATACCTGTTTATAGCATTGGTTGGAAATGATATTCTATGGGTAATAAATTTATTTCCTAGGAAATAAAATTATAGCCGGTTATAAATTTATTTCCTAGGTTATAAATTTATTTCCTAGGAAATAAAATTATAGCCGGTTATAAATTTATTTCCTAGTCTACGGTCCATCTATACCTGTTTATAGCATTGGTTGGAAATGATATCCTATGGGTAATAAATTTATTTCCTAGGAAATAAAATTATAGCCGGTTATAAATTTATTTCCTAGTCTACGGTCTATCTATACCTGTGTATAGCATTGGTTGGAAATGATATTCTATGGGTAATAAATCTATTTCCTAGGAAATAAAATTATAGCCGGTTATAAATTTATTTCCTAGTCTACGGTCCATCTATACCTGTTTATAGCATTGGTTGGAAATGATATTCTATGGGTAATAAATTTATTTCCTAGGAAATAAAATTATAGCCGGTTATAAATTTATTTCCTAGGTTATAAATTTATTTCCTAGGAAATAAAATTATAGCCGGTTATAAATTTATTTCCTAGTCTACGGTCCATCTATTCCTGTTTATAGCATTGGTTGGAAATGATATTCTATGGGTAATAAATTTATTTCCTAGGAAATAAAATTATAGCCAGTTATAAATTTATTTCCTAGTCTACGGTCTATCTATACCTGTGTATAGCATTGGTTGGAAATGATATTCTATGGGTAATAAATTTATTTCCTAGGAAATAAAATTATAGCCGGTTATAGATTTATTTCCTAGGTTATAAATTTATTTCTAGAAATAAAATTATAGCCGGTTATAAATTTATTTCCTAGTCTACGGTCCATCCATACCTGTTTATAGCATTGGTTGGAAATGATATCCTATGGGTAATAAATTTATTTCCTAGGAAATAAAATTATAGCCGGTTATAAATTTATTTCTAGGAAATACAATTATAGTCGGTTATAAATTTATTTCTAGTCTACGGTCTATCTATAACTGTTTATAGCATTGGTTGGAAATGATATCCTATGGGTAATAAATTTATTTCCTAGGAAATACAATTATAGCCCGTTATAAATTTATTTCATATCTATATCTATACCTGCATCATGTAGCATTGGTTGGAAAGAAAATCATGTCCTAACCATATACACATATAAGCAGGGCCGGTTGAAAGTCTTCGTAGGCCCTGGGCACTCTCATAATCGTAGGCCCTCCTCAACTTGAAACTTCCAAGTTGCCAACTACGCAACCAACTGTGGATTAAACTTTAAAGTTAAACACTTTCGCATTATTTTATGACTTCATGTTTAATGATGATTTTGGAATGCACCCTCCTCAGTTTTCGATGTCAAAATTCAAATCTAGTTCAACTTTCTTCTGTCACCTGATGAAACAGTTTCTGAAGCCAAGGCACTAATTATGGTGTATCCATCAGATCTGGAAGAGGCAATTACTGACGACTTTCTTCTATTTTCACAAATATTTGGCAAGATTAAAAGAGTGGCTGAAATGCTTGGCCTATGGCTCAAATAAAGAATAGGATGGTGATACGTTTTCCAAATGTAAATATTGCTTTCCGAATCTACCTTTCAATTTTTGGAACAAGTTGTAAAGGTGAACGTTCATTTTCCAAACTGAAACTTATAAAAACTTATTTTCGGTCAACGATAAGATAAACATGACTATCCTCCCTGGCACTACTTTCATTCGAAAAAGACGATGCGGGAAATGACATTTGAGGACATCATAAGTGACTTTGCTTGCTTATGAAAAGACCCAAAAGGTTTACATATCGTAACTCTGCTCAAGTGCTCATATTAATAGATATTATACTGTTTGTGACTGCTAGAGTTAAACGTTATTAAATTTGTATCTGCAAGACTGCAATTTCTGCCATGGCCTATTTTTTTACTCCCTTCATGTTCTCCATATACATCTGACTTTCGTAGGCTCCTGAAAAGGTCGTAGGCCTTGGGCACAGTGCCCACTGTGCCCAGTAGATAAAACGGCCCTGCATATAAACTTTATAGCCTTCTGTTGTGGTTAGGTTTTTGAGTAAGATATAGTAGACTAAGGGCTCGTCTATAAATTACGTCACGCGGTTAGAGGGAGGGTCCCGCCATTTGTGACGATGTGTGAGGACGGGGTTCCGTAAATGAGACGTCTCAAAAATTTTTTAGGTGATTACCTTTGACATTTTTTGCTTGTAAGGGATTTTGGAGAGGAAAAATACAATTATGACCTTTTTTTGCTTGTCATGGTTTTTCGAGAGGAAAAAAAATACAAGGATGGCCATTTCTTGCTTGTCAAGTCTTTTCGAAAGATGAAAATTCGGGGAGGTCGGCCCCTGTGACGTCATATTTTAGGGGTCCGACGTTTTGTGACGTCGCGTTACGTAAGGAGTGCCAAAAATCGCGTGACGTAATTTATGGACGACTCAAAAGATGAATTTAGGCTAGTCGGTGCTTATGGTAGTTGCTAGTATTGTTCATTAGGAACTGGAATTATGTAGCACCAGCATTACTTGAATATTGTGTTTAAAGTTACTTTTGTGGTTTTCTTCCCTTCGCCTCCTCTTCTTCACTTCCTCCCAATCAATGCTTCATATGAAATCGTATAGTTATTATTATAAGATAGCCATTATCAGCATTATTGCTTGCTAAGTCTAATCGTATCTGCATATAATCAGCGGCTTATCAATCGCAAAAGAATCGCATTTTCCGGTAAACTCACTACGGGTGGTCTTGAGTATGTTTAACAGTTTAAGTCGATATTGATCATCTACAACAGACCGCTTACACTTATTTTCAAATGCGGATGCTACTAAAAATTGAATCATGCATTTCACTTCAAATATGCCAATGATTTGCCATTGTTCTAGCACAGCTGATCTTTATTTAATGATCGTTGTTCTGATAATAATTGTTTCGACAAATGTCATGTTTTTCTCTGGCGCTTTGTCATAAATCGTCTTTTAAATGTCGACTTATACACAGAGGATAAACTGATAGGCCTATTGAGATTTCTAATCCGGAAACGCATTTTATCGTCTGTTGGTAGTATCTTCCTCGTCACTTTAATGAAGGCCATCTCTTGTTGCTAAGGATAGCATTCACTATATATTACTCTACTGAAGCATTTTTTCAACTATGCTTTTTCGTGGGAAATTGAAATCCGTTTTTCAGTTAATACCATCAAGATAACGCCAAAATGCCAAGTGCCAATGAAATAGATAAGTAGGAAATAAATTTATTACCCATAGGATATCATTTCATTCCAACCAATGCTATACACAGGTATAGATAGATAGGAAATGAATTTATTACCGGTTATAATTTTATTTCCTAGGAAATAAATTTATTACCCATGGCATATCACTTCATTTCCAACCAATGCTATACACAGGTATAGATAGATAGGAAATGAATTTATTACCGGTTATAATTTTATTTCCTAGGAAATAAATTTATTACCCATGGCATATCACTTCATTTCCAACCAATGCTATACACAGGTATAGATAGATAGGAAATGAATTTATTACCGGTTATAATTTTATTTCCCCAGAAATAAATTTATTACCCATGGCATATCACTTCATTTCCAACCAATGCTATATACAGGTATAGATAAACAGTAGACTAGGAAATAAATTTATAACCGGCTATAATTTTATTTCCTAGGAAATAAATTTATTACCCATAAAATATCATTTCCAACCAATGCTATATACAGGTATAGATTGATAGGAAATAAATTTATTACCGGTTATAATTTTATTTCTTAGGAAATAAATTTATTACCCATGGGATATTATTTCATTTCCAACCAATGATATATACAGGATAAATAGACAGTAGACTAGGAAATAAATTTATAACCGGCTATAATTTTATTTCCTAGGAAATAAATTTATTACCCATAGGATATCATTTCCAACCAATGCTATATACAGGTATAGATAGATAGGAAATAAATTTATTACCGGTTATAATTTTATTTCCTAGGAAATAAATTTATTATCCATGGGATATCATTTCATTTCAAACCAATGCTATATACAGGTATAGATAGATAGGAAATAAATTTATAACCGGCTATAATTTTATTTCCTAGGAAATAAATTTATTACCCATATGATATCATTTCCAACCAATGCTATATACAGGTATAGATAGATAGGAAATAAATTTATTACCGGTTATAATTTTATTTCCTAAGAAATAAATTTATTACCCATAGGATATCATTTCCAACCAATGCTATAAACAAGTATAGATAGACAGTAGACTAGGAAATAAATTTATAACCGGCTATAATTTGATTTCCTAGGAAATAAATTTATTACCCATGGGATATCATTTCCAACCAATGCTATATACAGGTATAGATTGATAGGAAATAAATTTATTACCGGTTATAATTTTATTTCCTAGGAAATAAATTTATTACCCATGGGATATCATTTCATTTCCAACCAATGCTATACACAGGTATAGATAGATAGGAAATAAATTTATTACCGGTTATAATTTTATTTCCTAGGAAATAAATTTATTACCCATGGGATATCATTTCATTTCCAACCAATGATATACTCAGGTATAGATTGATAAGAAATAAATTTATTACCGGTTATAATTTCATTTCCTAGGAAATAAATTTATTACCCATGGGATATCATTTCATTTCCAACCAATGCTATATACAGGTATAGATAGACCGTAGACTAGGAAATAAATTTATAACTGGCTATAATGTTATTTCCCTGCCATCAGTAGGCTATATAGTTATGTGTAGATAGGTAGGAAATAAATTTATCATCCATAGGATATGATTTCATTTCCAACCAATGCTATGCACAGGTATAGATAGACAGAAGATAGGAAATAAATTTATTACCGGTTATAATTTTATTTCCCCACCAACAGCAGGCTATATAGTTATATGTAGAAAATAAAGTTATTGCCTGCTACTAACCGTATGCATTAAAGTGATTAAAGCTATTTTTAGAAATTATGTTGATAGGCGGAAATAAATTTATACGGAAATAAATTTATACGTATGCCACATAATTTTATTTCCCTAGCAACCGCAGGCTCCGCCCAGGAAATAATTTTATGGCGGAAATAAATTTATACGACACCGGCAGATTGCGTAGGAGAGGAACTCATGTAGGAAACAAAAAAAGCTGAGACTGAGCTGCATACAGATATGCGAACGTATGCTTTAGCGGCTGATTATAGCGCCTATCTGCAGATTTACGATTTGCTTTTTTATGATCTGTGACGAAGTCGATTGCGCTACGCAGTCATAAATAAAATGCTTCGCTGCTAATTCCAAGAACACGATTGCAAGACTACCGGCCATAGGCAAAGGATCAATTCCCGCTGCAATCTCTCGTGCATGGAACAACTTTTCTTTGGGAGCTACGTCGGATGACTCCATAAAATCTTTCAAAAAGAAACTGAAAAATTCACAACTTCGTGATATCATATTAATGAAGACTTCCTTTATCTCGTTCTATAATTACAATGCAACAAATTTGTAACTTTGGAACTTTTTGTACAGTTACAGAATTGTTAAAAACAACTTGCGCTCTTTAGACTGCATATTCATTCATTCATTCATTCATTCATTCATTCATTCATTCATTTATTAGTTCGTTCGTTGGTTCTTTCATTTAAGCCTATTCGTTAGGTGACTAATTAGGTCTATATTATTCATTCATTCATATTTTTCTTCTTTCTTATAAAGTTTATGTGCAATGTCAGAATTGCAATATTTAGGCAATTGAAAATAGCAATTCGTTGGCAAAACTTTCTGGGCGAATGTCAAAGTTGGGAGAGAGGTCTCCATCACGGTTGCAGGATGGTTTAATTTGTATGCCCCAAAAACCATTTTTAATAAAGGATCAAAAGTAGCACACTAAAGTACACAACGTCTCAATTTTTATATTTTTCTCAGCACAAGACGATCAAAATTAACGGAATTACAACAATAAACACTGGTTATGGTAGAAAAGAAGAAATCGCTATCCACTCGAGGAAAAAGTTTCTCGCAACTACAATAAGATTGGACTGATAAGTCTCCTTAATGACAATAGGCCTATTTCTATAATCATTATTTATACCTTGAGATGGACTAATAACGCCTACATAAAGATAGGCACTAATCCTTCTAAAGCTTACCAAAACTATTCTCGCTTGCATTCTTCAAAGCTTGCACAGTTGGTTGAGATAATGATGATGATGATGATGATGATGATGATAATAATAATAATAATAATAATAATAATAATAATAATAATAATAATAATAATAATAATAATAAGGTTTAGAGTCGTTCAGTAGGCTCTTCCCTGCGTACCACTAAGTTTCATTAATCCGTTCATTCACATTATGGTCTTGCTGTGTAATCTCATTCTTTGCCTTGTTGTTCTTTAGTAGTTTAGTAGGTTTCTTTTCCTGTATTCCCCTTCTTTGCCTTCTTGTCTTAGCATTTACAAATATCAAAACTTTGGAGTATACAGGGTGTAAAAGTGAAAAGGGCACCCTTTATGATATTTAATATCTCGGCTGCGTGTATAGCGATTTCAATGAAATTTATAGGCCATATACCTGAGAATGTTTCTGATGTAATTGCCAAATTTCATGCTGATAGCTTTAGAGTTTGCTAAAATATGGCCAAAAAACTAGAGACCCGAATTTTAAAATTGACAAACGGAAGATAACGTCATAGTAATTTGTATCATTTTTAAAGTCTAAAATTGCGTCGTTGTCATTGCGCCAGACAAGGTCAAGAGTTACTTACGGCCAACAGATAAACACAGCAGCATTATGATTGGCTGCAGGACTGTCAGGATATGCTTGGAGAAAATTTCATATTCCAGCAAGACGGAACACCTGCCCACTCTGCTCTCAGGACCCAGAATTTTCTGTAGCAACATTGTCCAGATTTCATCAATAAAGATGACTCCCCAGATATCAATCCACTTGACTTCCACGTCTGGGGAATCATGCCCGACAGATATCAAAAGTATCAGCCAAAGCCACAAAACATCACGGAGCTGAAGACGGTGCTGAAGAATATCTGGGAGAGTTTGCCTGAGAACCAGATCAAGAAGTCGATACTGTCAGCGAAGAAGCGCTTGTCGGCATGTGTGAAGGCTGAAGGGGGCATTTTGAGCACCTGCTCACGTAGCAAATCATCTGAAATCCCCTTTAAAACGGCCCTTTTCAGAGCCAAATAAATAAAAAAATTAATTGTTAATTTTTTATCACTTTATTAGGACGTTATATTCCAATGTCAATTTCAAAATGTGGGTCTCTTTAGGTTTTTGGCCATATTTCAGCAAACACTAAAGATATCAGCATGATTTGGCAATTGCATCAAAAACATTCCCAGGTATATGGCCTATAAATTTCATTGAAATCGCTATACACGCTGCCGAGATATTAAATATCATAAAGGGGTGCCATTTTCACTTTTACACCCTTTACAATAGCATAAATGCGTCATTCAGTTACTGTACTGAACTTTATCTCCAGTCTAATAGCTATCTAGTAGGCTTATCCTATCCTATAGTACTTGCTTTTTAAAACGCATTTAAAACCGCCCAATTATTATCATAGATGGAGAGAAAGGAACCATCGCCAGCCAACCATCCGCCCATTCGATCGGCCATATATCCACACGCGACTATACTGAACACGCTTCGGTTACGCTGAAAAGGATGCTCTTTCGTGCGTATAGGCTAGATGTGTTGAGATGTGTTCGTGCTAGATAGATATCATCAGCACAAACAAACGACGATATTTGTCTCTTGTGAAGCAGAAAAGAGAGCGACTGGGTCGCCGGAAATTATCGCAACGAAGCGTTAACCTCAGCTGCCGAGTTCACGTCGGAATTATCGCCTCTTATTCTCTTGCCGGACGAAGCGTACAGAAATAGACGCCTGCTATAGTGTTCCGACGAGCGCAGAAACATTACGCTACACGCAGAAAACTCGTTTAATTAATCGGATGCCCGCCTCGGCAATCCATCAGACCTTTCGCCTCGCTTCCTCGTTAGAACTCAATTTCAAAGCGCACGCTGTGTGTGTGCCCGGTCTCCCTCTATTCACATTCAACAATTCCCTGTTATTGATCGCCAAAAATAGCCAATCGATCAGCTGCCGAGTTCACGTCGATGCGCCTTCCGACGGTTCAATATTTCGACGCCGTTCGCAAGACGCATCCATTACGTCGGCGGTCAGAGGATCTCAACATGCAAGCCAACCCACTCCAGTGGACCGATGACCTGTTGATAATGCGAATTGAGATGCAACCGACGCCCTCGATACGGAAGTGTTTCTAAGGAAACTTATTAAACGAAACCCGCTTGTGAGGATAAATCGAAGAGGAACAGGAGGACTGCAAGAACAGTTATATAAATTATTTCTGGTGATTTAGCAATCGCGCAAAAAGACCCGGGGTTTATGCAACTGAGAACTTGGTGCTATATAGATGTCCCTGATGCAACTGTATTTGGGGACGCCGAATTTCTTTAACGGTTGCGTTTGATAGAACACAATCAATCGTCAGTCAATCGATAAACTTCTATGGCGCCACTATTATGACGCCTTGGACACAGGGACTCATTTGGAGGCCTTTGTCCCCGCCCCCTGATTTTTAGGGAGAACATTTTTGCGAATTTTCGTGTTTGTTTTTGTAAATTTATTACAATCACTTGCATGTATTAAGTAGTATCGTATATAGCAGGTACTATGGACAAAGCCAATTTGCATACTGAATGGGTATTTTAAAAAAATACTGCCTGTCTTGCAGTCGAAAGTCTTGCCCCTCCCCAGGAAACAATGAAATGACGGCCCTGCTTGGGCATCAGCCGATGGCGTACAATATGTGCTCTCAGATTCTCACAAGCTGTCTCTAATCAGCCAATTTACCTGATATGGCAATTATACGTTTTTCTATAGTCCATAATAATATTTAGATATAATCGTATCTGTATTGCGTCATTCTGGCAGTAATATAAATAATTATAAATAAAAAATGAATATATATATATATATATATATATATATATATATATATATATATATATATATATATATATATATATATATATATACAGCACACTTTGAATTTGTACTTACAGGAACAGAAGCGCTATGTTGCCGAATCATAGGCCAATATGCTGACTATGTTTTCATTAATATATTATTTCTTATACTGTAGAATTCTTTAGAGTTAGCGGTTTTAGGTTTTAAAGGAGTACAGATACATATAGAGATTAGACAGTCAGTGCCGGATATAGGACAGATAAGGCCCTGTTTTAGTTAACTTATGAGGCCCTTTTAATCTCAAAATTGTTTCCATATTTGGGAAAGCAACCTTGGCTGTCCGACGAAAGTTTTTTTAAAAGTCAAATAATAGTTGACGACCTTTTTGCTGGTCAGAATTTTTCGAAATTGGGAATCATAACCTACAGGTATAACGACGAAATCGCACGGGACTTTGTGCTAGAGCACACCTAGGCACAATGGTAAATCCTGCACTGGATACAGTTGCGGATTTACCTTTTAATTTCATATATTAGACTCAATAATCTGAAGATTCATTTAGGCTCATATTACTAAAGAAATAAAATATATGCCTGTTTTATTTTTTGTTTTCACAGTTCAATTGTTTTACATATCATACTCTGAAATAAATAATTCGTTTCATCTCAACAGAAAGATTAAAAAATAGCCCTATATTGAACAATGTTAACTGCAGGCAACATAGTGAATATAGGGTGTAATATAGGGTTAACCTATTTTTAGGGTGCCACGAGAAAAAAAAAGAGGCACGCGAACAGCGTCTACACACACTAAGCTTCACACAGTCACGTTCATGATTTCTCAGAAATATTAGCCTTAGAAGTTATCCAAGCGTCAGTCTAAACATCTCCCGTTGTCAGAATCGCCGTCACCGGTGAAGCGAAAATGACCGGAATCGTGTTTTATTGATCAAGGCTCAATCTGAGAGCAGGATCCATGCACTGATTGAGATCGATCATTATTTTTCATTGGGATATTATTTGACAAGCTGCACACGAAGAGGATTCTGGTGATTATAGAAGGAATCAGTGCATTCCATGCAGGGGCGTAAACCTGGCTTCAACATTGGGAGGATAGAATAATTTTAAAAAAGTTGACCCCCCCAGAAATATAAATATCCCCCCATTTTGGGGGGGATATTGCATATTATGGTGGGGACTTAAAATCGTCCATGAAATACGTCTTGACAAGCCAAAAAGAAGGTCATCCTGATATTGTTATATTTTTCCCTCTCCAAATACCCTGACAAGCAAAAAAAGGTCATCCGAAATGAGAGAATGTGGATTTGGCGTAATTCTGGCATCAACATCATAGGGTAGGATAGAATTTTTTACCATATAGGCCAAAATATTGGGGGGGATAATTGATACTCTGTCCCCCGCCAACTAATTATTCGGGGGGACCGTCCCCCGCCGTCCCCCCGTGTTTTACGCCCATGATTCCATGAAAGATTAGTTCGCGTGACTGTCAGAGCGTGTGCGTAAATAGGACCTGTTTACGTGTAAATACACGCCCGTCAAACGACGAATAGCAACTAGCGAGCACACGTTTAAACTGAGTTCAATCTGGTCCTTTTGATTTTGACATTGATTTTCTGGGCTAAAACGATCAAATCTAACGAGATACAGACAGCTTTCTATGTTATCTTGGACAGAGGCTCCCGATCAAAGTTTAGCATTGCTTTTGACGGATTCTCAGCAGCAGTGACGTAGCCAGGATTTCCGAAAGGGGGGCTTTTAGATTTTGGCTTTGATCGTGACCAACACAAACTTTTGAAAATCTTGACCAGCAAAGAAAAAGGTTGTCACCACTATTTTTCCCTTTCAAGACTGGCAAGGAAAACAGATCTATAGGCTACCCAATGGGGTTTGACCCCAAAGTCGCGTCAAAAAATTAAAAATGCATGGAAACTCATTAAAAATATTTTGTTTTTGGCAGCCAAGGGGGGGTTAACCCCAAATCCCCCTTGGCTACGCCACTGCTCAGCAGTGGATACAAATTTTGACAACGTCGAAAGATCTACTATTTAAAGACTGGTTTAAGCTGCCAACATCCTCTACAACGAATGCGGCGTACATTAAATACTGCTTGTTCCGTGATATATATCGGCGAGGTATCATGCATTGCAATATTCTGACTGCAACATGCCTGGATATCACAGTGCATGTCTGTTGTCAGACTTCAAAAAATAAATGTTCCATTGTAACTCAGACTCGATGACTAAAGCTCTAGAACAGTGGTTCCCAACCTATTTTTTAAATGTACCCCCCCAGGCAAGCAAGTGAACTTCGCATATGGCTCCTAAGCACGTAATATGCAACACTTTAAGTAATTATTTAGTTTTACAGTAGGTTCTATGTCTTTTTGTTTTTTCATTGGCATTTAAACAAATTTTGGAGATCGTTTCACGTTTTCTGTAAAAAAAATTGCGACAACTAATTTTTGCTTCTCAGTAATTTTGAACTATATAGACTTTCTACAACTACACGATGTCCGCCCCGAATATAACCCTGTTTTCGCTCAAATTCTAACATTCCTTCTTCATACTTAATGACTGTTACCCTTCCCATCAACTCATTATCCATTTTTCTTTACATTTTTTAAATTCTAAAAATAATTCTTATTTCTTTCGCCGCGTTTCGCGTAACCTTTTACAACAGCTCACGTACCCCTAGAGAGAGTAAGCCTATCTCCTTTCAGTGGCGTAGCTAGGATTTTTAGGCCCTATAGTGCAAACATTATTAATGGGCCCCTTCAACTTAAAAAGTCACAACATGACGAACAGTGCACTAAGGCTTTGAAAAATTTAGCACTTAATAATAACGCATCGTCTGTCACCGAATCCCGGAAACTGAAAACTGTAAAACGGCTTTGTTTTTGTAGCGCTGTCATATTTAATGCCTACCAAATTTATCTGATTAAGACTGAATTTTAATGTGCTTTTAATTATTTACTTTTGTTATTGTTTACTTTCTTTTTTCCATTGGTGGTCAAAAAGGGCCCCAGCTCTTCTGGGCCCTAATGCCTTGCTTATTCTTGCTATATAGATAACGATACCATGAACTGTTTACAACTGGTTATCAGCATCGTCTTTATGCCTATTTTGTAAGTTGGTTAACAAGCTTATTCAAAGACGCTTACATGTAAGCCTAAGTCTTGTTGATCTAAAACAACAACAACCTACAGTATAATGTTATAGGCCTGTGACAATTTATAGAATATGCAGTCCGAAAATAATATCACTAGTCCGTGAGTCACATCGGTCTACATAAGACATCAGCTTGTTTGAGCGTATGTTGACGGATGCAATCGAACAAACTGTCCAGTTTATATAGCACTAGATATTTATAATGCACCTGTGACCGGCAGCCTAATGCGCTATAGGACGACATTTTTAATGGTAGATACGAAGCACAGACAGCCCAAGAGAACATAACACAATATGTTTCAGATACATGAAATCTAAACTGGATGAAGCAACAAAGATGGTCTAGTTTTCCCGGTGACGACGCATTGGCCCCAGACATGGGCTACTAGTAGTCCATGCCTCAGGCGCTTCAAAATGCAGCGTTTACGATGAATGTCTGCGTTTAGTTCGGATCCTATTTTGACGCGATGACTGACAATGCTTATTCTTTGTTAGTGCGTTCGGCGTATTGGTGAAGCATCTATTTACTAGAAATGATGATAAATGCAAATAATTATTATAAGTGGCGCTGTTCTTCTCTCTCTCTCTCTCTCTCTCTCTCTCTCTCTCTCTCTCTCTCTCTCTCTCTCTATATATATATATATATATATATATATATATATATATATATATATATATATATATATATCTGACTCTGTCTTCTGTCTATCTGTCTGTCTGTATCTGTCTGTCTCTGTCTGCCTGTCTCTCTGTCTGCCTGTCTCTCCCTTTCTCTGTCTCTTTCTCGCTCTCTCTGACTCTGTCTGTCTTCTGGCTGTCTGACTGTCTCTCTCTCCCTCTCTCCCTCCCTCCTCCTCCCTCTCTCTCTCTCTCTCTCTCTCTCTCTCTCTCTCTCTCTCTCTCTCTTTCTGCTGAACAAAATTACTGAAACTGGAAAAACATCTGACTCGTTGCTGCGTGTTCACAGGACCGAGTTGATTAAACCCCCTTTTCTCGGCGCAGTACCCAGCAGCACCAAGATCCGTAACATATGCTAAAGAATTTGATTTATTGAAATTATTAAATCTATCGGAATTCGCTCAACTAGTAAGCTGTACAGTGTACACTATTAGTGGCGTATTAACATTTAAGCAGACTATGCGCTTGTTTAGGACACCACAAAGCCACGGGATACCACAAAGTTGAGGAGGAAAAAACAATGAAAATGTGTAATAAAAAGAATTCATAAAACTAGTTCAAATTGATAAGTGATTTTGCGAAAATGAAATATAGGGAATAGCTTTCATGTCAGGACAGCTGCAACTTTTATAGCCTACATTGAACTTGTGAAATAATAAACTAGATGTTGTGTTGTATTCTGTAGAACCTCGCGAAGCCCAAGGTTGGCTAGTTTGCACAGTATAAGTATATTGTGACATCAACTTATCACATGAATAAATTTTGTGCTGATGTAACCTGCGCTGTAGGTCAGGGTTTTCCAAGGTTTTCCTATTTGGAACTGTGCGACTCACTTCAGCGGCTTTGTAACATGCCGCGACACTGCAAAATTATTGTCAATTAAAACTGGATAAAACACTTTTACAAACATTTATTATTTTTACAAACGTTTTATTATTTTAAAGCTGCGTGTGGAGCATTGCAGGCATAAAAATTTCTTAAAACCGAAGCCTACTTGCAACTTTCAAGGCTTGTGACATTGTGGTAGGCATATTGGTTAGAAAATGACACTTTTGAATCTAATATTCGCGCTACACCGCGACCCAGTAGACTGAGCCCTGCGACCCACTAAACATGCTTAACCAAACAAGAGAAACGAATCTTTTGTAGCAGAATGCATAAACAGAACAAAACGACTTTAAATCAAAGTTTTAATGCAAAATGAAAATCTCGACTGAAAAATAGGAAAACCAAATCCCGAATTTCTTACACTTTGAAATGTAATCCGATGCATGCGCTAATTAATTCCAGCTGTGGAACGCTTCTTTAGAAGATAACTTATTTTATCGGAGTTACTACAGCAAGAAAGCGGTGTGGTTAAATTAATAGAATTGATTTTAAACGTCTTTATTTCTACACGTATACATGCATCGAATCATATCAGCAGCATTATATTTAATGTCAGCTTTAGCTGTAGGTAATACGATATGTTACATTGAATCAATTCAGGTGCGGATCCAGAATTTCAATTGGGGAGGGGGGCATTGTTGTCCATTCCCCATTCTGCCTTGGCTCGCCCCTTCCTTATAGGGATTGATGTGTGTTAAATTACTGGAAATGGAAGAAAAGACGAGCAGTAGCTTATTAATTTTATTCGTGCCTTTTAGCTTTTCGGATATTCGCTATGATAAGAAATTAGCTTTATGGGGTGGGTTTGGAGGGTATGTGCCCCTCTGCCTTGGACCCGCATATGAATCAATCACTGTTATTTTCGTTTCCGAAAATGCAGTGGCGGCTCTAGGATTTGGCAAGTGGGTGGGGCCGTTGGGGTGGCAACTTGTAATCATGGGGGCCAACCATTTGTTGTTTAATATATGTAGCATTAAGTATAGGGTCCCAACTGGGGGGCACTGGGGGCCAGGCTCTCAATAGGGGGCACGGGCCCCCTGGCCCCCCCGGTGGAGCCGCCACTGCGAAAATGACAAATCGAAATCAGGTAATTTTGAATTGCAGGGTTTCTTTTCAAACATTTTCCGACTATTTTGCCCGAAAGTCTTGATGACCAGTAACCTTGCTTTTGGATTCTATACTGTGGAACTCCCTTCCTCCGTCTGTCAGATCATCCAACTAGTTGAGGACTTTCTAGACTTCTAGAGCATCTCCTCCAGTTGGCATTTTTCCATAGACTGTCTCGCTGTCTCTCACTCCGACTGATCTCTGAAATTACCCGGTCTTTTGTGTACTGGATGGAGTACCGTCTATTGACGCCTTTGAATATTAACACTGGCACTATAAAAGTGCACGATACTACAATAACGATTCTACCATACTTTCGATAGACCTACCTAGCTATTAATAACTCATCCTAACGAGTAATACGACGCGAAGACCTTCAGAATCAGGCTAATTTTACATGATATTCGTCTAAAAACATCCTAGCGTCACAACTATAGTCCTTTAATTTCTTGAAACATCACACAGACGCCTAGACGGATTTCTCTAAATTATTTCCGTTGTTCTGATTTCACGATGACTTATGAGCCATCGGCACTTTGGTCAATGGCCATTGGCACTTTGCCCGTAGTGCAAGATTTATTATAAGTCAGTGAGATCGGAATGCTCTAAAAGTCACCGTAGAATCTATAGGACAATTCCCTTAATGGCCGGCTATTGTACTAACAATGCAATTCTCTAGATTGAACGATGCGGGTGTTAAATAACGATACGATAACGAACCCCCGTGTTCAGCATACCAAATGGTTAGAACAGATGAATCAAAGCATGGCTTCCATCTCGTATTCAACCGGACCCGAGTCCTTCCTGCATCCATCGCAGCGCATCAACGCGGTCAGTGTCTGGCGGAAAGTCTTATTAATGGCGCAGTAGAGAAGGAAGTTGGACGCGAACTTCAACGCCTGCGTTAGATTCGTCACTGCGATCGCCACCTGGAAACCGACGCTCGAATGCATTCGGTCGCCGCCGTTTGGCCAAGGCGCCGGCGACGCGACCGTGTGATATTCTTCGAACCGGACCAGCTGCAGTATCATCGAAGGACAGACCATCAGGAAGAAGCAGACGACGATGGCCGTCAGCGTCACCGTCAGACGCAGGGTGACCACCTGCTCGGAGGAGAAGTTGGACGCCGACGGTCGGTGCTCGGCGCGCGCCGACGACGGCGACCCGCCGCAGCGCAGCAGTTCACGGACGAGGAACGCGTTGCTGACGAGTATCAGAGCGAGCGGAACCAACGTTCCCACCGCCGACCAGACGATCTTGTGCGCGTTGACGAGAACCGGCGTTCTGAAGAAGTGGGACGGGTACGAATAGTAGCAGACGCAGCCCTCGCTGCACAGACTTCGGACGATCGAGAACTTCACGAATAGCGGCAGATTCACGAGCAGCGACACGACGAACACGGTGGCGTAGGCGACGGCCGTCCTGCGCACGTGGATCATGCCCGGCGACCGGAACGGATGACAGACGACCAGGTATCGCTCGACGGATATCAGCACGATCAACCAGGTGCTGGTGAAGAGAAACAGGTTGAGGAAGGCTCCTCGGTGAGCCAGGTAGTAGGCGCCGATCATCGCCCACCGTCCGTCGGTCGCCGCCGCCGCCGTCGACGACGCGTAGCTGCGCAGGAACGGCGCCGGAAGTCCCGCTGCGCAGAACAGGAAGTCGGACAGCGCCAACGTGCGCAGTCCGAAGACCGCCGATCGCTCGAGCATCGTCTGGCGCCGATCCGGGTACAGACGCCGGCTGCTGAGGACGACGAACGTGACGACGTTGCCGACGATTCCGAAGACGAAGACGATCGGAGTGATGACGTCGTTGACGTAGTGACGTAGGCGAAAGAAGTGTTCCATGTCGACGGGGCCCGAGTAGGGGGTGTAGGCGCTGCCGTTGGGCGATGACGATGCGGCGGCGGCGGCGTCGGTGTCGTTGAGGACGTACGAACAGGGCATTTCCGGGGACAACTAATTACTAGCCTAGATATTCAGAATTATTTCGTGTCTGCGGTAGAAACAAAAACCATCATAACAACTTCTTCAGCTGTTCATCCACTTTACTTATGCAGATTTCACAGCTTTCAGGCAGAAACACTGCACGATTCAGAAGCATTCGTATCATTATCATAATCATCATTATCAACAGCACCATCATGATCATCATCACCACCGTCATCACCACCAACAACAACAACAACGCCATCATCATCATCATCATCATCATCATCGACAAAAATATCAACAGCACAGCAACAATTAATTTATTGCACGCAACTGAATTCTGATTATGTCGTTGCTGTCGCATTAACTGGAAAATAGAAAAAAATCATCATCGTCATCGTCGTCGTTGTGGTTGTCGTCGTCGTCATCATCATCATCATCATCAATCGTGAGCTCATCGCCCGTTGATGTATAATGCCATCTCTACAGCTTTGTTGCTAAAAAACTTCGATCTAAGATCTTAATTTCCTTGCATTGGATCCAATTTATAATTGAAATCTACAGCGATAAACGAATTTTTGTAATGCATAACAATAATAAATAATAATAATGCGCTTTTATAGCACAAGCTATGATTCTTACGATTCCAGAAATCAGGCAGAGTGGGAAATACCGTGTAGCCTATACGTTGCTCCTTCAAATCAAGTACCGGATGATTTACTTTACTGAATTTAATCATCGTACTATCCCCCACCATCTCACAATTCTTTCTAACGGCGTTGAAAAAACAATGATTGATGAAACCTTTTAATTATTCTTAAAATAAAACCTGCTTCAAGTCAATTTGATTTCAAAAATAGCCACTCGGTGTCTCGATCATTATGCATACGATGACATTTCCGATGCTACCGCTGCTAATGTCGATTCTGATATCGTGGATAAAACAACAAGGATAGGCCTACCTTACGGTCGAACATACGCACGGTATGCCATCATCACTGACGCAAAACCAGATCGTTGCAGACCTACATTGTTCGCCCCTATTCAGGTAAAAACACATTCGAATCGTCTTAATTCATTAGTCCTGCATTACTATTATGTCGCTATCGTATTAATAAAGCCGCATAATCAACTGCTATGGAGTTCAGATGATGCTCTAATTTAAGAGACCGTCAACGACCGAGTCCAATCCCTGAAGAGCCTTCCCGTGCCGTAGTGCCGCTTCAAAGGCGGGGAAAGGCCGATGCGCGCGCGCGAGAGAGAGACAGACAGAGAAAGCTAGAGAGAGACAGAGAGACAGAGAGAGAGACAGACAGACAGACAGGCAGATAGACAGAAAGGGACAAGTCAGACAGAAATAGACCGAGAGAAAGAGAAAGAGACAGAGAAAGAGCAAGAGACAGAGAGAGACAGACAGAGAGAGAGAGAGACAGAGAGAGACAGAGAGAGACAAAGAGCGAGACAGACAGAAAAAGACAGAGACAGAAACAGATAGACAGAAAGGGACGTGACAGACAGAGAGGGACCGAGAGAGACAGAGACAAAGAGACCGAGAGACAGAGTTGGGACCAGCCGCAGCCTCGTTAATCGCTAACCGTTACTGCCTCTTGCGCTTCCCTCTTCGTAGTCGAACGACTCGCCATTATATCCGCGTCTGCCGCAGCCGTAAAGCGAACTCCATCGGTTCGACGAAACGACTGGAGAGCCGCCGCCACCCGGCGCCGGTTATCTTTTACGGCACGCCGATACCGGAACAACCGCACGCCGTGCCGTCACACGGTCGCTGCTTAGACGAGAAATGGCGAAAGAAGTGACACTCGTCTCGTGGCCACAGTCTGCGCTAAATGCCCCCCACCCGGTCAGTGGTCACTTGGGCTGAACGTGAACTTTCGGAAGCAAGGTCTCATGAGTGAAGTTACGTGTTGCATGCAGGCAAAACCAGACGAAGAAATGGGCTTAGAGCGCGTACGGTACTTCGTGTGGTATTCATTAAAACACGCGCTTCAGTTAAAGTTTTAGGAATGTTGGTCTGCTGAATTGTCGTACTTTCCTCTTCTTTTTGGATTTTTCCCGCAGTTGTTTCTTCGAGCAAACGTCTAGAGTCTAGACTTAAGGTGTCCTGTTATCATCATAAGTGAAATCTCTCGAATAAAATCGAAGTGTAGGCAATGATTCGCTCTGTAGAAGATAGCCGGCTCTGCGTTGCCATCGTCCATCGACCCGTGTTCGATTCTCGGCGGAAGTGTGAGAGTTTATTTCTCTGGCACTAAAATGTCGGCCGGATGGGAGTCAATTAAAGCGCTATGCTTACAAGACAGTGCTTCTCTTAGCTGCTCTTTGGCTAGTTAACGGCTAAAGGCATGGTGAACCGTCAGTGTTTATTCTAGGCCTTCTCTGGGATGAATTCCCCCCCCTCACACACAAAAAAGTTTTAAAATTCCTCCCAAAAATGTTTCATATGTTGGCTGGGGGAATGGAAATTTATCCCCAAAAAGTGTGACGACGGGGGGCTTTTTTTAGAGAGGGGAAACTGTAAGGATGACAATTTGTTTGCTTGCCAGGGCATCTGAGAAGGGTACAAAATATTAAGAAGGATGGAAGTATGACCTTTTTTTGCTTGTCAAGATTTTAGGAGACTCAGACCTTGTGTCCTTCTCAAACATCTCAAAATCGCAGATAAGGAGCGGCTGGCCAACAGCACACCGGACAGGAGAGAAAGGACCCGAGTACGATAGAAAAGGCTCATTTCTACAGTCAGGGATTTTTGTTTAAAAAATATTTTCCGAAGCGCAATAGCAGGAAGTCAATTGTCAACATGACGTAACGACCGAACAGTTACTATAATGAATATAATCAATACAACATTAAATTCATAGATAGAAAATTTAGAACTACGCTATATCAGTGGGGCTGTCCATTAATTATGTTAACAATTTTTGGGCAATTTTTGACCCCATCCTCCTTTGTCAACAACTGTTAACTTTCAGTTACCCCTATAATTATGTCAAAAACTTCTGACCCCCAAAAGATCAATGACAGGTCCCAATATTAATAAGGTTATTATTTTTGCGGTGATGACCATTTTTTCCAGTTTTTGCTCATCCAGTGACAAAATGTGGTGGTGATGACCTTTCTTGTCATGCTTTTTCCATTGTAATAAGTAGTATTCCATGAAATTCCCTAGTTTTTGATTATTTGTAAAAAGTGAAATTGTTGACGTCAACTTCTCTTGAACCCCTCCCTCTGTCAACAACTGTCAAACTTTTTCAAAACCCCTCTCCCTAAATTGTTGACGTAATTAATGGACAGTCCAGTTCTAAATTTTCTATTTTACTATTTATGAATTTAATGTTGCAAAAAATACGTCTTCAGATTTTCCGGAACTTCGATCGTTCCGCCTCGTTCCGGCACAAAAAGCCCTGTTCCTACTCATTCAGCTTTATAGCAGCTCTAAAGACATTAACGCGGCGAATTATGGGAGCACATGCAGTGCATTGCATGTGCGCCTACAAGCCTGCAATCTGCGGTCCGCGGGCCAAATGCGGCCCGCCGGCGGATTTTATGAGGTACGTCGGATCCAACTAATAAAAAATTAAAATTATCTGTCAACAATTTGTTTTTTCTCTGCCAGCGACTACACGTTTATCGAAAGAGTAAATTGATTCGCAGATCGACAATTTTGGATATGAAAAAAAGGCAATCGTGGCTATCTGATGAAACTCTTACTATGAAAACAAGAAATGAAATGCAAGAAACAGATTCTGCAGAATACTAAAGGTTGAAAAAAGAAGTCGGCCTACAAAAGAAAATAAGACTTGATAAACAGACCCAGAGCTGTAAAATTCGATAGCCTACGTTTTCGAGATGCAGGTGAAACCGAAGGCTTACTAGTTTTAGAAGGCAATAGAAGTTAAAGAACATTAGAAGCCAGTGTTTGTGCGTTTTGTTGACTTCAAGAAAGCATATTTGATTCTGTCGAACACGAGCAATTAAGGCTCAAAATGGTGGGCATGGGACACCAGTGGCGTAACCACGCCCGGGCAATTACGGGCAATGCCCGGGTTACTTTGCTTTCTGCCCGGGTTGAAAAATTTCTGCCCGGGTTGAAAAAATAAAAATGTATGCCTTTAATATTTGTATTTGCTTACTTTTGCACTGCCATGTACGTCATTGCAATAGGCCTACTATTCTAATCATCTAAAACTAAAGTACATGTATCTGGAAACCGTGTTTCACAGGTTACAGGTATCGGCAAGAAATGCAGTAATTACTATAGTCATTGTGTTTGGCAAGTATATGTATCTACGTGATATATCGAATTTCACTTATGGCGGTAATGGCTTGTCCCTAATGGACGATTCATTTCCCATGCATCTTCCTCTACCGAAGTGGACGCTATCTTCAGTGTAAGGTGATAATTGTTGCTCTGGCCGTGGCTGAAGATTTACGATGACTTGGTGACTGATAACCAGGGATAGCAGGCAGATGAAGTGGCGTTGACCTCTGCGCTCCAAAGACCCTCGTCGGGTCGGGTCGGGTCGACCCGCCTTAGAAGCAAATCGCAGCTGCTTTGAGATTTGACCTTTTTGACCCGAGAGGGTACTCCGATTTCCATGTGTATTTGGTCGGAAACGGTAAGGTCAGCACTGGGCAACAAGGTACATTGACATTAAGAGAGCATTCCTAAAATTCCTAAAATTCCGATCAAAGATAGGAGGGCCTATGGATTCACTCTTTAAAATTCATCTGTTGAGCACTTGCGTTGCCTCGTGGAATGGGATCAATTTAAAATCCTCGTTAATTTGTTTAAATAATTTTTGTTGAGTGTCTGTCCATAAATTAAGTAAACAAAAGAGGGAGGGGTTTGAAAAGTGTGACAACTGTTGATAGGGGTAAATTCGCCCAAAAATTGCTTACGTAATTTATGGACAGCCCATGGTCAGCTGCCCGGGTTACATTTTGACTCTGGTTACGCCACTGTGGGACACCCACCCCATTCAGCGTAGGCCTAATTATTTGCTCAACATTTTGACTGAGGTGACAAGCCAAAGTGATCGATAGTCAAGTTGCACTTAGTCAGCTTTTAATGGAAAAATATTAGGCATACGCATAGGTCCAATAACTAATAATAATACTGCGAAGCTTTACGCTCATAGCTTAATAAAATTCGGAATTCCTCTTCGTTTGTATCTGATACAATACGTAGGCATTCGTCCATCTGGATGCAGTTTGACGGAAGACATGAAACTCGAATAAGTTGTTTTTAGTGCAGAACTAATCGGTCGTGACACGAGATTTTCCACGATGCAGTTACAACGAGTCCTTTTGTCCAAGATGAAGAAATATGAAAGATCAGCAGAGCAGAGACAGTCGCTTTTGCGCCGCAGAATCCGATTATGATCGTCTAGGCATCAGTGGCGGCTCCAGGATTTGGCAAGTGGGGGTCCATTGGGGTGGCAACTTCTAAGCAGTGGCGGCTCCAAGATTCGGCAAGTGAGGAAGCCGTTAGGGTGGCAACTTCTAACATGCATGGGGAAACATTTGTTGCTAGGTAGGCCTATGTAATAGTAAATATAGGGTACAAACAGGGGCACTGGGGCCAGGCATTCAATAAGGGTGGCACGGGCTCCCCGGGCTCCGGGCCCCCATGTGGAGTCGCCACTGCTTCTAAGAACGGGGGTTAACTATTTTTTCATAAATCAGCATATACAAGAAGAATATCGCCCTCGATTGTGGGGCCACTGGGGGGGCAGGCATTCGATGGGGCACGCCCCCTGCGGAGCCGCCTCTACAAGGCATACGTTTACTTATTCCTCCATTGTTGACCGATGTATTAACGACCGAGTCCGTTCGGTCTGTCGGCAGCAAACATTATAAGTCGTTTTCATTTCGGTCGCTGCTTCGCTAATTCATCTGCAATTCCATTGCACAGTCGGCGGACATCACAGTATACAGCCCACAGATGTGATGGTTATGACCTTTTTTGCCATGCTTTTTTCCATTATAATAAGTAGTATTCCATGAAATTTCCTAGTTTTTGATTATTTGTAAAAAGTGAAATTGTTGACGTCAACTTCTCTTGACCCGCCCCCTCCCCCTGTCAACAACTGTCAAACTGTCAAACCCCTCCCCCCTAAATTGTTGACGTAATTAATGGACAGCCCCTTTACTGCTGCTGCCTGTGGCACACACAGAAATTGGTGACTTAATACAGTTTTCAAGACATTCAATTCCACAGTTTTTAGTTAAATTTAAGTTGTTAAATTTTCACTTTGTGTCTCAGTGGTGTTCTAGTGTGAAAATATTGGTTGAAAGCCAAAATACAGTTAGTTACAAAAATAGATTTACATTTTCCATGGGGCCAAGTGCCCCCTTGCCCTAGTGCATATGCACCCATGACTGCTGTTGCTGCTGCTGCTACTACTAGTATTACTATTACTACTACTACTATTACACTGACAAAACTACTTCTACTACTACTACTACTACTACTACTACTACTACTACTACTACTACTACTACTACTACTACTACTACTATACTGACAAATGGACCATCAGCTCATTACAGATAAAATAATAGTGCACATCTCTAATATAGATCCCATAGCTGATTAGGTCCCATTTTGTGGCAAACATTATCATAATCAATTCTATTTTGAACCAAAAATTCCAACAGCCCAACTGTCTCATCTAATTCCATTAAAAAAATTTCTGAAGTCTCAACAAAAATAACTTTGTGATCAGAGAGGGGTCTCGGCCAACCCCGAGTTATGCATCAACATGATTGGTTTGGCCATCGATGCGTCAAATTTTACAGCCGACTGATCGGACTCATGTGGAAAAGCCACATTAGACGATTTAGAGCAGGGGTGCACAACCCGTGGCCCGCGGGCCACTAGTGGCCCGCCGGCGATTTTCTGTGGCCCGCGGACTTTTCCAGGATTTCAATGAAAAGTGGCCCCTGAAGGCTTTAAAGTGGCCCCGCAGGTTTTCTTGCTTTCATATTAGCACTACAGAAGAAGTCACTCGTTCCAAGGGTCTAAGTCGCCATCAATTCAAGTTATTTATAGAAGAGACTGAAGCAGCTTACCATGACATACCATATTGCACAGCTGTGAGATGGTTAAGCAGAAGACGAATTTTAGAATGTTTTGTTGAACTAATAACAGCATTTCGTGAATTTCTTAACAGTAAGGGCATGAAAAAACGCATTTGTTTTATGGCAAGCATTTATTGGCCGACCTTGCATTTTTCACGGATATGATAGTACACATGAATACAATGAATCAACGATTTCAAGGAAAAAATCACTTCATCTTCAACATGTTTCAAAAATGGCGAGCTTTTCAGTTTAAATTACTGTTGTTTCAATCGCAGGTACGATCTGAAAATCTTGTCCGTTTTCCGGTCTGCTTATTAACTTTTCGGATTTAGCATCGATGCGACTTTTCTGAATATCGTGGTATGTGATCTATTGCTGAATTGAATTTAATGAATTTCACAGCCGATTTCTCACAATTTCTCTTGTGATGTGTACTCAGTTTCTGCTTGAGGCCTTTTATCTCCAGTGTTCAGACGAATTAAAAACGGTTCTTAAGGATACCGAGATACTGACAGTTTACAGAAGTCTTTGCCCCAAGAGATTAGTAAAACCTAAGATTTTAGGTTGCAGATTTCTCACATTTGGAAACACTTACTTGTGTGAACAAACATTTTTTGTAATAAAATTGAAAAAATGTTCTAAGGTTCGGGTTGAGTGCTCGGTTTTGAAAGTTGCAACAAGTGAACTGCCACAAAATATGAATAAAATTGTTAAAGACGTTCAGTCTTAACAACTCCATTAGCTATTTTTTAAAACGCGATTGACCGTTGCTTTTAAAATGCTATGAATTAATCATTCAACATGGTCATAGTATTTTTTGATTAACAAGACCTTAACCTGTAATTCTACATTTAAATTACTAATCATTTCAATTTCATTTGTTTCTACTGGGTTGATTGTATTCATCAGAAATTCTATTAATTCCATTAGTCCTGTCGAATAAAATTTTATCCATAACCATATTAAATATTGCTATTAACGGTTACTGTCAACGTACCACTTCTGTGTGATAAAAAATGCATGTGGCCCGCGGAGTCTCTGAACCGAAAAATGTGGCCCTTCGTCCTTAAAAGGTTGTGCACCCCTGATTTAGAGGATCGCACAGAACTTTAAGATATCAGCAAACGGTAATTTGAAGTAACTTGTCAGCCATTGATGGGGATTTTATTTGTCTACCCTTGTTCTACAACAGCTGTTATTCACATTCCAAAAATCTCTTTCAACATTTAATCATCCATTACTTTGTCCAACAAACAATGCAAAATATAGCAAAATTTGTAGCAGAAGCCAGTAAAACTGGAAAACTATCAGACATTAATATATATATATATATACATACATACATACATACATACATACATACATACACACACTGCATACACACACACACACACACACACACACACACACACACACACACACACACACACACACATATATATATATATACATACATACATAGACATACATACATGCACATACACAATGGCAATTACCTTAGCCCTCTAAAAACAAAGCACACTAACAGTCACCAAGTTAACATCAAACTTCACACAAATTTCAAAGATCTAGCCACTGCAACAGAAGCAATCTACCAGTCACTAATTAACAGAGCTTACAGCAAATTCTAAACCTAACAATCTCTGCCGACTTCCATAGTCCACAGTTGGAACATCATTCCGCTCAATTGTTTCCGACCAATGCAATCAGAAGTTTGCGGTAGTCACCGCCACAATCTTCTCTTATGAAATCCTGGAGGTACTTGCCATAGGTCTTGTGAAAAGTACTGGCCACGTACTTCAAATCAACCTAGAAATTAAATAAGGATGATGCTCTCTACAGCTATTGCATTCTTCTATGAAATCACAAGAAAAACTTGTCAAAAAAATACCAGTGATCGATGGCATGCATTGCAATTAGGTATATGCAAATGCCTTCCACACTAAAAATGTCTAATGATTAATCTTTCCAATTCCAAACAATGACAAGCATTTTAAAATTTTATTTGTTGTGGCGCCATCACTGTCTCTCAAATGTGTCAGTGTGTGTTGAGCAACTTTAATGTGTAGGTAAATGAACAGAAATTATGCACATCAATTTCAATTACTGCATTAATTGTAATTCAAAATTACAGACTTTTTGTTTACTTGCAACTTTTTATGAGAAAGAAAGCCAACCACATTCATCCTCAAAATTCAGATGGCAGACATTGAATCATAATGTAGCAAATATGTCACTGCCACCCTCTTGGATTAGATACAGATTTTTCCAAGCTAGCAACACATCATGCATATTGCCACAAAGCCCACAAATACATTGATCTATAATTTAGGTTGCAACAAAGAAACAGATTCTGCCATTACTTCATCCCAAGCATTCTCCTCATAGACTTATTGCAATTCCATCCAACTGCAAATTTTAAGGTCATGCAAGGTCAAATAAATAAGCAGATCTGTCTACTATTGCATCCAATGTTCCCTCTAAATTATTCTTCATGGTCCATGTGTGCATGAAATTTGTCTTGGGTAATAATTCTCCACTTGACTAAATTCTGGGCAATTTTTCTTTCTAAAACCGCTCCCACCACAGCACGCCAAGTGTTAAGAACCAGTGATGACCAGAGGCGTCATTTGGGGGGGGACTGGGGGGGGCACGGCCCCCCAAGAAAACGAAAATATTAATTTATAATGTATTAATGTGCAAAAAACAAAAAATAGGGATGTCATTTGCATTTGGGGGGGGGCAAACAAAGGTCAGCAGCCCCTAAAGCCCTAAAGGAATGCTTGATGTCGAATAATCTGAAGCAACTAATCGCAAAAAAGGACTGACAAGCAAAAAAAAGGTCGTCAACTCTTTTTTGCAAACTGCAAAAGTCAGATCGAAAAATTGAAATTGCCAGAAATTGAAAAAATTTTCTCACCCCCGCCCCAAGAAAAGTGTGAAATGACGCCACTGGTGATGACCCATTTTTTTGGTTATCAGACGCTACGGACATGACGTATTAAAATAATATACATTATGCAGGTCAAGTTGTGATGGTGTGTGATGGTGATGACCCTTTTTCAAATATAACATCTCATAAAAATGAAATACCTCTAGCAAATTTTCAATTTTTTTGGGCAATAAAATTGTTTCTGGGCGCATGTCTCCCCATTTGTGGGCGTGTGCCCACGTGCCCACCTTAGAGAGAACACTGATAGCATCATCCTGTGCTCACCTCAGATCGCGTGACAATTAAACGAATCAGAGCATTGTCATTGGTCCCTCCTCCTTTCATGCTGTTGTAGAGTGACTCAGCAAAGTAATAGTTGGAATCCCAAACAAAATTCACTGTTTAAACAAGAGACATAAGATACAACTCATGAAGCAACTTAAAGTTCACAGCTGGACCTACTACTGTATATAATGTAATGTTCTTAAATTTGTAATTCTACAATACGGTAATTTACATTCAAAACTATACATAATTTAGTCAAGAAGCTGAAAATGCTAACTCTCAAGATAAATGATTTATGTTACCTTCTAAAATGACTAGTTTAATATATCAAGTCACACTCTAATATCCAGGCAGAGGCCACTGTGTTCGAGTGGAACAAAAGCTTATGCATGTTACACAATGCACAACTTAAATATCAGTTTTATAGGCTTCAGTACAAAATTAGCCAATATGAGAATACCGATTGCCAGATATCCTTCCTGCAGTGCACCACTTGTCTCTCTCTTGATACTATCCAGGATTCCCAACCCTGAAATTTCACGGTAGGCTTCAAATGTGGCTCTTAATTGTGGAAAACTTCGAGTGCAGAGAACCATGTTGAAGATAGATTCATCAGTGCCCCAATGCTTTTCTCCCGCCTGTAAAATACATCATTAATCAAATGTATCATATATATCATCTTTAGAATGTATTAAGTAAACATTTATTTCAATTATAGGCTACATCTCTTTAAGCAACGTTGTCTGTGAAAACTTTAAGTTGTTTTCTTTTCATTATTTAAATGTCAATTGATAGTTGGTGGTAGTGTTGTTCTAGTCCAATGGTGTAAATCTTTAGTAAAAGTTGTGAGGGTCCACCTGTTGCTGTGCCACCTTGTGCTATACTGAAGTAGTGAAGGATCCAAACAAATTACGGTATGTTGAGCTAATATATTTTAATAAGTAAGCAAGAATCAAGTGATAACTGGAGATATTGCATGTGCACCATGTACCCTTTTAGCATAATTCTTATTACTTATAGTATTAATGTTCCAAAATACCATTTGGTGATTATATATATTATCTACCTCACGCAACAATTTATTAAATAATCATACAACGGTACAATATAGATTTATTCAGATTTTTGTGAGGGTCCAATGCCTTACGGACCCTCACAACCACATTTTTGTGAGGGTCCACCCAAGGACCCTCTTGGGATTGACACCTACGCTCTAGTCAACCTATTTTGCTAACATACTTAACAGTACTGCCGCCAACTATCAAGTCCATTAGAATTCAAGCATTCTGCTTTGATTCCAATGAATAACTGAAGATTTAAGTCAATCTATCAGTCAACTTCTATAAAGCCACTATCACAATGCCTAGGATGTCAGCCAATGGCACACCAAATGCAAGTCAAATTAGTGCCATTCTAGTCAATGCAAGACAATTACCAGAGATCAAGAATTGAAACCAAAATGTTGTCAAGAGACTGAATGTTATCAAAGTAAGTAAAACATATTCTCAAAGGATTCTGTTTTATATGAAATGTACAGATAAATAAACATACAATTAGACATACAGTAAAAATCATAAGTTTATTTACATCAAGGATATCCTGTGCATCTTTTTTTGCACGCCCTTTATCCACTTGAGGATTCTCTTCACGTGCAGCGTTGCAGAGTGACACAAGCAAATGACGAAAGTTTCCTGCCGTGTCACTCTGGATGTCATCTTCCAGCGAGCGACTGAATTCTTAAAGCAATCCAAGTAAAAAAACGGTAAAGACAATCATGATTCAAGGAATATCAACAAGAAAACTAATACAAATTGTTAACTGAGCAAAACTCATGCAAAACTCAATGAGACGCAAAGGCCATATAAGCTGTGTCCTGTATCAGGAACACTCTTACACTCACTGCTTTTCTGACAGCACATAAAAATAACCAGTTCTTTGAGGGATAACAGAACAGACCCGTGATGTTATAGGTGCAAGAATGGATGATTATTATTCCATATAAGGATTAACTAATGCAGACATTCACAAAATATGTCTTTTGTTGATCTGCCAATCATGCATTTTATGAAGAAGACATTGCTTGATGCTTATTATTATTATTATTATTACTATGCGACAATTTATATAGCACTATGTTCCTGGTGAAGGCCATAGTCAAGAGCACTTTACATAGACATCTCATATGAGATTCCAAATATGTGCATTTTTAGTTTGCGTGCGAACCGATCTTCGGTGGTCTCCCTGGTTATTTCCTCGGGGAGGGCGTTCCAAAGTAAAGGATTCCCCCTTGAGACAGATCTGTCCCCAAATTTAGCCGTCTTGGATAGAGGGGGGACAACTAGCTGAACTTACCTGTATAGAATATGCCTAAACTTTAAATCCACAGTTTGAAGGTGACATAGCTATACTAAAATTAGCAGCGTAAAACACTACAGGAGTTTAAGCGGTTCTGTGATCCTACCTGTCTGGTAAGCAGCTTTTATTGCTTTTACGTCAGCATTTGATCGAGTTGCAAGAATCTCAATCAACACTGACTCATCGGTTCCAGCCCCCTGGAAAAAAGTTAATAAAATAGTTGGGAAACATCAGAATATAAAACCAATCAAGATAACTAGAAAACAAACCAGAGAAGGTCTTTTATGGAAATAACCAAATAAAAGGCGTTCAAGAAAATTCATCATAGGATGACAACTATTAGCCAATTTTATGTTTTATTACGGTAAATAATCCTTTTGAGACTCAAAATAGAACTGCTTCAATAAAAGACTTGAAAGAAGCATTGAAATAACACCGTAAGTAGCTGAAGTTTAGAAGCAAACTTAGAACTTTGATTTACTAATTTCAATGTACTCCAATCTCTCAAAAGTATTCACTCCACCAACACTCTCTGTCTCTCTCTCAACACACACACACACACACACACACACACACACACAAACACACACACACACACACACACACACACACACACACACACACACACACACACATATATATATATATATATATATATATATATATATATATATATATATATATATATTAGCGCATCACTTCATCAATGGCTTGGATTTGAATGAATTACTTTCATGGCTTGACGAAGTTCTCTGGCCAGGAAAAGAAAAATAGGAGTCATCAGTGCAATGATGGCAGTTTCAAAATTTCCACCAAGTTCAGATTTCAAATCTTCATCAAGTTCCTGAAAAATTGCAGCAATATAAATAGGCTACTAAAGAACTTGATCTGCAATTATTTATAGCCTACTAACATTCATTCAGTGATTTCTTGCATGCATTGCCCACAGCACAGAGGATGTTTTTGTGAATGGCCAGAAGTGTTATCTCAAGTGGAACAAAATTTGCAGGAGCAGATTTATTTGGCAGCAGAATATTGTGCAGTGACTGATAGTATTTATGCAACTAAGAATAACATTTTCATTAATTAAGCATTGAATAAGAGTTTTGTGCTTTGTCCATAATTTAGGAATTCACTTGGAAAAAGACTTCTTTCTTGACGAAGAACAAAATCCCAACCAGGGATATTTTACACCCCCTAACACCCCCTCCCCAATCTGAGACTGACACCACCAACACACCCCAATCTGAGCCTGGGATGACCTTTTTTTGCTTGTCAGACTTTTTTGGCAGGGACCCCAAAATATACCGACACACCCCGAAATTGATAATCCTACAATAACTCTGATCCCGACCTCACCGCATTGGTCCAGGCCGACCCCAGTGGAGGTAGGAAGTTTTGGTTTTCAACAGTCCGACCCCAACTCAGTGAAGGCTGAAAATTGTGGTATTGTACAAGGCCAATCCCCATTGCTTTGTGAAAAATTGAATGCTGGAGCAAGCTTCAATCTTTTCAATTCTGGAACAGGTTTAACTGCATACTGTAGCTAAAGGCTAAAGACTATATTTCTACTAAGAAGCACAACTAAGTGACAATCAACCTAGTCTTAAAGTGGCATAACACAGAAGCATTTCTTTGCTATCCATAATACAAAATATGCTATCAATTTAGATAAAAATCAAAAGAAACTTTATGCCACAGTTAAAGAGATGCAAAGTAGACAATCTTCTAGCCTAAGGAATGCCAAACATCTATTGTTAAACGTGCTTAATGGCTAATAGAAGCCATCTGGAGTCCAAAGTCAACAGATAACCTTCCACATATACATTTCATATGTGAATGAAATGGTAAAACTCAACACATGTTAATTCCAGTCTTGCTATCATTTAAATTTTAATAGTGATGTACATTAGAAATGATAATAGGGGCAGAATGAGAGCCAACTCAATGATATTCATTATTAAAAACTGACTGCTAATGTATCTGATCAGTTCTGAAAATAATTATACGAATAACTCAAAGCATTTGAACCCTTCAAATCTCTGAATAATATTGATCAGTAGCTCTCAAACGATTGGTATTTATTTGCGGTGTCTTTATACCTCGTCATTTTCAATGAAAAACCGTTAATAAAAAAATTCAGTCTAAATAAGGATGACATGCATAAATTCATATATCTTGGGACACTTTTCATGGGCCTTTCATGTACAGCTCTGGCATGCCCCGGAAATTTTGGGCAACAGCTTGAGAACCAATCTTCACCAACATTTGAATCAGTAAATCACTAACCAATAACAGCCTCCATGAGCAAATTGCCAAATATTCTAATGACATAATTATTGCAAAAAGCAGAGGAGAGTTAGTGATGACATCCACCTTGCTCTCATGCCTACCCACACACACACGCCCCCTCCCCCACACACACACTCACTCACACAATTTTGCAGTGCATATATATCACCTCTTGTAACTATAAATTTAACAAATCAACTGAATGAGGCATAATACACACACACTAATCCCATACTGGTTGCTCAACTTCAAGAACAACCTGAAACCTCCTCTCATGTCAATCACTCTCTTCAGTAAGATGGCATTAAGCCATTAAAAAACTTAAGAGATTTAATAAATTTTCTATGTATGTAATATATTTGGATCACTTCAGCCAAAATGCTGTCAACAAATTCAAGTAAAATCCATAGTTTACTGTCCATTCAAGTATAAATTAAAGCATCATTCAAGTTGAGTGTGGCAACAAGTTGTTTCCATTCAAATATGACAAAGTCCTAGAGACACTCCCTGGCTCTCTTGTGGAAAAGTACTGTGTGTAGGCCTAATATGCTGTGCCGGATGTTTGTCATCTAGATGATTTGTCCCAGTTACTAGTGCATCAGACATATACATCAGCATTTCTATCAACTTGAGTCAGTAATTAACTAATTTTGTTTTATATATATATATATATATATATATATATATATATATATATATATATATATATATATATATATATAAGGTCACAAATGATTGAACATACAGTAGAACCTCGTTATATCGAAGTTCACGTGACTGTGATAAATACTTCGAAATATCTGAGGTTCGTTATATCCGTGTTATATCTGTTATATCTGTGTTTGGCGGGACCGGCGCTCAAACTTCGATATAAGCGAGATTTCGATATAAGCGAGTTCAATATAGCGGGATTCGACTGTATAATTCAAAAATTCATTTAAGCATTATGTTAACCTACTCGTCCATACAACTGCTTGTATTTAGTATTGATTTCTTGTCGCTGGCGAAGGTCATGCGAAACCAACACTTTAATGATTTCATCTTCATTCGTACCTACACACATACACAACGAGATTTATTGATCGTCATTATTAACTATATGCATATAGCATAATGAGACAGGAAGCATCTATCATTCTTATGCTTGCAAGATCAACATCCAGCTGAGAGAATGGCTAACATTCTTTGGGGCTGTCCATTAATTACGTCAACAGAATAGACAGAAGGGGGTCTAAAAAAGTTTTACAGTTGTTGACAGGGGGAAAGGGGGTGAAGAGAAGTTGACATCAACAATTTCATTTTTTACAAATAATTAAAATTAAATACAGCAGTAAATTTCATGGAATACTATTTATTACAACAGAAAGAATCCTGGCAAACAAACAAAGGCAACATCACTTCACTACATTTTGACAATTGATGAGCAAAAATAGGTCATCACTGCAAACAATAATTACCTTATAAACTTTTTAGGGGGACCCATCACTGATCTTAGAAGGGGTCAAAAGTTTTTGACATAATTACAGGGGGCTCACTGAAAGTTTGACAGTTGTTGATAAGGGGGAGGGACCGAAAATTGCCCAAAATTGTTGGCATAATTAATGGGCAGCCCCTTGGCAAAAATATCTGAACACTGCATCCAAAGCTGTAGACTTTCTACTATGACAAATGTGGAAATTCCTATTCGTTGATTCAAAGTGGAAATCTGAGAAATTTACCAACCGAGGCCTTTCATGGCGTCTCGAAGCTGTTTGGCCGCAGTCTCCGCATTGAAGTGTGGGTTTGGTCCAATCTTAAAAAAAATTAACAAAACAACAATTGAACAATCTGCTGCTCTCAGAGAGACTCAGACAAATTAGAATGGCTAACGATCGGATACAGAGCAAAGTGAAACCACCGAGTCTTATTCTTGAGCGTTGATTTCTTACTGCGTTGATGCAAATAAAAAAAATTTGCAAAGCTATGCAAAGGTCGCGTGGAGGCGTCAGAAATTCTGAAATGTCTAGACGACTTTGCTTATAGAATGACGTTCAAAAGAACAAAGGTCATACCGAACTATTTGGAATGAATTGTCAGATCGAAGAAGCCCTCCTGCCCAGTGTTTAATCTAGGCCGTTTCCGGGGAATTGCCCTTTATCCCCGAAATTTCAAATTCCGCCCTGGAAATTTCGGCATACTACATGGACTAACAGCAGCCCTTAGCAGAATTCCCCCCCCCCCGCTTTGTCAGTTTCACTCCAGCTTTGTCAGTCCCCCCGGAGTCCAGGAGTCTAGATTAAACACTGCTCCTGCCACGTATGACCCCGTTATTGAAGACAGACAGAGATATAGACAGACAGACAGACAGACTGACTGACTGACCGACAAACAGACAGACAGTTGCCAGAGAAGCATAGCTGCCATCAAAAGCTGGCCACTTGGTGAAGAATCAATAACAGCATAGGTGGCAAGCATAGTTATAGCTCGAAATTAACAATTTAACAGCTTAAATAAATAAGGGCAGGCTAACAGCTTCACTAACAGCAGCAAAGTGAAAATCACGATGTAGTGCAAAGAGCTGTGATAGGCAATAATTAGGCCCTACAAAACAGGTTACGAATGCCGTGATTTTGAAAACAGTACCAACTACTCTAGCGTTGGCAGTAGCAGACACTAACCGTTGCCATTTTCTCCCTGAGCGTTTCTGTCAGTTCTCGTTGGTTGTAGAGTCAAATGTCTTCTTTCAAAAGACAACTTCCCGATTCCGGCCAACACCTACTGTACTTGTTAAAAGACCAGTGGCCGAATATATTAAAGACTGAAATGTATGCCGTTTCCTTTACTTCGTCTACTAAGCAGGCGGACAGAACGACAGACAGATACTGCCAAGATCCTTAACATGGCCATATACTACCAACAGTGCATGCACGGCTCGCCAAGGGGTGTCTCTTGCAGGTCTTTTACAGTGGCCGGTAGCTAGTAGGCCCTACAGGCCTTCAGCTCGTTTAATATTAAACAGCTTGGCAATCAGCCATGCGAGGACGATTACAGCATTAGAGGACTTTAACATTTAATAGCACGCTGCTAGCTGAGCTTGGCAACTGGCCACTGCACCGGTATTACCTGCTGCCACCCTTTACCTGCTGTTACGGTGGCCAGGGTACCAATCCTGCTGCGCTGAGCTAGCTGCGGTTGGCATCGCATGCGCCGCCTACCTATTTGAAATGTCGTAGACTGTGGCACGATCATTAGGCGTAAAGTAAACTATCAGGTCTCTACAGCAGTGTTTCCCAAACGGTGGATCGCGACCCGAAAGTGGGTCGCAGGTAGGTCTAAGGTTTTAAGGTAGGTTTTAAGAAATTTATTTTCCGTTAACCTTATTTTGTAATTACGCAAGGAAAGCGAATTCCGACCATTTTGCTGTGAAATTCCAATAACAACTGGACACAAAAAATGACTTAATTGGTGGGTGTGATTTTTGCCATACTCATAGGATTTTTAAGACGCGTAACAAAGGTATGTTTCTGGTAAAATATTAAACAGATAATTTTCAAGAAATTTCAATATTTATTTCTCTTCTTTTGTCTTACTTTGAAAAATGTAGATAATTCCGCCTAATACATTTGCCACATTTGTCATTCGAATTGAATCAGAGCTTTTGTTCTGCCATTTATTCGAAACTCAGAAGATTCCTTTCAATTAACGTTCGCCAGATGGCCTAATACAATTGTTTTGATATTACATGCTAAGATTAGGGTCGCGGTCACGTTACAAAACCGTTGAAGTGGGCCGCGGTTCTAATATGTTTGGGAAACCCTGATCTACAGGAAGCGCTCGGGATAAAGGGAGAATTTTCGCCTCCAATTTTCTTTCTCCACAAGAAGTGTTGACGAGCATAAAATGTCCTCTCGCCTCTGTAGATGGTATTTTCATTAATAGCTTCAGATATTTCACATGCAGGCAGGGATATTTCTAGGATTGTGAATTGGGGGGGGGGGGGTGTCGACCTCAAACTGGGGGTGTCCGGAGCTAATTGTAAGCATACCATTGTCACATTACCAAATTTTGGGGTTGTCGACCTCAAATTGGGGGGTGTTAGGGGGGTGTAAAAATAACCCTGCACGCAGGGCCGTCGGAACGAATTTTGGTCAGAGGGTGCAGATTTTTCCGAAGTTAAATTTTTATCTTTAAAATCCTTAACAAGCAAAAAAATGGCCATCAACGCTCAATTTTACCTCAAAAAGCTTGACAAGCAAAAAAGGTCCTCTGCACCCTGTATTTCAGGATACAGGGGTGCAGACAATCATCTTTCCAGGGGGTGCATTTCACCCTCTACATTTTTCCAGGGGTGCAGCTGCACCTCCACTTCAGGCGGGCCTGTTCACACGCCAACCTATTTTATGATATATTGAGACTTCTTATTTCTTCCACTATTTTATTTTTTACTTAGAATTTTGTGCCCGAAAAAAATTTTGCCCGGGGCGGCTGCCTCTGACCCCACGCTACGTCACTGGACCTCTAGGCTCGAGCACCCACTTTTTGAGAGGCTACCATAGGAAACGGGGAAGGTAGGTCATAGTGGCCCCCACTTTTTCATCCTAACTTGCACCAATTGCTGCAATGAGATTCAAGTACAATAAAACCTATTTACTGTGTGCCTAATATTGGATTTTCAGTGGCATATATATTAATGACTCGTTTTCTCACTGGTCGTGATTAAATTTGAACGAAAAAGACAAGACATTTTGTCACTTAAATGAAAATTGTTGCCTCATCTTTGTGCAGTCAATAAACAAAGGAAACAAATCAGAATCAGAAGATTAATTACTTTCCATCTTAACTAAAGTAATGCTTTGAAGATAGTAACAAAAATATATCAATAACTGCATTTATAAGAAATGAAAAATAAACTAAAAAATATTCTTCAACATATGTGAATTGCTACAGAATAAGAAAAAAATATGCAAACAATAATTATGGTAATTTATATAATTTCAGACTGTTGTAATAATCTTGTTCAACTTAATACAAGAATTCCATATTTCAACCTTTGTGCATTTACTTTGTATTAACTTTGTATTGTATTTACTTTGTATTTGTTCACGACTACCGGTATATAATAAAAATAAAAGTGAAGTCAATGGAGGAAATGCTACACGTCACTAAGGACAGAATCAGATGGGGGTACATGGTCACCAATGCACACCGCACAGCACTTGACAATTACAGATTAACATTTTTTGGGCCCAGTACACATATTCAAAGAAATACACTGTACTGTATGTGCAGTGACAGTGTTACCACTGCAACATTGCAGAAAACCACAATTTGGGCCGTTTTGTATTTTAATTTACATAGCGAACGAAATTCATTAATTCAATTCAAGTTATGCATATAGTGTGAAGGTTTATATTCTGAAAATAAATATTATTTAAAGAAAGAAATAAGATAGGTCCCTAAATTTTAATTTAGAAGGTAGGCCTGGTACCGATGTACCATTTGTACCGTGGTAAATCCGCCCGGCACTTGAAGAAGTGTATCAGTGCATATACTGTGTAAAGTGAAACAAGGGCACTAATGCAACACAAAGCTGTTGGTGACTAAAACCTAGTTACAGTCATAAATGACAAGTTCCTGAAAGATAATCATCTAAATTGCCATAATCAGGCCTGAAGAGAGGGGGTGCAGCCGGAACATTGTTGCGGGGCCCATGGAGCTCACAGGGGTCCGGTGATTAATGTCATATAAAGACTGACAAGAAAAAAGGCCATCAACACTTTTTCGCACTTGTACTTGTACCCGACAAGCAAACAAAAGAAAGGACCAACTTTTTCACATGGGCCTACACCAACACCAACTTTTTCACATGGGCCTACATCTCAGGTCAGGAGCCCGTGACTATTTTCTGCACCGGGGCCCGGAAATTCTCTCGGCGGCCCTGGCCATAGTCTCAATAAAATGAAACAAAAATGATTATCAAACACAGAGTAAAATAATAATCCTTAAACAATAATCAACCACCATAGATCACTGATTTGATCCATACATTGACGCTATGATATCGTCTGAAGATTGGGAAACATGCAATCAATTATTTTATTATTTTAAAGAAAATTATAATTATCAAATCACGGAGCCCATTATTAAGGGAAAGCATGCCAGTAGAACCGGTAATAATTTCCACCACAGTAAAATATTTTCCTCAAAAAGCAAGGAGATTTCGGCACAAAGTGATGAAACCATACCAATCCAACAATTAGTGAAGCATACAATATCTGGTTATAATATCTCATATAAGGCACTAACAGCGGTAACTTCTATCCATATAACTGACAACTGCAGAAGGAAACCATGTCACAAATAAATACCAGACACTGAATGGATAACTAAAGACAATATCTGCTTTATTGTCCACGCTTTCACATACTTTTACAAGAATTATAAACAATCCGATGCTTCATAATTATGATTAATAAAGACCTCTAAAGTCTGCATTTGAGAATGTTCAGATCTGGTTCACTTTAAAAGGTAGATTCATGTTTAAGCAATAGCTGTTTGCTACTAACTGTAATACAAACTTTGCAAATAAAATTAAAACAGCGATACAAATACCAACGTTACATGCTTACACAGAATATCAACTTAGCAAATAAACTACTAAAGACTGCTGCCAGATCAGCAATGGAACGTCGGTGCTCAGTTGTTGCCGAGGACACCCAGGAGAAGCTTGCGGTAATCTCCACTGCAGTCATCGCGTATGAAATCCTGAAGACCTTTACCATACTCCTTCTGGAAGGTTTTGGACACATGCTTCAAATCCACCTGATAAAAACATTAAGATAAACATAGATGTGAAAAACACCTTGAACAAAACAAAAGTAATTAAGCATAAAAATTCAATAAAAAATGGCAGCCAACTTATGCTGCGAGCACATTTGTACAAAAGTCGACTTGATAAAGAAAACTTAATATCACTCAAGTTGCATTTCTGTTTTAAACTAAAAAAAGCTGCAAAGGAACAATTATTGGTTTGCTCTAAACCAGTGAACCATTTTAAAAGGGCAGCCTATTCAATTTCTGACTATTTGGCACAGAAACATCGCTGTTACTATTAAAAATAATGAAATTACTAGAAAAAAGTTTCAGGTGTAATTTACACTGATGCCAAGCAAACTTTTCGACAAGATAAAAAAATTAAATAAACGACTGATGAAGAAGTGCTACAAAACTACAAAAAACACAACAAAATCAGAACATCTGGTGAAAACATATATGAGATTTTGGGTTGTCAACATTTTTTAGCATTTATGTCTAGTCTAGTTTATGTGCTTACCTCACAGCGTGTGACAATAAGACGAATCAAGGCATTGTCATCCGTTCCACCTCCCTTCATACTCTTGTACAGGCGTTCGGCAAAATAGTAGTTAGAGTCCCAAACATAGTTAACTGTTTAACCAAAATAAACACAACACAATGAAACCTCATTACTTATGTCTCAACTTGGTCCTCTTTGCAAAGATAATTACCAGTAACCATTATGCATTTTTAAATAGTGTTAAACAAATCAATAAAATGCGATGTGATACAAGAAAAAATTTGCAAACGCACAAAACTAGCTGATGTAAAAACTGATGCATGAAAACCTATAGCCAGAAATCCCGACTGTAGTGGTCCGCTTGTCTCCCTCTTGATAGTGTCAATAATGCCTTTCCCAGTAGTGGCACGATATGCCTCAAAGGTTGCTCGCAGCTGAGGAATACTTCTAGTACAGAGGACCATGTTGAAAATCGCCTCGTCGGTTCCCCATTGTTTCTCTCCAGCCTGTAGTAGTAGTGAAGTTGACATTTACAAGAGAAAGAGTGAGTTCAGCTAATACAATGAATCTTGTTATCTCACCCATGTTAAGCCACCAACTTGTCTCTTGCCATGCATAAGCCTCTCTCTCATACCCAAGTTAATGAGTAAGCTCCTATGATGTGACCTCAGTGTCTTGTATTTGGCCAGACAACCATGCCATTGCCATTATCGCATGCATCATGATAATGTACAGCAATAAAACTGTTGCTAAAACTGTTAATTAAATTGGCTTCTATAATTGGCTATTCAGCATTAATCAACAATTCGATGAAACCGATAGCTTTGTTCTAAATAATTACCAATATGACAAGGTGGGTCAATTTATAACCAATATCTATTATTGCTTGCCTATAAACCAGGTATATCAAACCTGCAGTCACAGGACTGCATGTGGCCTGCAGCCGGATTTTATGCAATCCACTCAACCACTTGAAAATTTTAAAATTTTTAATTACCAGGATAAATTTGGCTAATTAATCAGAATAAACTGCAGCCTGACATTGACAGACCTGTTTATCAAAAGAAATGCCAATTTTCAGGCCAAAACGAACAATAATTAATTAATCACATCTTTGTAGCTGTTAGTCAACCAGGGCTTCGACGAATTTCAGGTTCTCTAGTATTGTTCAGTAAAAAAAGGCATAAAAATAAAGGTAACAGTTTCCATCATATTCATACTATATTAATTCGAATTTTCGTATTTTAATGGCTGGAGTTTTGGATGGTATGTTTTACGGCCCGCGGATGAACATTTGACTGCGTCTGCGATCCACAAGTGGTCATAAGCTTGACATTCCTGCTATAAACGAAGACTACCCGGTACATACTATGTAGGTAGTCAACAATAGACACATTTTATACATGTAATTTTTGTTAACATCAATGAGTGATTTATGCCTCCCACCCGCTGAAATGACTGGCTGATTCAGTTGAACATGCATAACTATCCCCGGGCAAGCAGCTCTGTACCAACCAACTACTTGTGAATGTCTGTCTAGATTTAGAAGAACTGTGCTTAGTTAACAAATTCCAAGATTTGTGCCGACGCAGCTGTAGAGGTATCAGTAAGAGGTCTCGTCTTTGTTTCCCCATTTCCCCAAATGAGGCGCCAACCTCACCTCTCACCACAAAATGTGCCAGTGCAAAAAATGGCAAGATAGTGAGGTTTCACTGTACTGTACATACCGGTACTCAAGTTAATATATTTTGTGTCAAAATATCACGCGCTGCTATCATGAATGTAAACGCAATACTGCATTTTCACCCACATATAATCTGCTTAGTATACTGTTAAATTTACAAACCAAACACAGTCATATAACTTATACAGTAGAATAATTCATGCTGCAATATATGCACGAGTGCTTGTACATGGGTCTTTTGTCTCTGTCTTTTGTTTTTGGCAAAGTGTCACACTGTTTTGAGCAGTGGTTCTCAAACTATGGTCTGCGGTCCCATAGGGAACCGCCAAGCAATTTCAGGAGGGCCGTAAAGGGATTACTTTCTCAAGATATCTCATCAACACCTCAGAACACAAAACACACTGATGGCTCTAAGAATGCTGATTTCATTTGAATTTAAATTTGATGACTAAGATTTGCAATTTTCTGATTAAATAATTGATTGACAAGACAAGTGGCCATTGTGTTAATTAGAGTTATGGTATTTTAAAATTCGAATTTTATAAGGTTTGCAAGTCATCACAAAAATTCCCAAGGGACCACCATAAAATAAATCCTAAGTTTGAGAACTGTTGGCTTAGAGGCACAGTCAACCACAGATTGATTCTAATGAATGGAGATTGGCTGATGTAGAGCTCTAGGTTGATGGTCTGTGCATTAATATCAAAGTGGTATAATAACAACAACAACAATAATAATAACTGGATTTAAGTGGTTTAGTAGGATTTCTCCTGTGCGCAAAACCGCTACTGCTATTTAAACTGCTCATCAAAATGGGATAAATTCAGCAATAAAGAAACCGGTTTATGTGCTTTACAATAAGTTAACCTTAAATTAGATGAACAGGAATAATGCTTTCACCATCACATCTTAACATCAGCAGCAATCCGTAAGAGTGAGGAAAATGCAAAATGTTCCCACTATCTCTTAGACACACACACACACACACACACACACACACACACACACACACACACACACACACACATGAAGTTGAGTAATGGTCATGTGCCTGAGTCGTTGAAAAATTATCCATTTAATGCAACAGACACCAAACAAAATGCACACCCACACACCCACATACATGAGATCAGCATAATGTAATGCGGTCATTGTAGCAGGAACTTGCCAACTGTACTTATAAATATGCATATGCACTAAAAAGCCACACCTCTCATCATCATCATCATCATCATCATCATCATCACAAGCTAATTGCCACAGATTTCCTGATTCACAATTCAATAATTACAACAATAATCTTAATCACTACACAAAGCAGTCACCAACTGAACATCAGAATAGTAATTTCAGAAAGGCTACATAAATTAGTAATACAATACAATAGAAAGATAAGACTTAATTATTAAAATTAAGTACAGAATTTAAATTCCAAATTTTATACAGGCTTCATTAGAGTTTCATTTTATTAAAGTTTCATAAACTACAGATTACATAAGCTTATGCTCTCTCTATCTTCTTACCACCAACATCGTTATCTGTGGCATAGCAAGAAAATGATATACTAATCAAGACATAAATTCTCACATCTAGGATGTCCTGTGCATCCTTTTTCGCCTTTTCTGGATCCACGTGTGGGTTCTCGTCACGAGACGCATTGCAAAGTGACACCAGAAGATGACGTAGGTGTCCACTGGTGTCACTCTTGATGTCATCTTCCAGTTTTCGTTTATATTCTACAAAAGACAAAGGAGACCTTTATCACACTGAAATATAATCGCGTTTAAGTGTAAATACAGGGCCGGCCTTAAGCCTGGGCAAACTGGGCCTGCGCCCAGGGCCCCACGCAAGCCAAGCGGGAGGCAGTACAGTACAACAGTACACCCCACCGGATACCCTCGCCTTGGGCCCCTCAGGACCCCTCGCCTGGGGTCTCTGCAGAACGTAAGGCCATGCCTGTGTAAAGAAACACGCAATGAGAACTGGCTTCTTGTAATCAGTAGACTTTGAAAACTGTGGGATATTAAGCAATTGGGGCAGCCATTTGCTGCTACTAACAACTGCCCAAAAAACAATCTGACTTGACTAAATTAAGATCCATTAGGTACCAAAAAACACACATATAGCCAAGACTGGAATATCAATCTCAATCCTGGCTTGCAGTAAGCACATAAGTTGTGCTTCAAATCAGATACTATGTACAACTGAACCAGGACAATACCGTACTAGCATTGGAATCTGTCAATACTAATGGAGCATGGTGTGGATGAAAATACAAACATGTCTGCAGCAAAATACCACATAAAGTCACTCTGCCAACAGGTAAGCAAGTGGTAATGTTCATTTATGGATATTCAGTCTTTTTGACAGGAAGCAGCCAACACTTGAACACTCATTCAGCAATAATAATGTCAATGATTCTGCATAAGTTGGAAATGATAAACCTCACATGCACGTGTACGCATAAGATAACTGCCACAGTCATGATTATAATCGTCATCGTCATACATACGACACTCATCACGACAAAACACGGTAATACGTTTAGCTTAACTCTTTGAAATTGGAATGCAGTAACTGAGAAAGTGGCTAGATAAATGAATAATTTTAAGGCTCACCAGTCTCGTAAGCAGCTTTAATTGCTTTTATTTCGGCATTTGACCTTGAAGCCAAGATCTCAACAAGGTCAGATTCATCTGTGCCTGCACCCTGAAATACACATACATTTCATAAGTAGCAATTCGAATAAATTGAGTCAAATGAACCATGATAGAATTAGGACAGACAAGAACAATAACAAAGTTGGCAAAAATTGTACTGCACATCTAGAATTATGTTTTTAGTCAAAATAAATTTAAATTTAAGAAAATGCATTAAGGCCCCATCATCAATCACTTTAACTACTTGATTAGTGAACTGATTGGGTAATCAACTTGTTTGATTGACTAGTCCCACAGAGAAAAGATTCACATTTAAAAGCAAGTAAATCATGATATACCGTATGTGCACGATTATTACCCGCGGCTAATACACGAAATTACAAACTGCAGCCCATCCTTGCGGGGTATATTTGTATGCGGGTTATACTGGAAACTTGAAACAAAGTAAGGTTGTTAATGGTTAACCAGTCCTAAGAGCAAGGACCGGTCCATTTTAATTTTGACCAGTCAACCGCAATTTCAATTTGAAAACATCGACCAGTGCTGATGAAAAATACAATATCAGAGTTTACGATTTGTATGAAGACAAATAAAGGAATCTAAAGACAAAATAATTCCACATAACCGGTAAAAAACACGAAAACCATTCTTATCTCTACACGATAACATAGCAGACCATTTACCTTCATAGCATTACGAAGTTCTTTTGCCAAGAAAAGAATAAGTGGTGTCATCAGTGCAACAACAGCATTCTCAAAATTGCCTCCAAGTTCAGACTTCAAATCGGCAATTAGGTCCTAAAACATTTTTTACTAAATCTCTCTAATACTGCAACAATAAATTTAGTTATTTAAAAGTTGCATCCCTTAAGAAATAAAAGTACCCGGTAACTTTGATAAAACAGAACTTTGCCAAATTCTTTTTTTATTCTCTCAGCTTTCAAGACTGCATTTCAATACCACGAATCCTCCAAAACAAGCTGTAGGTCTTGAACATAATCCGTGTTTTCAATATAAGAAAGGGAAGAAGTAAGTTCTTTTTCATAGAAGCTGGGTCTCAGACATATGATGCAGTGTTTATTCTAGGCCTGTTGGGGGGGGGGGGGGGGGAATTCCCCCAGTTTTAAAATTCCCCTGCAAAATTTGTATGTGTTGGCTTGGGGGATGAAAATTCCTCCCCCCACAAAAACGTGGAGAGACAAATCTTGTCCCCCCCAAACATTTCAAACTCCCCCAATGTCAAGGTGGCTAGAATAAACACTGCATATGCTGGGTCTCTGATATAGGCCTAATACAATGTCTCAAGTGCAGTAGAGATGCCTTTCATTCTTAGATCACGGTATGACATGTGGTAAACCCCAATTGGACATAATTAAACAAGTAAGTGGTGAACTCTCAGAATTAGTAATACGGTATTGGAGAATGCACTACAATGAAAACAATGAAATGAAATGTCTTTAAAAAGGTTTCATGCTATCCATATTTTGAATTGATTTTGAATATTTACCCTTCCAAACAAAGTCTTGTATTTTGAACTGATCTCCTGTCGCTGATGAGAGTTGTGGCTAACAAGCACCTTAATTATAGCATCCTCGTTAGTGCCTGAAGACATAAAGACAATTAATTATCTATAATTAAATTTTGATATTATCAAGAATAGTGGAATAGAACAGGATAACTTTTAACACAACAGCTGTATATATCACAGCATTTTAATGCTTCCTTCTTCATGTACTGATACATGTTCAATCACGCCCGTCGGAACGAATTTTTAGCAGAGGTGCAGATTTTCTCCAAGTAAAAGCAGTAGCGTCATCTCACACTTTTCTTGGGGGCAAGATAATTTTTTGTAAATTTGCGGTAAATTTTGCAAATTTTGGGCCAATTTTGGCAATTTTTGGGCCAATTTTAGCTGGGAGGGTGCAGACAAGGTGCAGGCCATCTTCTTTCCAGGGGTGCACTGCACCCCTTAAATTTTTCCAGGGGGCGCACCTGCACCCCTGCACCTCCACTTTGTACGGGCCTGTGTTCAATTAATTAATCAGCGATTATGAACTTCCTCCACATTGCTTGAATCTAATTGATCTGTGTCTAAAATTCATCCTGTTGTTCGTTGCCATTCTATCTCCTAAGGCTCTAAACCTAGTTATTTCTCTGTTTTCTGGTTGCTCATTGGTCAAATACTTTGACAAGTGTGAATCCAAGGGGTCTAAACTTGTTTTAATAAGCAGAGACAAAAGTAGAAGAGGACGTTTGATAGGCACGGCCTTCAGTTATGCTTAATATTTTAAAATTTTATTGGATACATCATTCTGACGAAAAAAAGAGCAAAAGCAAGGTCATTTACATATTCCAATGAAGGTCAATGCCCCTTTTTGTCTTTCAGCACCTGATAGTTGAACAACCAATGAAGTCACACCTAAATCTCTGCTATGTGAGCACCTCACTGTCTCGCAGTTTCAAAGCCATCGCATGAAGTTAAAGTTACTAGCATCTTGACAATGAAAGCACAGGAGTGCTAAACATAGTGTCAGTTTAGTTTCAATATTTAAGTGAGCCACAATTCTGTATCAAGTTCATAAGCTTCAGATATTATTCGATCTCTCCTAAAAATTCAGTGACCTACCAAGGCCTTTCATGGCATCTCGAAGCTGTTTGGCTGCAGCCTCGACATTGAAGTGTGGATTTGGTCCGATCTGAAAACAATATCATATATCATAAAAGGCTAGCAACAGTCACTTATAAACAAAGGCTTAGTCACTTTGGCTGAGTCACTTATGCAAGGCTTTTAGCAGTGGCTTGCAGAGAGTGGTGGTGTATGCCCAGGGCCAAAGTCAATTTGGATGCCCAGTGTTGATGAATGATGAGGAAAAAAGGTCGCTGAGTCAATTATGATGCCCCCTCCCCCATCTGGTGTATGCCCAGAGCCAAATCGAAAATTTTCATAATTTTAAAGGATTGTTATGCAAAAAAGTCCTGACGAGCAAACAATTTCGGTAAATTTGTATGCCTCCTTCTAGCTGGCGGTAGGGTTGCCAGATAACCAAAGTCAAAATACGGGAGATTGTTTCCGCGATCAATGCACCCACTCCACGATCCAGTTCATTTTGAATTATTATGGCTAGAGCCTATACTACACTACAGTACTATAGGGCCTAGACTAGGAAACAGCAATAAACAACACTGTTCAATGCACTGCATCATTTGCATGTAGCGAATCAAATTACAAACAAGTTATAAGGAGGCGGGAGACTGGGGCTGAAATACAAGAACTTCCGTAAAATACTAAAATACCGGAGATCTGGCAACCCTATCTGGCGGATGTCTGGGCCACTGCCCCACCCTCTGCATACTACTGACTTTTAGTAACTTATGCAAGGCTTTAGCCACTTATGCAAGGATTAGTCACTAATGTAGGGCTTAGTCACACTAATGCTGTTGGTAATGACAAATTGAAATCAAAGTTTAGTCCTTTCCTTAGGACGAACTTCGAACCTTTCCTTGTTCCTCAAGTTTGTTCTTGTACTTAACCAGGGAACTTGCCTTCTGCTTTCAGTTCTACCTATTCCATAATTGTATAGGTCTATGAATAATAGCGATAATGCTTCAAATGCAACAACCGATAACAACTTCAAACCCTTCATTCTTGTTCCTGCTATAACATTTGCATGCTGCAGATAGCAACGATTCTCTTGTAGTTAGTGTCCTAGAATAGTTTCTGTAAGGTAGTTTCTGATTTGCAGGGGTTTAGGAGGATTTAGTCTATGCTATTGTTCAAGATGAACCCCCTCCCCCAGTAATGATAAAACAATTTTCATATCTCCCACACACCTGTTTGGTGGCAAATTTTGATCACTAGCTGTCTGCAAAAACTCAACAAAAATGTTTTGGACAGACGCCGTTTCTTTACTGCAAAAACCATTTTCGCAAATTACGGTACATTGTCATACAAAAGGTCTCTTACGGATGCAGGTTGTGGGAGCAGAAGATGGGTTTACATTGCTGCATGTACTTTAAACTGGGATGTGCATATGTCTGTACCAATGAACAGGGAAATGGAGAAAGAGGAATAATGCCTACTCCGGCTCCATAATTTTCACCTGCGATTCCACCACCACCAGCACACCACCCACCACCACCACGCTCCATAGAGCCAATGGTGGGGAAATGATCGTACATGCCCCTTTCCCTTCTTTGGCCAAGTGTATTGCAGTCAGGATGTTAAGTCCAATACTTTTAAGAATATCGTCGATCTATCTTCTCTTTGATCTTCCTCTTTTTTGCACACCATCTGATCATCTCATCATCACTGTCTTTATTAATCTTTCATCTGTCATTCTGCAAATGTGTTCAAATACTGATACTTTTCTGTCTTTGATTTTGTCCATAATAGTCTTTGTTCGTCTCAGCTTTTTGCGAATGGCATCATTTCCAATCATATCTTTATAACTTGTGTTCATAATTTTTCTATAACATTTAATTTCAAATGCGTTCAATTTTAATCTGTCTTGTTTCTTCATGGTCCATGTCTCACATGCATACAGTAAGGCGAATATCACGCAAGTGTCCAAATTTCGCAATTTAGAGTCTATGACAATGTTTTTACTTTTCCAGATCGTGCTCAAATTGGCAAAAGTACTGCTTGCAATTCCAATCCATCTTCATATCTCCTTGCTGCAATCATTATCTTCAGTTAATAGACTTCCTAAGTAAATAGGAGGTAATGGAACAAGTGGGAAAGAATAGAAGCTTTTGAAATGTACTCATTACGTACCATGCAAGGCATAAGTTGGAAAGATAGGAAAACCAATGAAGAGGTTTTGAAAATGTTAGGCATGGAAAGACAGTTCCTCAACATGTGCAAAAGAAGGAAGCTGCAAGCCTGCAATACCTTGGGCACGTACAGCGGAGCAGCGACGCTAGGTCAACATTGGAGAGGACAATCCAACAAGGAATGATGCCGGGAACTAGATGAAGAGGGCGACCAGGGAGACGATCGGTGGATGACGTGGAGGAGTGGACAGGACTGCAGATGTCAGAAGCAGTCAAGAAGACAGAGGATCGACATGGTTGGAGGAAAGAAATTCATGCTGTCACCTTAACTTCAGATCATGAAGGAACAAGGAGAAGATGATGATGAAGTAAATAAACTGGCCAACACATTCCAACTTTTCACCATCAACATGTATTTGAACTCCATCATTGTTTCCCTCACCATCACCTTTGTCTTGCTTCTGGTTTGGTATACCTCTGTCAGTTGTTTCTGCAGGCGTGTCCTCACTCTCAGCCATCAGATCAACGTCATCAGGAAATCATCAGGAAATCGCAGATCTTTAATTTGCTGCCCCTGTATCAATACACCCTCCTTGTGTTTTGGCTTCCATTTTCTCCATAATGATTTCCAAGATGGCAATGAATGGCAGAGGTGAGACCAGGTCTCCTTGTCAACTGCCAATAGTTGTTTTAACCCATTCACTCAGTCCTTGTTTTGTCTTTATTGCCATTTCTGACATATCATATACAGTGGATCCCACTTAATCGCATACAGCTTAAATGCATAACCCGCATAATCGCATAACAACATAAAAACCCGAACCAGTGTTTTGTGCGTACAATCAATCAATCAATCAAATCAATCAATCAAATCAATCAATTAATCAAGAAACTTCTATGGTGCCACTATCATAATGCCCGGGGCATCAACCGATGGTGCACCAAATCCAAATTGAATTAGAGCCAGGTCAAGCCGGAAAGATCATCCAGAAACAGCTCGAAGTCTCAAAGGTCTTCTGCTGACCTCTGGAAAAAACGTAGCAAGTCTACAACCCCTTGTATAGAATCTTTATTTTTGCTAATTTGAGATGATGGTTCCGCAAAATAAAAACCAGATGTATGCAGAAGTTCTCAAAGGTCAAGAGCTGAGTCATGGCATCCTATGCATAATACACTCACTGTCTGAACTAAGGCACACTGAGCTTATCTTGAAGCCTTTACTCCATCGCTTTTCTGTTGTACTCAAGCTCTTGCTGTCCTATCCCATGAAGGGTTATTTCTAGGATTATCAATTTGGGGGGTGTCGGTCTCAAATTGGGGGAGGGGGTGTTGGAGGGTGTTAGAGGTGCATCTCAGGCTCAGAATGGAGAAAATTGGGGGGGGTTAAAGGGGTGTAAAAATACCTCTGATCCCAAGTGCCTGTAAGTTCGGTTGTAACCAACCAGCTGTACCAAATTTTCGCACGTACTGCCCGCGGGCTATGCGATTTTTTACAAACAAAAATGCCAGGTGCGGGCAATGCGGAGGTGCGGGCAATCTGATTCAAATTCTACAGAAATTGTGTCAACAGAATGCAGCTCTTTCCAATTCATCTCCTCATACCCTTCCCACCCATTTCCATCCCCCTACTGCTTCACCAATTACCCATACCCATGGTGCTCAAGGGGCAAATGAACTCAAGAAGGCATTGTTGTATCTCCCAATACAGCAATTTCATGCATGACTGATTCTTTTTGGTGGAAGCAAGTCCCAACAAAGCCCAATAAAGCCCCGGGCAAAGGCAGGTGGGTTGTGACAGATGACCTGATCACCTTTAGTGGTACTAACCTGATGTGTCCTTGTAAGTCTGGCACCTGACTAACCCCAGGCAGCTGACCACCCCCGGGCCGCTGACAACCCTGGGCAGCTGACGCCCGTCTAGAGGTACCCAGTACACTGATGGCATTTCGGATACAAAGAGAGTACAAGGTACAGAAATGCCAGAGACACTTAAGGCTACCATGATTGGTCTGCACAGGGACAAGACTCTCCGCCCACCTCGCCCGGGTCAACCTTCTCCCGCCCCATGATGCCGATCCCGTCCTCGCCCCAATGCTTTTGTCTCCAATCCCCGCCTCGGGCCGCCTGTCACCGTGAATGAGAAGGTGCGGGCAATGGGAGGGTGCGGGCTATGCGAAGGTGCGGGCTTTCTGATTCATATTTTACAGGATGTATATTTTTTGCGGGCTATCCGCGGGTGCGGACTATCCGCGGGGTGCGGGCAGTACGCGCGAAAATACGGTAGCCTACGTGTTTTGATGACTGTGTGCCGCCGCTTTGTCAGGTATCTAATAATAATATAATATAATATAACAAGGTTTAAAGTGGTTCAGTAGGGACTGCCCTGTGTGAGAACCACTGTCGTTCCCATCCAATCTAATATCCTAAACTACCAAGGTTTATTTTGAACTCGTTCACAGTTGTGGCCATTACTATCCTCTCATCTTGCACTAAAAAAGTGCTGCTTGTTTCTCCCAACCCGTTTTTTGAACAGTTTCATGCTATGTCCTCTGGTTCGATCAAACTGCTTCATTGTAAAAAACCTTTCTCTTGGCATTTCCACTTTGTTAGTATTTTGTATGTCTCAATCAAATCCCCTCTCTCTCTTCTTTTTCCAGGGTTGTCAGTCCGCAGAGTTTTAGCCTTTCCTCATAGGTCAGTCTATGATATCCTTTGATCATCTTTGTTGCTCTGTGTTGTACTCTTTCCAAGATCTCTATGTCTTTCTTCTCTTCAGGAATGGACACCATGCTTGAACACTCCAAATGTGGTCGTACCAATAATGTCTTGTAAAGTCTTATTACATCCTTCTCTCTGCTCACTATCGTTCTTTTGGTCATACCTAGAATTTTGTTGGCCTTTTTAGCTGCCTCTGCACATTACCTAGATGGCTTTAAGCTGTTATGCATGATGACCCCTAGCACATAGCTGCCTCTGCACATCTGTTATAGCTACCTTTCTTGGCACACAACTACATATCTGCTTCTGCCGTTAACATGCCAATGCACAGCAAAATTCAGAATATAACACAATATCTCAGACAGTACGTACAATATGAAGGAAACAGGATCTTGGTAGCCTACTCACCGTTGCCATTGCTTGGGCGTAACTCTCGAATAACGCACACTTCACACTGACTGACTGGCAGTGACTGACACCGAGTCACCGACACACCGTCAAACCTACACCACCAAACCTACACCACCTTCGGCTATTTTACATTAGGGGCATTCGCCGCCTACACCAAATGGATGTAGGCCTAGACGAATGGAGGCCTACGGTCGAAGCGCAAGCCACACACTCAACGCACCCAAGACACGCACCATAGCCTCAATTATCGCACGCTGCATTAGGTATAAAAGCACTAGCAGTCTACAGCGCAAGGCAAGGCAGGCAGCAGGCTCTTATTCGCCGCCGATTTGCACGCCTTACTAAAGTAGGCCTACATACAGGTCTAAGACTCATTATACTTAGTCTTAGACCGATGCTGCTTACGCTCCGCTCGGCAGGACGGCAGCGAACCACGCACGTTGGCTATGCATCTACTGTAGATTAACGGCTATAGAACATAGAACTATTATCTATAGATTACCGGTATAATGTTGCTCTACTCTTTTAAGGAGATGCTATCTAAGAGAAAGTATCGCCCTCAGATAGGGTTGCCAGATCTCCCGTATTTTACGGGAGCTCCCGTATTTCAGCCTCAGTCTCCCGCCTCCTTATAACTAGTTTGTAATATTGATTCACTATATGCAAATGATGCAGTGCATTGAGCAGTGTTTATTGTTTTTTTCTCAGGGACGTCATTTGGGGGGCAGGGGGGGGGGGCATTTGCCCTCCTGATTTTGAGGAAAAAAAATTTTTTCTTGTGTTATTTAGTATTTAGTTTTTTACATGCCCTAAAGGAGCGCCTGATATGATGTAAATGATGTGGAATAGTCTAGTCTGAAAAGTAACTAACCGTTATAAATGGCTGACGAGCAAAAAAAAAGGTTGCCAACTTTTCGCAAACTTGTAATGTAACTGTCAGGTCAAAAGTGTTTTGCCCCCCCCTGAAAAACAGTGAAATGACGTCTCTGTTTTTTCTTGTCTATACTCTATAGTACTGTAGAGGGAAATGCGGAAATTTCCTATTTATTGCGCCTACATTTCCCATTTATTCACCGCATATTTGCGAAGTTGTGGTGAAAAAGGGCTGTCGAGCAAAAAAGTCATCCAGACAGGAGCTGACCAGGAATATTTTTACACCCCACCAATTTGAGGTCGACACCCCCCCCAAAAAAAAAAAATTGTTGGTAATGCGACAATGGTACGTGTGCATACAGAATGCATACTAATTAGCTCAGAACACCCCCCAAATGGAAAAGGACACCCCAACTTTTATTCTCGGATGACCTTTTTTGCTTGTCAGAGCTTTTTTGAGACTTCATTAGGTATTTTGCTTGTTTTGGGACTTGATAACGTTTTTTTGCTTGTCAGCCTTTCTCATGCAGAGACTTCCAAATTCCGACATCCCCCAAATTCACAATCCTAGAAATAACCCTGGAGCTGACCCCTGTAAATCAACACGTATATTAGAAAAATAGGAAAAAGTACTATATGCCATGAAATTTGCTAGAAACGCGGATAAAATTTCCATGTTTGTGCAGAAATCGCATTTTTGGAGAAAACGGCTGAAAATGGAACCACGTTATCTCACTACTGTTTGTACCGGCACATTTCGCGACGAGGTTGGCGGGTCAACAATTTTCCAGCCATTATTTATTCCTGTTTAGCAGATTACCACAATTTCTGACCCCCCTATTTGTTTAACTCTGGCAAATTGAGAGTCAACTTTGAGTAAGTTTTAAATGGTAACTTCAGAGTTTAGCAAAGTTCATAAACAATGGCATCTATTCACATCTAATCACAACAGCTTATGGTTTCATTTCTTGCCCAGTCAAGTGTTTGAAATTCTGATCTTGGAAATACTGCAACAGCTACCAAGAATAAGTCTTGTCAGAGTTAGTCACATGTTTATATTGTCAAACGAAACAATTTCACAACAATGTTTAAAGTAGTTCATAACGAAGATTGTGCATGGCTTAACCAACTAGTGCCGATGTTATATTCAATTCCTATGCATAATAATTCAAGTTGGACTTCTTCTTGGCCTGGACTTCAAGAATGGCATCCATGTAATCTTCATGAGACAGTTCTGACGCTCCACGCCGTAAAGCAATCATACCCTAAAACAAAAACACCAACTAAGACACACTTGTCAACCATCAGGAGCGGTTCCACATTGAGGATGACTGAGGATGCATCCCCCCCACTGGCCCACCAAAAATGCATCTTCAATGGAAGATGATTGTCTAAACGGATTAGCCTTGATGTATAAGCCACAAAGATATGGACATATCCATAGACAAAGTCATCGACAAATTTGCTTCCAGCAATAGAAAACTCGATTTTGCTCTATGACTTTGTACTACCATACTAAAATGGCGTTTATACATTGTCAATTCTAATCATTATATTTTAGAAATCAAATCTACAGATTTCTTCTAAACCGTTTACATATAATTCCTTTGACAATTGGCAGGATCTTCCAAGAAATTCATTGCATCCCCCCACCAACTTCTTATAAATTCACTGCACCCCCTACCCCCACCAAGAGTTCTTGGAACTGCCACTGTCAACCACAATCAAATTTGAGTTACTGTAACTAATCTCAATGCTGCAATCATCTTAATAATTTCACAAGATTTATTATGTCTAGTCAGTACCTACAGGTACCATTCAGCACCTAATGCCCACGTGCACCCACAAGTTTTTACTAATTTCTCATAATTTCAATATATGGCTGAATGTCTGCGCAACATGCGCATCCCACGACGATCCCAGAGTGCCAAAGCTTAAAAATTATCACAAGATAAAAGGAAGGAAAGGAAAAAAGGAACAGGGCAAGACAGTTCCCCCTCCAAACTAAATTCATGGATCTACCCCTGTTAATGTCACACAATTGAAAGTGTTGAGATTAAACATTAAACTAAGTGCAATCTCTACTAATTAAAACCAAGGAAAGTTTACACTACAAACAAAAATTGCAAAGAACGAAGAAACATTAGCTGCTAATAATATTCTATAACATAATAATTAACTAGGCAAGAGAAGCAATTAGATAACTGCATATCAATTCACAAATAATTCTAATTTCTGAGAAAAACCATGATTTCAACTTCTAATCCTAAGCAGATAATGTGTTATGCTTTTCACACTCACAGCTTCCACGCAAACAGCCTTGCACTGTGCACCGTTGAAGTCATCCGTACAGCGGGCAAGTTCTTCAAAGTTGACGTCCTTACTGTAAACGAATAAATCCAAATTTATACATAAACATTACAAAAACTCTTAAATGAAATGTTCCCGGAGAGAAGCACAGAAATTGGACACCACTGGAACGAGGAAATTGTGTGCGTGCGTGTGTGTGCCTGTGTGTGCATGAACAAAATGTACTTAGAAAGTAAATTAGGTCACGTTTCCTTTTGATGAAAAGAAGTAACCTCACCCAGGCTTAGTAAACCAGTTGCACATGCACAGAAAGTGCCATTGACACAAAGTGAATATTAAGTGTATAATTAATACATAGCTATTGTTTGAGTATATATATATATATATATATATATATATATATATATATATATATATATAATACAAAACTAAGAATTCTCAACACTTGTGTAATACCAATACTAATTTATGGATGTGAATCTTGGACCATGAAAAAGAATTGAGAAAAACTAGTAGCAACAGAAAATAAATGGCTAAGAAGAATACTAAGGATTGGATACAAAGAACATATAACAAATGAAGAAGTTAGAGAGAGAACACTGCAACCGAGCATCGTGGAAGTTATCAGAAAAAGAAGAATGAAATGGACTGGACACATACTCAGAATGGAAGAAATAAGAAACCCAAAACGAATTTTCAACTACAAACCAGAAAGGAGAAGATCTAAAAGAAGACCTAAAAGACGATGGGTGGACGGTTTGGAAGAGGATCTGCACATGGCAGGGATGAACCTCAATGGAAAAACTGATGGAAGACACCGAATGACTTTGGAAGAAATAGCAAAGGACAGAGAACTTTGGAGATATGTCATGGAGAAGTCAATAGCTGGACACAGCTGGAGGATGAAGACCTGACCTGACCTGATATTATATGCATACAATATTATACATACATACATACATACATACATACACATAACTTAAACAATAACTATGTATTAAATATACACTTAATATTCACTTTGTGACAGTCATATGGACAAATAGGACTTTGGTGTCCTACAAAAATATCAAATTCTGGTAACCAACCACATTGGCACAGGCAATCATGATAAAGACTATATAAAAACAAATGACCATTTCCCTTCTATATATTTTAAGAAATGTTTGGGTATAGAAAATTCTTAATGGCAAATCAGTGGAGTTTGCAAAATAATTGTTCACAATCTGCTTTTAAGGATGGAAAGGTGAACCCCCTCCACAAAAGACATTATGGGCAGCCAACCTGATGTTCATTTTACGTGAGTGAATCTGCATGATTCTTGCTCTTGCTTCTTCGTTTGGTGCTGGGAACTCAATCTTTCGGTCAAGTCTTCCTGACCTCAGCAGGGCAGGGTCAAGAATATCCACTCTGTTTGTAGCAGCAATTACCTAATGCACAATTACAAACACGGCCAAACATCATTTGAGAAACTTTCATATTCTGCCAATGGTGTACCGGTAATCATTCTTTAATAAAGAACCAAATAAGCTACCAAAACCAAACCACACAGTTAATATTTCTGACAAAATTAACACCCTATCGACTAAAATAATAGAAATACATCACAATTACCACATGCTTCAAAAGACTCACCATTGTACAGTTAAATCCATTTCACAAAGACATCTAGGGAATGGATAGCACATCCATAGTAATCTACACTACAGTATGTCTGTACTAATTGGCTTCAACTGCATCCTCAACTTGCTATAATTATGACCATTAAAATGATAACGCACTGTAAGGACATGTCGACCATGTCCATCACTAGATCCAATATTTAGACTTCACAAACCACAGATTATAGAATGTATATTATTATTACTATTATTATTATTATTACTAAATGGATGCTAACACACATTAATTAAGTCATTCACAGAGTGAAGGATCATAAGTGCAAGGCAGCAATCAAGGGTGAACAACTTGCCCAACGTTGCTACGCAGTGGCTAGGGTAAGATTTGAACCTGCTACCCCTTGGTTGCGTGTCCAAAATCCTACCAATAATGCACTGCAACCCCCTTAAAATCAAATATTATCGTAGTTGCCTTGATGTCGTGGTTTGGCTGAAATCCATCCAGTTGATTGAGAAGCTCCAACATGGTCCTCTGAACTTCACGATCTCCGGCCTTCTCACTGTCAAACCTCTTGGTACCTGAAAACCGACACCTCCTAAATTAAGAATCGCGCTTCACATAAAGGCTAAAGCCATGAATACAATACTTGCAACCCAATAGCTTCATACCAGTAGAAGGATTCATGGTGGGTGCAATCTCAGCTTGTAAGCCAGACTGTTGTGCTAACCATAACATCCATGAATATGAAAACCTTAGCAAGAAACCAACTCTGGGATTCTGACATCTATATTATAAAGTGTACCAAGCTTCTCTCACCAATCGAATAGGGCAACCAATTGGTACTAATGCAGCCGATTGAAATCACATCAGTGATCGAAGACAATTTGACACCGGTGTTTATTTTGGTATTTTCTAGAGTATATTATTCAATCAAAAACACTGTTTTTACCATCAATCTGAGTACAAGTAATTAGCAAGATCAAGCATATTCAAATATGACTCCAATATGAACAAGCGAACAAGTTTAACTCGGACAAGTTTAAAATATATTAACAAAAATGTCATAATGAGAAACAAAAGTAAAAGTTGCAATCAAACCAACCACACAATTTCCCAAAACTCTATCTCAAAGCTGACTTTTGTCTTCAATTTCAAATTTTATTGCTATGCCTCAACATTATTACTTTATTAATTCATAGAATAAATATAATAGATTCTGAACAGCACACAAGTTCAAATCAGAAACAGCATGAACAACAGGTTTTTTAAAAATTCTTACTAAAGTACGATCAAGACTTAAGCTTACTTCTTCCTCACGATTCAAAATAATATATTTGCAAACAATGCATTAAGCACTATAAGATAAAATTTGAAGAAAAAAAAACATATAAAAGTCAACAATTTAAAGGGTAGAAAATAATCAGAAATGGAAGCAAAAGCTCTTTACCAATAGCATCCAGTTCATCTATGAAAATAATCGCCGGAGCCTTTTCCTTTGCAAGAGAAAATGCATCGCGTACCAATTTCGCGCCATCTCCGATAAACATCTGGACCAGCTGAGGGCCGGCCAACTTCAGAAAAGTTGACTTAGTCTGGGCCGCGCAGGCACGAGCCAACAACGTCTTACCGGTACCAGGAGGGCCATAGAGAAGGACACCTACAAAAATGACGATAACAACTCCGCATTATGTTTCCAATCACAAATTTCAATAACAAATCAACACTGAAAATATGTTCTATACAAGTATTCGACTAAGATCAACACTTCAGTAATTTTCACGGAATTCCAGGAGTAATTAATTTAAATAAAAGGGAGATCTTCTTCAACAATTCGCAGCAAAATCTATTAATTTCTAGCGATTCACTCAAAAATATTGAAATGAATAAAAGATTCTGTTGGCAACCTTTCGGTGGCTGAATCCCAAGATCTTTGAATCGTTCCTTGTGAGTCATGGGCAGAACCACAGCCTCAATGAGCTAAAAAAACACGATTAGGACATTAGCGGGAACTTTTCAAAGAGAAATCTAATACACAAATGCTAAAGCAAATACCTTAGTGCTCTAAAAATCGCACCTCTTGAATTTGTTTGTCCAGTCCACCGATGTCACTGTACTGTTCTGTTGGTCTCTCGTCAACCTCCATCGCCTTCACACGCGAATCGTACCTTCAAAATAAATCAGATTTCATTTAAAACTGACAAGAAGACCTCAAGGCACAAGATATCTCATTCATATCCACAAAATAACTTTAAAAATGGAAAATAGTGCAACAAGAAAGAAAACCAAAATTCAAGGCAAACAAAATAATTTAATTAAAACTGACCTCACAGGACTTATGGATTAGGCAAACTGATTTCATTGAATAGGTTTTTACTGTCAAGGCCTAAAGTTCTCAGCTAAACTGAATTTCAAATTATACAGAGTAAAAAAAATTAAAAATCAAATAAGACTAACTTTCTAGAATGTGTACATTTGTACATGTTAAGCTATTTCAAGCAAATATAACACACTGCTACTTACTCTGCAGGTAGAGTCTCTAAAATCAGGTAGGAATCTTTATTGACACCCTGAAAGAGCCACCACGAATACATAAACCGTCAATCAAGGCCAATCCATGACCGAGGTGATTTGTAGTGACAAAAAACATGACCAATAACCATTCACTGTTATTTCTAACAGCAAAATAGTCAATTATAAAATAAAACTATTGCTGCTATAACTTGGAAACAATGCCTCAAAATTCAAGCACTAGAACTCTTTGGCAGAAACTATATATATGATCTATGTTCAGCATTTAAAAAAGGAATTCACACTTAAAGATGGCTGACCCACTCATTGACCAACACAAGAATGTCACAAAAATTTAAAATGGCAGCACAAACTGCAAAGAACAGAGATAAAGGAGAAGAGCCAAGCAGTGGAAGCTGATATCAATTATCTATTTATATGATGACAAGTGTTAAATTAAATGCCCTAGTAATAGCCTGCCTAGTACCTAAACACTCCTTTGAAAAGCCTTACTCAGCAAATATAGCTGTAAAAGTAATCGTCAAATGATGCATTTAGGGTTCATCTATATAGTACGTACGCAAAAAAGTCATATCCCCCCGTTGCACATAGCGTACATAGAAAAAATCTCCAAAATCCGACCCCCCTTCCCCTTAGTGCATATGTACTTTAGGGATGGACCCTTAATCAGCATCATAATGATGTCGAATTCATAGAAGTCAACACTCACTGGAAGTAGTCCATCTACAGTAAGGATGGCAGAAAGTTTAAGCCAATTTTCCACCATCATTGCTAAGTTTTAGACAGGGTTACCATAGAAATTACCATAAAACTTCTAATGTAAGCCCTGACTCTCTTTTAAAACAAATGACTTTTTACCATGGCTGTTTGAGACCTGGCATCCATTAGGAGTTTTACAGTAATGTGATCACACTTGACAAATTGGTGGAAAAGTGACTTCACTTACAAAAACCATTGACTAGCTCTAGAAATAATTAAATTCTATGGTAGAAATAACAAAAGATACCTACCACCAAATCGCCTGGCTTCAGCTGTTCCGCGTCTACAAGGCCGATTACAGGCAGAAAGTACGTCTATAAATGAAAGTCGCACCATCAATGAAGAAGCTCTCACTAATGAGGCTCATCATACAAATGTTTAACGTAATATTCAAATTATCGCAGATTTTCTCAATGAAACACTTCTCTACAACATTCTCCAACTGCATAAATATTTCACAATCAATCCATCATGTCTATACTTTTGACAAAAGAAGAGTAAAGATGGAGTATGTGCAGAAATAAGGTGATGCATACTTTTGTGTACAATAAATGAAGCTACAAAAGAGAATTATCATTATTTAATAATAATAATAAATAATTATCATTAGTACTAGTAGTAGCAGCAGTATATTTAGGGACAATATCTATTGATCAACAAAGTCAAGTTATTATTGTTGTTATTGTTGTTATTATTGTTATTGTTGTTATTATTGTTATTGTTGTTATTATTATTATTATTAGTAGTAGTAGTAGTAGTAGTAGTAGTAGTAGTAGTAGTAGTAGTAGTAGTAGTAGCAGCAGCAGCATTCAGAGACAATAATTATCAACAAAATCATATTAACCAACTTACACAAGTTCCAGTTGAAGCGCAAAGTTCAATTTTACTAAGAAAACATTGAGAATGTCAAGTAAGATAACATAATACCGGATTCCTTGTCATAAAGACAATATATTTGACCGTATGCCCCTTGACGATGAGTTCTTACAGTTCCCAGTTGCCTCTTAACACACAACATGTCAATGGTGTGTCATGAATCCTCAAGCATACAGTTGAATTTCATGAACCAACCACATTTCCACTGCAAGCCATCATTTATCAGAGTAAACACAAGAATCTCTCAATATAACAAACCTGTCTTGTAGATGTCTTGATCACCGCACATTTGCCTTTTCGCTGTGAGTCAAGGTCAATGTTGGCCCCCTCCTCTTCTGCCTGATCCTGAGGATCAACGTCCAAAAGCTGCAATTGGAAAACACTGCTTTCACAGCAACAAAGCAAAATCAAGCAAGTTTAGAACCCTTTTAGCATCCTCCGAAACAGATGTCACTCCAAAATGCAACGCGCCACTCCAAAATGCAAAAAAGTCACTCCAAAATGCAATCTTCAAACCTTCTGTGGATTTCTTTCAAATGACAACATTACAACATTGTCAATCATATTAAGAAATAGATTTTTAACTTGAAAATCACATCACTGTTCATTTTGCGTTTTGTGGTATTTTCACCCATTTCTGGTTTTAATATTACTTTACAAGATTCCACTTGTTACATGTTACCTAAAGTCATGTAAAAGAAGCTGTACAAAATTTGAAGCTGAAGGTAATAAATGTATTGAATAAATGACAGAAAGCAAGTAAGGTAAAACACAAGATGAGCCAACCTCAATAACATTTGAAACAAGATATGGAAGAGTCTTGTTAACTTTAATCTTTTCAGTGTTCTCTTTGATCTTATCTCGCTGTGCGTTGAGCTCGTGACTTATGCGACTAATTTCTGATTTCATGATCTGAGGTCAAAAACCAACAAATAACTTGGCAAAGAAAGCTAAGTGAGAGCCCTAGATACAGTGTAAAAAAACTGTGTAATCCTGCTATAACATATTAAGTTATGGTAAATCTTGGCTACAACAAATTCTGCACCATAACCATACCCAAATCTGAACGTACAGCATGTTGAGGACTTTGGAAGTAATGAACTAGCCTGATAGGTTCAACGAATACCAATATCTGAACAACTGTCAGACATGATTATTTTACTTACAATTTTACTTCCATCTACTGCTAACTAATGCCCTGTGATTTTTAAAATGATGTCAAAAGCAACTTTGATTGCTTGATCAAGAATTAACGCAGAAATACATAGTCTTCAAAAATCAAATGCTCTAAGTAGATCAAGTAAAGATCATGTCTTATGCAGAAGATTTACATTTAAATTATTGGTTGTTGGATATAACTGACCACCAATAAAATATTACCTTTACTTCATTTTCAAGAAGTCTTGTCCGGCTGACAATTTCATCATTTGTCATTCGAAGCACTTCTTTATCCAGAGAATCCTACAGAAGTGAACACAAATCTAGAAATAAATAAAACTATACCTGAGCAATACATTGCATATGCATTAAAACGTAATAGCCAGGTTTTCTGGAGCAGTGGTAGGCTTCTGCGATGACTACCCGACGTGGTACTAATGGTCCTGGTAAACGTTCATATATCTCTGTGAGTACCGCCGGCAGTACGGTCGGCGCCGGTCGATTGTTCTGTCATCGTTGGTGGAGTGATCATAGCCTTGTCCTACTGGTCAAATCATCCCGAAACTCTTATCACACGAAACTATCAGAGAAGCAACCAAATCTCAGCATTAAATATAAATTTTGGTTAATTATTGGTTGATAAACTGATTGAAATACTTGTCCATCATCCCAAATGGCTTTGTCATCCAACGAAGCCATCTTGTTTATCTAGCAGAAAGTTAGCAGGAAATATGCCTAGAGTCCCTTCTTCTTCGTCTCTTGCTGTGTTTTCTACGTGAGCATGGATTTCCAATTTGCTCGATCTTGACACCCTCTTATTAATTCGATAAGTAAGTAAGTAAAATATCGTGGATTTATATAGCGCCTTGAGAGGCAGCACAACAGTAGCTGCTTATTCTTAGGCGTCAACCCCTCTTGGATGCCGACAAAAATTTTTTATTGTGTTTTCATGCGTTTTTTTTATTTTCGGACGCGGTTTTGGGGGGTCAAAACTCAAAACCCCCTTGGCTGCATATAATGTAAAGATGTAAGTGGACGACATTATTTCATTGTCACCACATCTGAAAGGGAAAAGTAAAAGAGAAAAGATGGATTACCTTTTTTTACTTGTCAAGAATTTTCGAAGTTCGTCATGACCAAAACCAAACCCTCTTTCGGAAATCCTGGCTACGTCACTGCAAGCCAGTCTTAATCGAGTATGATCTATGCGTATGCATACTTACGCCATTCCGTCCAGCAGCATTTGACCGAAGAGAAAGCCCAGTAGGCTCGTTAATTTTTGATCACTCGTCCGTCATCAATGCCTTAGCTTTTTTCGGCGTTCGAAACGTCGATTATATAGCCTATATATATGCAGGCGAGTGAAATCGTTGGACACTCAACTCGACTTTAATCTTTTATAATATAATATAATATAATATAATATAATATAATATAATATAATATAATATAATATAATATAATATAATATAATATAATATAATATAATATAATATAATATAACAAGGTTTAAAGTGGTTCAGTAGGGACTGCCCTGTGTGAGAACCACTGTTGCTCCCGTCCAATCTAATATCCTAAACTACTGAGGTTTATTTTGAACTCGTTTACAGTTGCAGCCGTTATTATCCCCTCATCCAGTTCATTCCATCTGTCCACCACTCTTGCACTAAAAAAATGCTGTTTATGTCTCCCAACCCGTTTCTTGAACAGTTTCATGCTGTGTCCTCTGGTTCGATCATACTGCTTCATTGTAAAAATCTTTCCTTTGGCATTTCCACTTTGTTTGTTAGTATTTTGTATGTCTCGATCAAATCCCCTCTCTCTTTCTTTTTTTCCAGGGTTGTTAATCCACAGTGATTTAGCCTTTCCTCATAGGTTAGTTTGTGATATCCCTTGATCATCTTTGTTGCTCTGTGTTGCACTCTTTCTAAGGTCTCTATGTCTTTCTTCAGGAATGGACACCATGCTTGAACACAATACTCTAAATGTGGACGTACCAATGTCTTGTAAAGTCTTATTATTACATCTTTCTCTCTGCTCACTATCGTTCTTTTGATCATACCTAGAATTTTGTTGGCCTTATTAGCTGCCTCTGCACATTGCCTAGATGGCTTTAAGCTGTTATGCATGATGACCCCTAGATCTTTCTCCTCGTTTGTCACTTTTAGTCCCTTCCCACATAACTTAAACTCATGATCTGTTCCCTTCTTCCCAATGTGCATCACCGAACAACACAAACTATGCACGCTGATGTTCTGTGCACAGAATGGTCTTTGTCCGACCTATCTGGCTGATCTGCTCCAGCCAACATCAACCGCCATTGGTAGACCAGGCCTACGATCAGCCTCTACCAGTCAATACCAGAAACCTCGTCTTCGGACAGTCATGGGACAACGAGCCTTCTCGTACGCTGGACCCCATGCCTGGAACGCTCTTCCACCAGCGCTACGGAGCATAAAGTCGCCCGTCGCTTTCCGTAAACATTTGAAGACACATTTGTTTAATTGTGCATATAATAATTGACATAATTGACATTAATTGTAATGCGCTTGCTAACATTAATTGATTAGGCGCAATATAAATAGCTAATTACATTACATTACATTACATTACATTACATTACCGAGCATTTATCTGTATTAAAAAGCATTTGCCAATCTGCCGACCACTGGGATAGTCTATTAAGGTCTTGTTGTAAAATTTTTGCTTCTGCTTCACTGTCACTCTGTCCACACAGTTTTGTGTCATCAGCGAATTTTGAAATTTTTGACATTATATCATCATCGATGTCGTTGATGTATATTAAAAACAATAGAGGTCCCAACACTGAACCTTGTGGCACCCCACTTATGACCTCAGCCCAATCTGAATACTTGCCTCTTATACCTACCTTCTGTCTTCTGCTCTGAAGCCAGTTTTTTATCCATCCAAGAACTTTACCTCTAATTCCACTGGCCTGAAGCTTGACTGCCAGTCTTGAATGAGGTACTTTATTTACTTTATTTATGATCGAGTGACTGAGAACCTGTGCTGATACTACTACTGCGGCTATGAAATCACTCCACAGCTTTTTCGGTAGCTGTCAATCTGTCATGGACACTACAAACCGCACAACATATCTGAGCATATTCTGTTTTATTTCTCATTTCACGCCAACTTGCCTGCAACGCTTAGACTGTTTTCCTATCAAAGCTGCAGATTTCATCATTATTCTCCATGATAAGTTAGTACCGAACTAAATTTGACGGTTAGGTTAGGGTACCTGCATTCTCTGTGCCCAGGAAATACGCCTATGCGTGGGCACCAACCAGTGGCGGCTCCACCGGGGGGGCCAGGTGGGCCCGTGCCCCCCCCCCTATTGAGAGCCTGGCCCCCCCCCAGTGGCCCTCCAGTTGGGACCCTATGCTTAATGCTATATACATTAAACAACAAATGGTTGGCCCCCATGATTAGAAGTTGCCACCCCACCGCCCCCCCCCCACTTGCCAAATCCTAGAGCCGCCACTGGCACCAACCCGCTGTAGCAATCACAGATGACAGATGCAATTTAATCGTTAACAAGAGCTGTGCTAGAATTAATAAGCTTACTACAGTATGTGGTGATATTGATAAGCTGAGTGCCCAAACTGCGCATTCGACATGGATGTCTAGAGATTAGACTCTTAGAGAGTCACTATTGAAACGGAGCCCAACAGCAGACTGGCCTCGATTTCAGTTCCACAGACACCTTCTAGTAAATGCTAAAGTCTATGTTTCACCCATATTGCAGCTTATTGCTTTGCAATTGCAACTGCTCTTTAGCCGATTTCTCTGCCTGTCTGTCTGTCTGTCTGTCTCTGTGTATCTGTCTGTCCCAGGGGCGCCCACAGAGGAGGAGAAGGAAGCAAATGCTTCCTAAAAAAAGCTAGGGGGAGGAAATTCTCTCCATGAGTTTTGGTTTCACGTTAGAGGTGGGGAGGGAGGACAGGGAAGGGGAAGCTGCTTCCAGCAGGCGGAGGGATGGGCGCCCCTGGTCTGGCTGTTTCTGTTTCTTTATCTCTGTCTCACTCTCTGTCTCTTCATCTGTCTTTTCCTCTGTTTGGCTGTCTCTTCTTCTGTCTCTGTCTCCTCTCTCTCTCTCTCTCTCTCTCTCTCTTTCTCTCTCTCTCTCTCTCTCTCTCTCTCTCTCTCTCTCTGATGTTACTGCCTACTGGTATCCTTTCCCATTTGCTTGTTTCATGTCTAGCAGTTCGTTTAGGTTCCCTCTTTCACGTTCAGTGCATCGATGTATTTCTTTCGTTTTTCATGACTTCCGTTGTACTGTATAGTCGCAAAGGCTCCCCGAAGATCTTTCCGATAACGGTCATGGATAGGTTTGATCCGGTCTTTGACAGTGATTTGAAGTGTCCAGTTATCGTACTGTAGAGTTAGTCATGTCGTCAATGTTATTTACTGATATTCAATACACTTGCATCGTACCATCAGTTGTATCTCCTTTCGCCTTTCATTCTTTCTTTTCATCATCTGTGTCATCATCATCTGCCTATTATTATCCTTATATATCATATTATTTCTACGCCTTTCTGTGTCATTTTCCATTTTATTCTTATAATGATGATGATGATGATGATGATGATGATGATAATAATAATAATAATAATAATAATAATAATAATAATAATAATAATAATAATAATAATAATAATAATAATAATAATGTGATTTTAAGTGGTTTAGGAGGCTAAGCAAGCCTGTGTGAAAACTACTGCTGCTCTTTCAATCATTTCGCGTGCTAACGGTGCTATTCCCGAAAGTTAGGGGATTCCCACTCCTCAAGACAGATCCCTAATGGAGATCGACAACCCTGGTGCGGCATAAGTACAGTATGACCCCCACACTGATTTTTTCAAAAATCGACCAACAGTCCTGAGATTGCATTCTGCGTTCAAGCCATTGGTGTTCATTATAATTATTATGTTCTTTTCTTTTTCCTTTTCTTTTTCTTTTCCTCCTTCTTTTTCGCTATGGATTTTGAGCCAAGTGAACTCAGCTGCATTATACTGTTCTGCTTGCGCTTATCAAAATATATAATCGTTGTCGTCGTCATCATCATTATCGTCGTCGTCGTCATCATCATCGCCGCATTTCAAAGACTATTAAGATATTTATCGACGGAAACTCATTGGTGTTGACAAACAGTTTATTAAAATATTTTGTATCTACAGCAGATCTACGGGTCTATTGAACATCATTTCGATATCATCACTTCTTGGGGCATATTAAGATATATCACAAATCACGATTTAAAGTCAACAAAAAACTGCAGAAGAAGCAACAGCTAGAACGCATAGGCCTAATGATGCTCTACTAGCACAATCTATCTCTCCACATTAACTGACATAGCAGTGCTGTAGTATAGGCCTATACATAGCATGCATGAATCAGTGTTTATTCTAGCCAACTAGACATTGGGGAGGGGAAGTTTAAAATTGTTGGGTGGGAACAGACATTGGTGAGGTCATACTACTTTAAAGCCAAAATGTCAAAAAAATTTGGGGGGAAATTTCAAACTGGGGGATTCCCTCCAGAGAAGGCCTAGAATAAACACTGTGCACGAATCAGTGGAATTGTCTAATCGATTATGTAGCGCTTAGTTAGGCGCAACATTGCTCGATATATCACGATGCAATCTCGCGCACAATAAATCCGTTCGGATATGTTACATATAATTGCTTGCAAAAATAAGTGCCTACATGCACACACCGTAGCTGCACTTCTATCCAATCAAGTGATCGCCCTTGCTATTTACAGAGTTCGATGTTTTAAAAACGCAGCTGGTGCAGGACATCTCCCAACCAAAAATTGTCGACATTCAGTGAGAGATCGAATGATATGGGAACAAAGGTTTCGATCCCCGCTGGGGCAATTTTCGATCATTGAGGATTATATCTTCCAGCTTCCCCACATAAACATACAGGAATAATGAACACCGATTGTTAAATATGTTAGACAGTTGAAGGTTGTATTTCTCTTCTTCAAAGCGCATGTCTCTTCATTTTGGAATCGATCGTTATCACGATGATCGCATGAGAATTTAACTCCAAGGTCTTTAGTCTCAGAATTACATCTGTTGTGAACTGCAGACAGAATCGTAGTCTGGTCCGTGCTTCGGACTTCTCCCGTTGTCCGCTTGAACTAACTGTCGAGAAAAGTCTGTTCTGGTTTATATTTTCAAATTTCAAGAGAAGTTTGAATGAAATTTTCAGCGAGGTTCTTGATCGGCTCTTTATTAGTCAAAAATGGCAGTCGCTATTGGTAGCAACAATCGCAGGTCTTCGTTTCAACGCAACGTGTAGGCTAATTATTCAACGCCCTTGATGAAGATGCACTCATAATGTTCACTGTTCAACCGACATCGTTCGATTCTAAAGTTGATTTGATATCCAAAGTATTCTAAACGATAAGTTCACTGTTCTATTAGTCTCTGCGACTGTCTTGCAAATATTCTGTAGTTTCGGTTTAGAGACAAGTATCACGGTGCTTTTCGTTTAATAAATACAGGCCTATTCACAAACGAGTCCTTGACAAGACTGAGGGGTCTTATACTCTTATTGGGGGGCAAGTACAACATACTGTGCCGTAAGAGTAACGAGAACTTCAAGAAAAAGATTTTGACACAAATTTGCTAAGTAATTCGTAAGAAATTTACTCGGATGTGCATGCATGCTCGCTTAGGCTACTACCAAAGCTGCAAACTTATAAGTTTATGTATACAGTGCAGGACTTGATGAGGCCCTAAGCTATACGAAGTCCAGAGGCCCACTTTCGCTATAAATTGCATCAGCTGGTCACCGAAAAATTTAAGATTTAATAATAAATGTGTAGGTGTATATATATATATATATATATATATATATATATAAGAAAACAAACGGAAAAAGTACGATAATAAGAAAGAATGATAAGTATTCTTACTTGCAATAGGATTTTTTGAGGCTTCGCGAGATTTTGAGGCCGGCACTGTATGTGAATAATGTATAGCAGTGTATATGTATGTATGAACTTTTACTATATATATATATATAGTACAATATATATAGTATTAACTATATATATATATATATATATATATATATATATATATATACAGTATGTGTGTATATATATAATGGGGAAAAGCCTTTGTGAGCAGAAGAACTAGAGAATTCGACCATCTGTACTTTTACGCCAATTATTCGGAGGTTGGACTGGCTTCGTGCTCAATTGGTTTTATCGTCTGCATGAGCGAAGGACTGAAATAGACTTTCTATAATGTTATTCGTCCTGTAATTAGCATCACCTTTCGAGGAAACGAAGAGTGTTTTTTATGCGATGCATTATTTCACCGTCACGAACCAAAGACCGAACTGTCGCTGTAGCACGCAGTGGAGTAGATACGTTTCCCGATCTGTCATATTGGAAATCGTGTATTCGAAGCTGCTCCAGGCGACTCAAAACAATAACATGTGGTATTTCTCGCACGATGATAATAATACTCGTATCATGTGATATTACTGTTCAATTACTGATAATTTCGGTTGCACTTTCAGCGACATGTTCTTCATAAGCTTCGGCTGAACTCAACGAGACAGAATCTCATCCGTGATGTCTACTGTATATTGTGGGACATTGATTTGGACCTGCTGATCTCTGGTGTTGCTGCACTACTTTAATTTGATTTCTAAAGCCGCATTTATACTGTGAATGCCTCGCGTGGATGGAAAAACGAATGATCAATATAATAATTCGCCTATGTCCGGTCTGCCTTCCAATCCTGATTAATTCCCCGAGTCCTACTTTCGCCCAAATCGATCCTATTCGACGGGGCGAAGTAACCTCTTGGCCTATGTGTTTCCAGATTCAGATTCCCTTCTGAAACGCGTGACCACTTTAATTAACCGATTGGTCTGAGTAGTTATAAAGCGTTCAGACGTCCTGAGGATGACTTCTACACAACGGAATGAATCAGCCCAGACGCCGTGCCCAATAATGCCATCGTTCCAACTACCGACAAAACAACAAAGTATAGCTATAGCCTACGCCTGGCTAAGAGCAACGGCAACACATGCACGACACAATGACACCCGAGCTACATTGGAAACAGTTGATACAAAGATACGATTCTAGAAACTCTCTCTCTCATCCTCTCTTTCTCTCTTTCTCTCTTTCTCTCTTTCTCTCTTTCTCTCTTTCTCTCTTTCTCTCTTTCTCTCTTTCTCTCTTTCTCTCTTTCTCTCTTTCTCTCTTTCTCTCTTTCTCTCTTTCTCTCTTTCTCTCTTTCTCTCTTTCAGAGCCGCAGCTAGGGTTTTCGGGACCCGGGGCAAGATGTATATTTTGCGCCCCTAAATTTCGGTGATGACCTTTTTATTTTTATTTTTTTAGTCGGCACAGAGATTACTTATCCATTTATTTTCGGGATGATGACCTTTTTTTAGTCGTCACAAAGTCACAAAAGACCTTTTTATTATTATTACGCACAGCTATTTTTTTCTCATCCAAAATGCGCCCCCACCGGTCGGCGCCCGGGGCGGCTTGCCTCCCTGCCCTCTAGTTACGGTTCTGCTCTCTCTATCTTTGTCCCCTTCCTTCCCTCCCCCTCTCTCTCTCACTGTCTCTTTCTTTCTCTTCCTTTCTGTCTCTTTTTTCTCATTCTCTTTATCTTTCCTTCTCTCTCCCTCCCTCTCTCTCTCTCTCTCTCTCTCTCTCTCTCTCTCTCTCTCTCTCTCTCTCTCTCAACAGCACAGACCTAGCTTAACACATCACTTCTTGTCAAAACACAAGCACTATATGAGATTAAACATCGTTATGATATATGACGAGAACGTAATCGGTTGGTGGTCGGCGGTGGGGCACTGGATGTTGTCACACCGCGTTCAAGTGTTCGACGGGCGTTTGCCCAGATCGGGGCAGAGCCTAGCGGGTGCTGGGAGCGGACGACGACTTCGGGGGAAGCGAGTACTTCCGTGACTGTTTTAGCGAATTTTCCTCGAGGATCGCCTCCAGACGGGAGCATTCCAGCGAGATGCTTCTCCGTCTCCGGAACGCCGCCGCGTTCTTCGTCACCGGACCGAGGAGGAGAGGCGACGGCGGGGGCGGCGGGGGCGGCGAGCGCCCCGGGCCGCCGCCGTCCGACCTGGCGACGGCGCCCATCGCCTCCCCCCGCTCCGTCGGAAGGAGAATTCCGACGATGGCGGAGGAAGCGGTGTTCGGGAGCGACAGCCTCTTGTTCGCCAACCGCTCCGGGACCAGCAGTCCGCCGGCGGAGAACGACGCCTGGTGGATGGACCGCGAGCGGGACGACCGGAGGAACGCCAGGCCGGCCGCCTCGCCCTCTTCGCCGGCCGCTTCGACGGCGGACGAAGGCGACAGCGACCGGATGGCCTCCAGGCGAGGGTCCGGGAGCTTCCCGCTGGGAAACGACGACAGGAGCGCCTCCTTCGATCGCGTCGCGTCGTCGTCGTCGTCGCCGCCGCCGTCGAACCCGATTCGCAGCGAACTGAGAAGAAGACGACCCGGGTCGGACAGACGACGACCCCTCTTCGGGTCGGGTCGAGGGGAGAGGGTCATGGAGAAGATCTCCGAGCGACGCTGCAGGACCCTCGACCCGAATTCCGACCGGTCGACCAGGTCGCCGCAGACGTCGCACTCTTCCACTTCGAATGCGCCGCTGCTCTGCCCGGCGGCCATTCTAGGCGCTGTCATGAGTCGACGAAATCACTCGTCAACAGAAGGAAATTTCAAATAGTTATCATGCATCTTTCTCAAAATCCAAAGAATTCCTATGTCTACCAACGGCGAATACTATCGTTCACCTTTCGAAGCGTTCTATATCGGTGTTTTGCCTCAAAATTCACGAAATGTGTGTCCTTTGCAAAGATTCAGTCCGATTTGATGTAGGATTAAGCCTACACTCGCGCTCGTACAGTAACGGCGACTTACTTTCGGTCACGTGACGCATTTCCGGCAATAGCTGACGTCATTAAAAGAGACGGGTCTAACGTCCCCGGATGCTTCTGCATCCGCCATGCTTGACGTCACGAAAGACGGATCTATGGTCTCTTGAAACCGCGAAAAATAAATATTCCAATATAATCGTCTTCGGATTAGAGAAATTCAAACGACTGAAATACACTGTAACAACACCACGCAAACGGAATCCAAGACTTTTCGCTTTATGTCGTCGGCGCACTCTCTCCGTCAATATTGAGATCTGATGCGAAGAAGGAAAGAAAGAAACGCCCGTCTAAGAAGAAGGCGCAGTTAATTCATAAATAATAGGGGTTCCCTCTGCGTCCTCCTCGCCGTAGTGTGATGTTGGAGTCTATCGGGTTCCGAGAGACGCTCGCAACGACACCGATCGACCACACGGAGGATGGACGCTGCTGGGTCGGACCCGTCCTCGCAGCCCCGACCAACCGCAGCAGCAGCTGCAGCAGCAGCAGCAGCAGCAGCTGCAGTTGCCCTGTGCTTCGGGTAATGGCAACGTCGCATACCAATGTGCCAGTCGTAATCATCATCATCATCGTCATCGTCGTCGTCGCCGCCGCCGCCGACGCCGCGGTTCGCCTCCTCTTCCCCAGCCGGGCGCGTACGTCGTCACGTGGGCGCAGCTAGGAAGTCACG